>CM059437.1:7059324-7596824 GCA_030390025.1 Squalus acanthias | reverse complement strand
CAGAGACAGAGACAGACACAGACACAGACACAGACACAGACACAGACACAGACACAGAGACAGACACAGACACAGACACAGACACAGACACAGACACAGACACAGACACAGAGACAGACACAGACACAGACACAGACACAGACACAGACACAGACACAGACACAGAGACAGACACAGAGACAGACACAGACACAGACACAGACACAGACACAGAGAGAGAGAGAGAGCACGTTTCAATGTTAACTCAGTTTCTCGCTCCACAGATGCTGCCGGACCTGCTCAATCGGGTAACGAAGAGTCTGGTGGGGGAAGGAGGTGCAGCGCTGGGATGGGCGTGTTGGGCGACCAATGGCGAGAGACGCGGAGATCGGAAGAGGGACATCAGTGGTGGAACCGTCGGGAATACGCCCAACCAGAGTTGGCTAACCCTACCCACTGGTCAATGCTCCCGCTAAGCTGCGCGGCCGGTCTGGAGGTCCCGCACAGGCCGCTCACCGGCTTTTAAAAATGGAAGAAACCGCGCATGTGCGAAAATTTGAATGGGTCGCGCAGCCCAAAAAAAAATTAGCGGGAACATTGCCACAGTCAAGAAATAGTCAGCTCTAATCAACGTGAGAAACCGGATTCTCGTACAAGCACAGATAGGAAATCAACATTAATTGGTTCAGTTTAGACCTTTAGCAACAAATTAATAGTCACCACAATGGAACAGAACCGTTGGGAGTTATTCTGCCTTCTGGCTGTTTCTCAGAATACCAGGCCCTCCCCTCCCTTCCCTTTCCAGCACTGACATTCTTTCAACAGAAGAATATTAAATAAAGCCCTCAGGAGAACAGTCAAATTGTTAGCAGCTGACCATTTAACACTCGGGAGTACAGAATATTTGTTGCAGCTTTCAAAACTGGCACCGCTTTCTCCTGCAACCAGCTCGTAAAAATTGAAAGGTTTCTGCCAAGTGGCTCTTCCCTCCCATCCTGTGGCAAACAGCAACAGCAAGTAGATCAGTGACTGCCCAACCTCTGCCCAGGCATGTGGGGACATGAGAGGAAATAGTCCATAGACTGGGGGGGGGGGGGGGGGGGGAGGGGAGGGGGAAGAGGGAGAGACCCCGACCGAGGGGGGGGGGGGGGGGGGGGGGAGAGACCCCGACCAAGAGGGGGGGGGGTAGAGAGAGAGAGCGCCCGACCGAGAGAGAGAGGGGGGGGGGGGGAGGGAGACCCCGACCGAGAGAGAGGGGGGGGGGGGGTGAGAGGGAGAGACTCCATCCGAGAGGGGGGTGGGGGTGGAGAGACCCCGACCGAGAAGGGGGGGGGTGTGGAGAGACCCCGACCGAGAGGGGGGGGGGGGGGGGGGGGGGGGGGGGGAGTGAGGGAGAGACCCCGACCGAGAGAGGGGGGGGAGAGAGAGAGGGAGACCCCGACCGAGAGAGAGAGGGGAGGGGGGAGAGACCCCGACCAAGAGGGGGGGGGGGAGGTAGAGAGGGAGACCCCGACCGAGAGAGAGGGGGGGGGGGGGGGTGGGTGGGGGGGGAGAGACCCCGACCGAGAGAGAGGGGGGGGGGGGGTGGGGGGGGAGAGACCCCGACCGAGAGAGAGGGGGGGGGTGGGTGGGGGGGGGGGGAAGAGACCCCGACCGAGAGAGAGGGGGGAGGGGGTGGGGGGGGAGAGACCCCGACCGAGAGAGAGGGGGGGGGGGGGGGGAGAGACCCCGACCGAGAGAGAGGGGGGGGGGGGGTGGGGGGGGTGGGGGGGGGGGGGGGGGGAGAGACCCCGACCGAGAGAGAGGGGGGGGGGTGGGGGGGGAGAGACCCCGACCGAGAGAGAGGGGGTGGGGGGACCCCGACCGAGAGGGGGGGGGGGGGGGGTGAGAGTGAGAGTGAGACAGAGACAGAGGGAGGGAGAGAGAGAGAGGGAGAGAGAGAGGGAGAGACCTCGACCGAGAGCAAAGGGGGGGGGGGGGGGGGGGGAGGGAGGAGAGAGGGAGAGACCCCGACCGAGAAGGGGGGGGGGGAGGGAGGAGAGAGGGAGAGACCCCGACCGAGAAGGCGGGGGGGGGGGGGGGGGGGGGGAGGGAGGAGAGAGGGAGAGACCCCGACCGAGAAGGGGGGGGGGGGGGGGGGGGGGAGGGAGACGCCGACTCCTTATTGGCTTCCTCACTGGAGACCAGCTTGCTCACCATAAACCATAAATTTATCGAGGAGGCTCAGCAACACAATTCGATTAGTGGGTAGATGCACTGCTATCGAGTGCTAGGAATGATTTTAAAAATGCTATTTTCAATTTTAACTTTTTTTTTAGAAGCCAGGAAATAGCCCCCCCCCCCTCCCCCACCCACCCCAATAAAAAGGTCATTCTACAGGAAGCCTGGGTTACAAACCGGTCACTAATACAACTTACACAGTATTTACAGCACAGAAACAGGCCAGTCGGCCCAACTGGTCCGTGCCGGTGTTTATGCTCCACACGAGCCTCCTCCCACCCTACTTCATCTAACCCTGTCACTATATCCTTCTATTCCTTTCTCCCGCATGTGTTAAATCGAGCTTTCCCTTAAATGTATCGCTGCTATTCGCCTCACCCTCCCCACATGGCAGCAAGTTCCACATTCTAACCACTCTAACTTGTACAATAGGAGTCATCCACAGCCTTTAGGAATGGGCTTGTTCCACTGTGGATTTGAATGTGCGCGAGCAGTAAAGGAGCATACAATCATAAACCTTTTTATGGCCCTCTCAGCTCAATAACCCAAGATACCGAGACACATGCAAATAGTGCTGATAATGGCAATGGTTTGACATTCCTGATTTACCTAAACTATCAGAACGGAGCCAAAGACGGGCGCAATCTTGATCCTGACGTCAGTGCCAGGATCGGCCTGCCGGGAACCTCCGGACATCTATGGTCATAAGAACAGGAGGAGGCCATTCAGCCCCTCGAGCCTGTTCCGCCATTCACTGTGATCATGGCTGATCTGCGACCTAACTCCATATACCCGCCTTTGCCCCATATTCATTAATACCTTTAAATTAACAGAAATCTATCAATCTCAGATTTAAAATTAATTGATCTAGCATCAATTGCCATTTATGGAAGAGAGTTCCAAACTTCTACCACCCTTTGTGTGTCAAAGTGTTTCCTAATTTCACTCCGGAAAGGTCTGGCTCTAATTTTTAGACTATGCCCCCTCGTCCTAGACTCCCCAACCAGCGGAAATAGTTTCTTTCTATCTACCCTATCTGTTCCCCTTAATATCTTGAAAACTTCGATCAGATCACCCCTGGTCAAGGGGGTGTTCCCTCGTTGAAATAAGCCTGGTGGGCGCCCACACCAATAAGGTTACATCTTGAGCGCCAACTAGGCCAGGGAGGCCGCCCCCGTTAATAATTCTCCCCTCCACTCCCACCTCGGCCTCTTGCACTGTTCCAATGAAGCTCAGCGTAAGCTCGAGGAACAGCACCTCATCTTTCAATTAGGCACTTTACAGCCTTCTGGACTCAACATTGAGTTCAACAATTTCAGACTATAACCCCGCCCCCCCACTTTTTAAGGCGGCAGCTGTTGATTATTCTGCCATCCCCATTTGCAACATTTTCTCTCTCCTGCCTTTAATCCTAGCACAGACTGTGCCTTCAGTTCCTTCCTCCCCTCCCCCCTTTCCCAGCCTCTGCACCTGCTTAAAACCTGTTACATCTCCAACTTTTACCAGTTCTGATGAAGGGTTACAGACCTGAAATGTTGGGGGCGATTTTGCCAGCCCTGAGGAGGCGGGTTTGCCGGATAAATGGCAGAATCTGGGGGCGGGTACCCATCCCACCTCCGTGTCATGTCCTAGGAGGCGGGTACCCGACTCGCGCCAGGTCCCTTCCCCTGGAGGCAGGAAGGGGATTACAGCCACTCATGTGCCTGTTAACAGGTAGTTAAGAGGATTATCCCCATTTTTCCAACAGTGGCGCGGGCTTCCCGACGTCGGGAAACCCCGCCAGGGTCACCGAGGCGAGCAGTGGGTCTGCGGGGGTGAGAGGGGTCCAAAAGTGCGCTGTGGAGGTGAGTGATGGGCGCAAGTGTGGAGAGGTAAGTATGAGAGGTAAGTGAAAAGTGTTAGAAAAAGTTTCCTTCCCTTTGTTTCTTCCTGCAGGCTTCAATCGTTGGGGATCCGGAGGCTCCTCATCTCCATGGCAGAGATGACAGAATGGCTGCTGCATTCTCCGATGCAACAGCCATCTGATTTCTGCTCACAAAAGAGGTTTGATGAGGTCTTGAATTCAAGAACTCACTGAACAACAGAGAATGTCAGTGTTTGACAGCTTCTCAAAGCTGTCAAACGATGACAAATCATGTCAAAATTGACAGATGAAACGTCATACGCCGACATTCTGTCACCAGCTTTCCCTTAATTGGCCTCAAGGTCAATCAAGGGAAAATAGCGTGGATTGGCCAGACGTCGGTGGAGGCGGGACTGAAACCCGACAAGCAGCAGTCCCGCCTCCAATGCGCCCCCATTGGCAAAAATCACCCCCGTTAACTCTGTTTCTCTCGCCACGGATGCTGCCTGGCCTGCTGAGGGTTCCCAGCATTTTCTGTTGTTATTCCGGTTCAGTGCCTGCTACATTTACCACAGCATGACTCGAATTACTCATCTACTGCATCCTAAAAGGTTATTTCCTGAAAGAAATCTATCGAATTTGCATTTGAACACCAACGGCTTCCATTGTCTCCCTAGGGAGTCTGTTCCATAGATTGACCGCTCGCTCACTGAAATATTGTTTCCGCGGATAAAGATTACAATTTTTTTTTTTTTAAATCTGTGGTTCCCAGGTCAAGTCCCTGGCTCCGACCCACTTGTACACCAGCAATAGCCAGTACATCACCTTTCACTGGGCACCAGTCGTTGCTGTTCCATAAGACCAGGACACAGGTTCCACTAACTGGTGGCACCCCCTGTGTAAACTTGCCAGATTCACCAAGGTTAGTCAATGCAAAGACATGGAAAACAAATATAGGTTCTCCTGATTGTGTGAATATGGCAAGTTCCTATTGGATTTCTTGCCAGGTGCAATTGAAGGCCAAAGTAAAGACAGTTCTCGTAGATGAGGCCCCCGGAGGTCAAAGTGAAGACAGGTGTCAGCTGTGGCTCAGTGGGTAGTAGCACTCTTGCCTCTGAGTCAGAAGGCTGACATCCCACTCCAGAGGCTTCGAGCATAAAATCCAGGCCGACACTCCCAGTGCAGTACTGAGGGAGTGCTGCGCTGTCGGAAGGGCCGCATTATGGATGAGACGTTAAAGCGAGGCCCTGTCAGCTATTTCGGGTGGCTGTTAAAGATTCCATGGCACTATTTTGAAGACGGGCAGGAGAGTTCACCCAGTGTCTTGGCCAATATTCATCTCTCAACAGATTATCTGGTCATTGTCACGTCGCTGTTTGTGAGGATCTTGCTGTGCACAAATTGGTTGCCGCGTTACAACAGTGACTACACTTCAATAATACTTCATTGGCTGTGAAGTGCTTTGGGATGCCTTGAGGTCATGAAAGGCGCTCTATAATGGCAAGTCTATGCCGCTCCCAGAGGCCAATGTAAACGCAGCTCTGGTATATTCAGTTTTCTTAATTTGTCAGCAAGAGACATGACTAATTTACAGGGTCCACATTTCAGGCAATGACACACCATCGAGAACTTGGGCCATAGGGAAATTTTCAACCACCGAAAGTCGGGGAAAACCAGAAACCGCTCAAAAGCCTTTCCTTGAACTGCGGCAGGGGCAAGTTTGTAAACAAGGTTACAAGAGGGATCAGCAAACCCAGGCTGCACGTGGCTCCTTCCATTTCTCCACTTGTATCGGTGCCAAATACTAAAAGGATGTCCTTTTGCTGCGGATTCAATTTCGTTTTAAAACTTGAAAGGGGGAGTCCAATGTTCGGAGTTAACCGCATGCAGCCTGGCACCAATTCAGATCAAAAGGGACATAAAGCCAAATTGCAACGTTCTTCTCAAGTACAAAGTTCATTAGATCCAAGCTTGTCATTAGAAAGGAGACTATGGGCCACTTGCTCAACACATTAAATTTCCCCACACAGCACATTTCAATCAACATCTGAAGAGAGACCGGTTGGGTTTCCAAATGGAGCGGACAAATAAATGGTCTCGAAACGTTGTCTTCTCTCTTCAGATGCTAATAGATCCAGTCTGCAAGCTTCCTGTACCTCCTCCAGTACAAGCCTAAAAACAATGGGTGTGTTGGTGGGTAATTCAATCATGGAGGGTACCACACTAAAGCCAAACCCTGTTCTCACTCAACAACCACACGTGTAGGTGGGGGGGTCACCGGATAGGAATCAGGAGCAGGAACGTCAGCTGGTCCCCGAGGAAGCCACCAGCACTGTTGCAAAGTGCAGCAGCCCAGGCGGAGATCAGTTAAGTCAGCGCACACCCAAGAATTGAACCTGGGACCTCCTGATTTGTTTGAAGTGGCAGCCATTTTGCACAAAGCAGGATCCCACACATGGCAGTGAGACTGCCAGATTATAATTTTTTTTTTATGGCCAGGACTCTGGAAGAACGCTATACTTGTGAATAGTAAATCCACCCAAGCTGGCCTACAAACAGTCATGCCAACCCCAGCATCTCATAAATCACAAGACAAACTCTTAAAAAATCATGAGATTTGGTAAGAAATCAGGAGCTGGTATTTTTTAGTTTTATAAACCTCATTAGTGGCTTTATTTAATCTCTCGCAGGTCACAGCCCTTCACAAAAACGATATTACTGGCATCTGAAAATGCTTTACCAAAAAACTTGCTAAAAATCCTACCCGTTATCACCACCCTTAGCGAGTTGGGGTAAATTTTTATTAAAAACTCGCGTGTCTCAGTTAATTCGCGAGAGTCGGCACTGCTGACACAAGTGCATGGCCATAGAGTTTGAACAGACCACAAACAACTGGAAAATACACTGAATTGGATTTAGTTTCAAGGTGTGGGACAGAGGGGAAAAAAGGTTTCGATAAAACGTTACTGCATTTTACTTATTAAAAAAAAAAATTAGTAAACGTACAAACTGCATTCTAAATCAAGGCGCTCATTGGGGTGGGGTGGGATGGGGCCGTTAACTGTGCCTGCAAACAGAGCTTCTTGTAAAATAGTTTCAGCTTAACGTCAATTTGAGGTATGAATAAGCAAAGGAAGTGAAATCTTCATGCCAGCATGGAAATTGACCGTGTCACTTCCTGTTTTGAAAGCAGAAATAAAATAGAACAATTGTAGAAACAGCGTAGCTTTTGACGTCAAATGCCAAGTGAGGCCGCAAGCTCCGCATTCCCAGTACAAAAAACTCGCTTCCAGTGTTTTACACCATAATTAAATGTACAGATTATCATCGCTCGAACTCTCCCAGAAGCTACAAGACACTGGGAAAGTCTGGCGGGCAAGGAGAATGGTCCTCCAACTGAAGGTCAAAAAGGTACTCGACTTCCCTACCCTTCGCCAAAATAAAAAGCTGTCCCCAGCTCGGATTGTCCTGGTGTGGAATCAGCCGCTGTGTCGGTATCACAGGGAGCCTTCAAGCAAGGCCACACACTTGTTTGCCATTTATTGGAAACAGCCCAGTAGGCAGTGCACCACTGTGCGGAGCAACAGTGCGCTGGGGCAGAGTTTCCACACACGGCCTCCTCAGTCTGAGCCAGAACGAAGCACGGTCATGGTTGAAAGTTTCAACTTCACATCACTGGGCAGTGCTCGGTTTTACATTCCACGGTGTCAACCGCGGTTCAGTGGGCAGCGCTCTCGCCACCCCCCGCCCCCGCCAAATCACAAGGTCAGGGGTTCAAGTCCCACGCCAGAGACTTGAGCACATTATCCAGGCTGACGCTCCCAGTGCAGTGCTGAGGGAGTGCTGCACGGTCGGAGGTGGCGTCTTTCAGATGAGACGTTAAACCGCGGCTACGTCTGCCCTCAGGTGGACGGTAGAGGATCCCACGACACTATTGGAAAAAGACCTGCATTTATATAGCACTTTTCACGACATCGCAAAGTGCTTTACAGCCAATAAAGCACTTTTGAAGGGTAGTCACTGTTGTAATGTAGGAAACGCGACAAGCCAATTTGTGCACAGCAAGATCCCACAGACAGCAATGTGATAATGGCCAGATAATCTGTTTTAGTGATGTTGGTTGAGGGATAAATATTGGCCCCAGGACACCGGGGAGAACTCCCCTGCTCTGAATAGCGCCATGGGATCTTTTGCGTCCACCTGAGAGAGCAGACGGGGGCCTCGGTTTAAACAGCTCATCCGAAGGCTGGCACCTCCGACAGTGCAGCACTCCCTCAGCACTGCACTGGGCGCGTCAGCCTAGATTTTTGGGCTCATGTTTCTGGAGTGGGACTTGAGCCCACAACATTCTGACTCGAGAGGGGAGGGCGCTGCCAACTGAGTCATGGCTGACAAAGGGAAGTGGGCGGGTGACGGTCAATAAAGAAGGGCAAACGTCGACTGATTTTTTTCCCTCACCCTAGTCCAGCAGGACTGAGCCACTTATTTTTAAATTGTATCTCCACAACTGTTTAAAGTCTTTTGCATGTTGTGAGAAAAAAAATGTATTTAGCTCTTTAGAGGATTGAAAGGAAATGGTAGCGTTTAGGAATTAGTTGCAAAACAATATGCATGTTAAAAAAAAAAATGCACACAAACCATCCAAATTTATGAGCCTTACTCTGCCATTTCCTCCTCAGTAAAGATATGCTTCTATTAGACGTTGAATCACCTTTCTAGCTCAAACTACTCCTGATCACTTACGCACCACAACCGCGGTTACTGCAGCCAGCGGCCCTCGCTGTAACTGATGGCTCGCTCGATCTACATTGACAGCATCATTTCCTTAAATAGGCAGATAGTGCTGCACCGCGAATCAAGAGCAGGCAGTCATCTCACCAACCCCACACACCCAGCCTCAGCGAGATCAAAGGCCGGAGCTCGCTGTCGCATTGTCTGGTAAATTGCACATGGAAGGGAGTCAAGAGGGCAAGGGCGGGGGGGGAAGGAAGAAAGAGAAAGGTTTGCCTGAATTAATAGCAGCACATTTACAAAACACTTCATACTTTGTTCACAACGGAGTTTTGATAAGAGTAAATAGGGAGAAACAGTTTCCACTGGGAGGAGGGGTCGATAACAGGAGGAGGAGGAGGGGGGTCGATAACACAGAGGAGGAGGGGGGGGTCGATAACACAGAGCAGGAGGGGGGTCGATAACACAGAGGAGGGGGAGGGGGGTCGATAACACAGAGGAGGAGGGGGGTCGATAACACAGAGGAGGGGGAGGGGGGTCGATAACACAGAGGAGGAGGGGGGGTCGATAACAGAGCAGGAGGGGGGGTCGATAACAGAGCAGGAGGGGGGTCGATAACACAGAGCAGGAGGGGGGTCGATAACACAGAGCAGGAGGGGGGTCGATAACACAGAGGAGGGGGAGGGGGGGGGGGTCGATAACACAGAGCAGGAGGGGTCGATAACACAGAGGAGGAGGGGGGGGTCGATAACACAGAGGAGGAGGGGGTCGATAACACAGGGGACACAGATTTAAGGTAATTGACTAAAGAACCAGAGGGGAGGAAGAGGAGAATTTTTTTATTATTTTTTTTAAACGCAATGAGTGGTTAGGATTTGGAATGCGCTGCCTGATAGGGTGGCGGAAACAGATTCAATAGCAGCCTTCAAAAGGGAATTGGATAAATACTTGGAGAAAATATTGCAGGGATATGGGGAAAGAGCGGGACTAAGAGCTGGCGCAGACTCGATGGGCTGAATGGCCTCCTCTGTGCTGTACTATTCTATGATTAGAATAAAATAATCTCCAAGAAGGGGAGGTTAGAAAGGATTTCTTTACACAAAAATGTGGTTAGAATGTGAAATTCTCTGCGCCAAAATATTGTCACAGAAGCCAGAACCTCTTAAAAGGCAATTAGATTGTTGTTTGTGAAAGAGGAATATTGAAGGGTATGGGGAGGGAGCAGGAGTGTCGGATTAGACGAGACGTGGAGCAAAACACTGGCACATACTTGATGGGCCAAATGGCCAGTTTCAGTGCCTTAACATTCTAAGAATGCAGAGCTCTCCTGTGGTAAGCAACAGGAGGAAATACAAGAAGGATCCAACTTTCGTCATTCCAACAGCAACAGAACAGGAATCCCTCACTCATAGCAATGGAATTGGGGGGCTCTGCTGCTTGCTGCAGGACCGTCTGTGCTAGCTGAAACAAAACATGGCACAGGGGCCGAGGGTCTCCATTTCAGCACCAATCCATTTCAGCACCAATCCCCCTCGGGCCCCTTGGCAAATTAATAAAAAGCGCTTCGGGCTTCTCCCAGTCCAGCTATAAATAGCAGCAGCCGCAGACACCTCAGGCAAAATCCTTAAGACGCTTTTATTGTTCCAATACTGGGCCCAGTCCACATCGCAGGAAGGCCTCCTCTGCAGCGATGTGACTTTTTCCATTTTCCCACACTTCTCCAGCCATATGGTGCAGGAGCTGCGAGCGAGCGCGCTGAATCAGGGCCAAAGACAAAAACATTCTTGCGCTGTGGACTCATGTCCACTGGGATCTTGAACTCGACAGTCAGCAAGTCAATCTGCTGCACTAGCAGCCAACCCCATTCACAGAAAGCTGATAAAGACTAAAAAGTTATTACATTTACTGGGCACGGCATTACGGGATTAAAGGTCATGGAACTCAAGAAAAATTAACCGCACACCAGAAAATAAAATCAGCCATAGACTATGAGAACACAAATCCAGTTACAAAAAAAATCAAATGACTTTGAATTGTTCTTTGGACCCATGTTCGTTGCCACTACAGTTAAGGAAAGAAAGACTTGCATTTATATAGCGCCCGCCTTTCACGACCTCAGGGCATCCCAAAACGCTTTGCAGCCACGTGTAGTCACTGTTGCAATGTAGGAAACGCGGCAGCCTATTTTCATGCAGCAAGTCCCACAAACAGCAGATAATGTGTTTTAGGGATGTTGATTGAGGGATAAATATTGGCCAGGACACTGGAGGGGGGGGGGGGGAAACTGCCCTGCTGCTCTTCAAAATAATGCCACAGGATTTTTTACATCCACCCGAGAGAGCAGACGGGACCTCGGTTTAACGTCGCATCCGAAAAGACAGCACCTCTGACAGTGCAGCACTCCCTCAGTACTGCACTGGAATGTCAGCCTAGAGTTTGAGCTCAAGCCTCTGGAGTGGGACTGTGAACCCACAACGTTCTGACTTAGGAGAGAGAGAGTGCTACCCACTGAGCCACGGCGAACGTGTGTGGCTAATGACAACTGTGCTCTAGGCCAAGGTGTCCGACTATTATTTTGTGTCTTCGACAGCCACATGCATGCATACCACGAAGCCGCGAGGATCACTTCTGAAGATTAAATCCGTGTTCCTATTTACTTGCATATACCTTAAGCTGCCAACATCTGCTTTTATATTGTAAATGGGGTCTACCCATTGGCCAATCCCAGCAAATCTGGCAGTTCACTTTGGGGTTGCCGCCAGATGTGTGACAGCTGGATGTCATGAACTAGTGGCACAGGCACCTCTCCAGGGACAATGTAGAATGAAGCACCCAACAGATCTTGGTGTTCTGACTGAGGATCGGATTGCCAAGAAGGGAACAACTCTAAACACAGGCCTTTCCAAACTGCTAAGCCCTTAAATTTCAAACAGAACAAAGTGAAAGATATAAATAAATAGGACTGTGTTGCCTTTGCTTGGAGTGCCAAGGTTTGGGGCCATATATGTCCCAACGACTGTAGATTGGAAATCCTTACTCTGAGCGTCTACTGCTCTCAGGAGCTTGACAGCAAAAATTGCGCCTGAGATTTACTCTACTCTTCTCATCTAGCTCATTAAAAATGCATTCAACTTGCTTGCAGCAGCTACTGATTATAAAGTACAGCTTCAAGAGATACTCTAGGCCCTCAGTGTCCTATGGGCTGGGAAAGTTGGGAGACTGGGGAAGGGGACGAGCGGGGGTGGGGGGTGGTGATGTGAGGATGAGAAGAACAGCCAGGGCTTCGACCTCTGATGGCTATTCAGTGATCCCCGCTGGAAGTGTAAAGGAATGGAAGTCAAGTGAAGATCGCAGCAGGGTCAGATGCAATATCATACGGAGGTAAGCAGATCGTCAACATTCACCGTCCATGTTACATAGAACATACAGAACAGAAACAGGCCATTCAGCCCAACTAGTCCATGCCGACGTTTATGTTCCACTCGAGCCTCCTCCCGTCTTTCCTCATCTAAATCTATCAGCATAACCCTCTATTCCCTTCTCCCTCATGTGCTTATCTAGCCTCCCCTTAAATTCATCTATACTATTCGCCTCAACCAATCCCTGTGGTAGCGAGTTCCACATTCTCACCACTCTCTGGGTAAAGAAGTTTCTTCTGAATTCCCTATTGGATTTCTTGGTGACTATCTTATATTGATGGCCTCTAGTTATGCTCTTCCCCACAAGTGGAAACACTCTCTCTCTTTGTCGACTCTATCAAAACCTTTCAGAATTTTAAAGACTTCTCTTAGGTCACCCCTCAGCCTTCTCTTTTCAAGGAGAAAAGAGACCCAGATGAGGAATGCCCACTTGAACCCGATCAACCAGCAACAGTGGAACTATATCTCACACATTGCCACTTGGGACAAGGGGAGAAGATTGGGCGTGGAATTTCTTTTTTTTTTTTAAAAAGGACAACTTTGTGAGCTAGCGCCAAGGTCCCAGTACGTAAATGGGCCACGTCTGTGGCACTGAGCCACACAAATACAACAACTTGCAATTATATAGCGTATTATAATGTAGTAAACCACACCAAGGAGTTTCTCAAGAGCCTAATCAGACATATTGTCACCAAGCTGAAGGAGGAGACAGATGACCAAAAGCTTAGTCAAAGAGGTAGGTTTTAAGTAGCATCTTAAAAAGGAGAGGGAGGTAGAGAGACAGAGAAGCCCCAGTATGATGCAGAGTCTGAGCCGAGTCAGTTGATCTCGGCTAGGGTGGTGGTGGATATAATTGGACTCAGCACCCTGCAGTATGACCAGGCGGGTGGGGGAGGGAAGGGGAGCAGCGAGGAACAAAAGACAGCTCGGGTTCCCACTGGAAATCGGTAGCCAATGACTCCTGTTGAAAAGGTCACCGTGCGGATGGTGGGCGAAGATGAGATCAAGCTTGGCCGAGTACAGAACAACATAATGAAGAGTTTCACAGCAGATGCCAACAGCTGGTGAGCTCCATGTTGACACATGAAAGCTGATGAATTAGCAGCTGTGATGCCATCAGAAGTTTGAAATTCAATATACATTCAGTTTGCAGGAAACCACACCCAGTAATTACTTCTCGTATCTCACTAAACCCACCACGGTCAGCCGTGGCTCAGTGGGTAGCACTCGCTCCTCGGAGTCAGAAGGTTGTGGGTTCAAATCTCACTCCAGAGACTTGAGCATAAAAATCTAGGCCGACACTCCAATGCCGTGCTGAGGGAGTGCCACACCATCGGAGGAGCCAGCTTTCAGATGAGACGTTAAACCGAGGCCCCGTCTGCCCTCTCAGGTGAACGCAAAAGATCTCGGGGCACTATTTTGAAGAAGAGCAGGGGGGGGGGGGGGGGTTGCAGTTCTCCCCGGTGTCCTGGGCCGATATTTATCCCTCAATCAACATCACAAAAACAGATTATCTGGTCATTATCACATTGCTGTTTGTGGGAGCTTGCTGTGCTGAAATTGGCTGCCGCGTTTCCTACACTTCAAAAGTACTTCATTGGCTGTAAAGGCACTACAGAAATGCCAGTCTTTCTTTCCTTCCAACACACAAACACTTGTGACTGTCAACATGCTTTAGTGTTCTGGAATACAATGTGGCCTATTTTGTGGTCTTGTGCGGCAGTCACAGAAAAACAATGAACCAGTAACGGGGAGAATTCCAAGGCTCGTGACCCAATCTCAGGATGGCCATTATCACACCACTCCTGATTTATTCACGGTTTGTGAAGTCCCTAGATTAGATTAGGACCTTACTGGATACACCAACAATCTCATTAAACATACACCAAGAGTCTCAATTTTGCAGTTGTCAACCACCAATTACAATTGTATTTTTTTTTTTAATTGAGAAACCCAAGTGAGGGGCCGAAGGTCACAGCACGGGACACCAGCAAAGTTAAACTGAGTAGGAGGGAAAGTGAGATAAATCAAAAAGTAATGGTTATTTTAAGGCTGAGATTTTTTAGACACTAGGGGGATTATGGAGACCGGGCAGGAAAGTGGAGTTGAAGGCAAAGGTCAGCCATGATCTTATTGACTGGTGGAGCAGGCTTGAGGGGCCGTACAGCCTACTCCTGCTCCTAGCTCTTATGCTATACCAAGTGGTAGCACTCTTCCTTCCGAGTCAGCAGGTTGTATGCTCAAATCTTGACTTGAACACATTTTCGAGGCTGAACTTCACTGCAGTACTGAGGGACCTCCGCTGCACTGTTTGGAGGTGCTGTCTTTCAGATGAGACGCTAAACCGAGGCCCCGGTCAGGCTGTCAGTCATCTCAGGTGGATGTAAAAGATCCCACGGAAGAGCAGGGGCGTTCTCTTGGTGTCCTGGCCAACATTTCTCCCTCAACCAAACACCACTAAAAACAGATTGCCTCGTCATTTGTCACATTGCTGTTTGTGGGAGCTTGCTGTGCGCAAACGGGCTGTCACGTTTCCTACATTACAAGTGACTATGGGCTGGATTTTGTCAATGGGGGCGCGTCTGCTGGTTTTCGGGTTTTAGTCCCGCACCCAACGCTATTTTCCCTCGATTGACCTTGTTAACCCTGCCCTGCGGCCTTAGCCGGCCAATTAAGGGAAAGCCGGTGACTGAGGACATCAGCGTATGACGCTTCATCAGTCAAAAATTTTTGACAGATGAATTGTCAGCGTTTGACAGCTTCGAGAAGCTGTCAAACACTGAATCTCTGTTCTAAGGTGAGCCCTTGAACGGAAGACTCACCAAACCTCTTTCCTCAGCAGAAATCAGATGGCTGCTGCATCTGAGAATGCAGCAGCCATTCTGTCATCTCTGCCGTTGAGATGAGGAACCTCCGGATCCCCAAGGGTTGAAGCCTGCAGGAAGAAGCAAAGGTAAGTAAACTTTTTCTAAGACTTTACACTCACCTCTCATACTTACCTCTCCATACTTGCACCCATCACTCACCTCCACAGCGCACTTTTTGACCCCTCTCGCCCCCGCAGACCCACTGCTCGCCTTGCTGACCCTGGCGAGGTTCGCAGCCGACGGGAAGCCCGCACTTGCAGGGGTAAAATAGGGATAATCCTCTTAACTGCCTGTTAACTACCTGTTAACAGGCAGTTAATTGGCTGTATTCCCCTTCCCGCCTCGAGGAGACGGGTCCCTGCGCGACTCGGGGACCCACCTCCCGGGAAGCTGGCACGGAGGCGGGTTGGGAGCGGGTTCGGTACCTGCTCCCAGTTTCTGCCATTTTCCCGGCAGTCCCGCCTCCCCAGGACTGGCAAAATTCCCCCCATTGTGTCAGAAAAGCAGGTCACTGGCTGTAAAGCTCTTTGGGATGTCCTGAAAGGCACCATATAAATGCAAGTTCTTTCTTTCCTTTTAGATTTGCTAATCTTGGCAGCTGCACGGGCCCTCAGCATCAGAGGCTGAGGCACTGAACACAATATAAAAGCTGCAAGGAACTAGGGCCGGAAAGACCTCCGTTCAATGTATTTCAGAGAGTCTGGTAAATGGGCAAATATCATGCAGTACTAATTAAATTGTTCCATACCCAGGGGAAGGAATGTGCATTTTAAAGAATTTTGATGTGCTGTTTATAAAAAAAAACATTATAACTCAACCACAACTGAATAATTAGCATTTTCAAAAGGGAGAACTGGAAATACTAATCTTTTAAATGTGCATATGGAATGCAAAACTGCAATTATCCTCCACACATATCTGATCGCTGTTCTACAGAGATGCAAGATTGGCAGATTTCCCCTCTTCCGCGACCCCCCCACCCCATCTAGGGGATATCGGGGTTTTAAGAAAAAACTTCCCTCTCATTCCTTGAGGTTTGGGTTCCCTTTGCATACAGACAAAGCTACTCGGTGTAACTTCGACCAAGTTGCCTTTGTTGGCATCGGTGGCGCTGGGGGTCAGGTACGGTTTCAGTTACGATGCTCAGCCCTTCGCACAGAACCCGCTGCCGCGAGAAAGCTGGGCCTGGAAAATGTTCTGAACCTGCCCAGGGTCAAGGGCAGGGGAGAGGAACAGGGCCACTCCTCTGTTTTGAATTAAAAAGTTAAAAACAAAACAGCACAAGATCAGCCTCCCAGCAATGCACACCCAGTTACATTGGCATCCTATGCCGATCTCAAGTCAAACGCCAGGCAGACAGACATGTATAGCAGAGGTTCCCAAACTTTACTTATTGCGTAACCCCTTCGAGATCTACCAGCCACCCGCGTACCCCTAGCAGCATACAGGTTTCATATTTTAACCCCTTTAACCCCAAACATTGCACATTGGTACACCGTGAAGTAAATGAACGACTTTATATAACAATTTCCCACTGAATTTTATAGCTTCGTCTGAGTAGCCTATTATAAACATGCAACAAAACAAATAAAATCCACAATTAGACAATTTCTCCCGCATACTTCCCTTTCCCCCCCCGCCCCACCCCCCACAGAGATGTCGCGCGTACCCCCAGGGGTGCAGGTACCACAGTTTGGGAACCCCTGATGTATACGGTTGCCAACTATCTCCAATATTTTTTATAAGTAATAAACGAAAGTGCTCAATGCAAAAAAAAAAAACACATTTTTACTGCCCCGATGATATTTCTCTTGGGATCGCAGCAAGTGTCCGAGAGATTAATGTTTAATTCCTGGAGGCTCCAGGACAATCCTGGAGGGCTGGCAACCCGAGACATGTAGCCAGCAAATCTAATAATTGCTCACAAGGCTCATTCAAAAATAAAGTGGGTCTTAGCCACCACAAAGGAAGTGTTTTTTTTTTTTTTTATTTGTTTATGGGATGTGTGCGTCGCTGGCAAGGCCAGTATTTATTGCCCATCCCTAATTGCCCTTGAGAAGGTGGTGGTGAGCTGCCTTCTTGAACCGCTGCAGTCCATGTGATAAAGGTACTCCCACAGTGCTGTTAGAGAGGGAGTTCCAGGATTTTGACCCAGCGACGATGAAGGATCGGCGATATACTTCTAAGTCAGGGTGGTGTGTGACTTGGAGGGGAACTTGGAGGGGGTGGTGTTCCCATGCGCCTGCTACCTTGTCCTTCTAGGTGGAAGAGATCGCGGGTTTGGGAAGTGCTGCCAAAGAAGCCTTGGCGAGGTTATATGTCCAAGCGAAGTCCACCAAGAGAGAAGCACATGTTTGCGTTTTTCGAACACAAGAGGATCTAACCCTATTTGGGTGGTGACACGAAAAAGAGAATTTCCTTAATTATTTTGTTGAAATTTTTTTTTTTTAGTAAGGCGTTCCCTGGAAAGTTGTCCATTAACTCTGTCTGTATACAGACATACCCTCGCCTGGCCTCCTGTGTGACTGGCAGTTATTCAAGGTCGAAATCCAGAAGCAGGAGGCATCGGAATACAAATTGAATATTATCAGACACATCACAGCTGGGGGTGGGGAAAAGGGAAAATAAATCACCAGGAGGGTGAAATGAAGGCAGCCCACCGGCCCTATCCTTCCAGTAGATCAACCCTGCTCTCTTTCCATTACTGCTCGAAACATCCAGCACCAGACTTCAGTTTAAACATCTCACTTGAAGGGCAGAAATCGTCAAGACTTAAAGCAAGATTGGAAAGATATCCTTAAATTCCATTTCAGCTCATTTAAAAAAGAAAAATCATCACAATATCAAGGGTTTTGATCGAGTAAATAAGGAGAAATTGTTTCCACTGGTCAGTAAACCAGAGGACACAGATTTAAGGTCATTGGCAAAAGAGCCAGAAGTGAGAAGAGGAGAATTTTTTTATTTATTTTTTACGCAGCAAGTTATGATCTGGAATGCGCTGCCTGAAAGGGCGGTGGAAGCAGATTCAATAATAACTTTCGAAAAGGGAATTGAATAAATATTTGAAGGGGAGAGTTTAGCAACCCCAGTCATAGGTGAAAGGTCCACAAGGCCACTGGTTTTCAGCTTGTAGAAATCACAGAATGACACAGCACAGCAGGAGGATTCGGCCCATCGTGCCTGTGCCGGCTCTTTTTAAAAAAAATGTTCACGGGATGTGGGCGTCGCTGGCAAGGCCGGCATTTATTGCCCATCCCTAATTGCCCTCGAGAAGGTGGTGGTGGTGAGCCTCCTTCTTGAAACGCAGAGGGCAGTTAAGAGTCGACCACATTGCTGTGGGTCTGGAGTCACATATAGGCCAGACCGGGTAAGGACAGCAGATTTCCTTCCCTAAAAAGGACATTAGTAAACCAGATGGGTTTATTACGACAATCTGGTAGTTTCATGGGTCACCATTACTGATCTAGGTTTTAATTCCAGATTAATTCAATTAAAATTTAATTTAAATTCCCCGGCTGCCTGTGGTGGGATTTGAACTCACGTCCAGGCCTCTGGATTACTCGTCCAGTAACGTAACCAGTATGCTACCGTACCCTTTGGTAGAGCTATCCAATTAGTCCCATTCCCCCGCAATTTATTCCCCCCCCACCCCCTTCAAGTATTTATCCAGTTCTCTTTTGAAAGTTACTATTGAATCTGTTCCACCGCCCTTTCAGGCAGCGCGCTCCAGATCACAACAGAATGCAACGTGAGAAAACAGGCTAAAAACACCAGACGCAATAAAAACAGAATGCGTCTTTTGTCACTGTGAAACACTACACCGGAAGAGGAAAGAAAATGTACCGAGGGAAAGAAAAACCAGAAAGAAACGCACAAAAAGTGCCAAGTGGGATGTGAAGCAAAAGACTTATTGAAACCAAGTAGGACAAGCATTAGTTTCTTTTTAAAACAAAAAGGAGGAAAAACAGCTCCACGCTCTCAAAGAATTCAATGCTGGACAAGAGCCACCTCACTTGTTTGTAGGGTCAGTGTATACAAAACGGCAAACAAAACGACGGCAGAAATAAGCAGGAGTTGTCTTTCAGGACTGTATTTAACCCAGCATTCGCAGATTAGAGGGCGCTCTCTTTCTCCTCCCCACTCCCCCCCCCCCAAGAAAATAATGAGCAGAAAATGATGGAATTTCTCTTGGCCGAGAGTTGCTTTTACGTCATTCATGAGAAGTCGCACAACACCAGGTTATAGTCCAACAGTTTTATTTAAAATTACAAGCTTTCGGAGCTGCTGCTCCTTCGTCAGGTAGAGGTACAGTCATTCAGTCCAGGGTGCGATTTTTCCAAGAAAAAAACCATTCCTCCCTGGCAGGCATATTTTTGTAGGAAATAAAGGCGTGCCTAGAAAATGTGCAGGTCTGTGGGGAAAGAGCGGGACTAATTGGAGAGCTCTTTCAAAAGAGCCGGCACAGGCACGATGGGTCAAAAAGCCACCTTCTGTGCTGTAAGATTCTCGGATTCATTTAAATAGTGCCTCGTCGCGTCTCCCAGAAACGCTCCAAAGTGCATCGCACACAACGGGCGCGATCTTGCCAGTCCTGGGGAGGCAGGACTGCCGGGAAAATGGTAGAATCTGGGGGCGGGTGCCCATCCCGCCCCCCCATGCCATCTTCCCAGGAGGCGGGTAGCCGACCCGCACCGGGTCCCGTCTCCTGGAGGCGGGAAGGGGATTACAGCCACTTATTATCCCCATTTTTCCAACAGAGGCGTGGGCTTCCCGACGTCGGGAAACCCCACCAGGGTCAGTGAGGCGAGCAGTGGGTCTGCGGGGGTCGGAGGGGTGCAAAAGTGCGCTGTGGAGGTGAGTGATGGGTGCAAGTGTGGAAAGGTAAGTATGTGAGGGGAGTGAAAAGTGATAGAAAAAGTTTACTTACCTTTGTTTCTTCCTGCAGGCTTCAACAGTTGGGGATGCGGAGAGTCTCGCATCTCACCGGCAGAGATGACAGATGGCTGCTGCATTCTCCGATGCAACAACCATTTCGTTTCTGCTAAAGAAAGAGGTTTGATGAGTCTTGAATTCAAGAACTCCTCAAACTACAGAGAATGTCAGTGTTTGACAGCTTCACAGAGCTGTCAAACGATGACAATTCATGTCAAAAATTTGTGACAGATGAAACATCATACGCTGACATTCTCTGTAACCGGCTTTCCCTTAATTGGCCTGCTAAGCCCCCTGGGCGGGCTTAATAAGGTCAATCAAGGGAAAATAGCGTGGGTTGGCCACAAGTCGATGGAGGCGGGACTAAAACCCAACAAGCAGCAGTCCCGCCTCCAAAAGTTCCCCATTGACAAAAATCACCCCCAATGAGTTGCCATCGCTGTGTTATGTAGACAAATGCAGCAGCTATTTCCTGCATAGTAATATTCCAGAAACAACAATGAGTAGAACAATCCATTCATCTACTTTTCTTTGGAGTTTGTTGAGGGAGGACTGTTGGCCAGGAGGACCCCCCCCCCCCCACCGCCGTTATCTGTTTCAAAGAACGGCATGGGATCGTTATTACTTACCTGAGCAACTGGAAGAGCAGAGCTTCAGTTTATCATCTTATTCAAAGGATGGCACTTGTGACAATGCAGCACTCCCTCAGTGCTGCATGGAGTGTCAGCCTAGATTCTGTGCTGGAATGGGGCTTGAACCCATAACCATCTGGCTCAGAAGTGACACTGCAGTCAACAGAGATCGAAAAGAAAACACTTGCACTTATACAGCTTCTTTCACGACATCAGGTTGTCCCAAAGCACTTTACACCAAATTAAATACTTTTTTGAAGTGTCACTGTTGTAATGTAGGAAATGCGGCAGCCAATTGAACACAGCAAGCTCCCACAAACAGCAATGTGATAATGAACTGATCATCTGGTATATTTTTGTTTAGTGATTTTGGTTGAGGGATAAATATTGGCCAGGATATCAGGGAGAGCTCCGCGGCTGTTCTTCGAAATAGTGCCATGGGATCTTTTACGTTGTAAGTTTCATGGAACAGTTTGGCCCCAGCACTGAAGGGTATGAAACGGTTAAACTGAGATGCACGGAAAAGGTGCCAGTCATCTAAAGTTTGAATCACGATCAGATCTTGGAGACTGGACAATGAAAGCTTTGACTCATGATGAACTCTGAAAAGGACATTGACGTTGAACTGTGAGGCCTTGAATCATGACTGGTTTCGATGGGAAAAATTAACAGCTGGACAATGCTCTGAGTTTAACTGAAACAATGGGGTCATGATCGACTTCCTGACATGAATGGAAGACACTAGTCCTGAGCGGACAATCAGCTAACCGCCCAACAACAGTAATAGAAATCACACTGTATATGCGTTAGAGAGCGGGAAAGGAGATAAGGAGTTATCTTCGATCTCACAGTTAAGACACTCCCTCAGCACTACACTGAAGGGTCAGCCTGGATTGTGCGCTCAAATCTCCGAAGTGGGACTTGAACCCACAACTTTCTGGAGGCGGAGGCAGGAGTGCGGCCCACTGAGCCACGGTTGACACTCTGGTGAGCCAAGCCAATCCACGACCTTCTGACACAGAAGCGAGTGCTACCGACCGTGCCAAGTGCCACAGTTTCCGCAGATCCTGCCACTCCCAAGTGCTTGTACAACTTTAAATAATTATAGTCTTGATGTCAGTAACGGAAGAATCGTGCAGGATCACCATCATGCATCATTATGAAGTAACTCACAGGGTAATCAAATGTTAGCAATAGGGAATGTAGAAGAGTAACAAATACTTACGCATTGCAGTAAGGCATCTTATCGTAGCCTTTGTAATTCTTCATGTTTAAAGTCATTTTGCAGATTTCACATTGGAAGCATGCTTTGTGCCAGTACTGTAAGAAGAACAGAAAATAGGGGAATTAAGTTAATTATTTTTGTAAGAATACCGCAAAAAAATGTTTGGCACTCAGATATCCATCTCCCAATTTGGAGAAAATATAAACAACTTGGCATTGATCAGACGAATCAGGAGACTCACGTGAGGCGGCCTCACCCTTCACTGGATGGGTTCTTGTCAATGCAGATTGATGGGGAGATAGAAATGTTTAAAATTAAGAAAAGGATGGGGCGGGGTGTAGATAGAATCAGACTGTTTCCAGTAATTGAGGGGGTCTAGAATGGAGAGGGTGCTTAGATACAAGACCTAAATGCAAGAGATTTAGAAGAGGAGAGCAAGAGAAACTTGTTTACACCGAGAGTTGCGAGACTGTGGAATTCACTCCCAGGTTAGTGGTCGGGGCAGAAACTGTCAACATTCAAAATTAAACTGGATAGGTTGAAGAAATAATGGGGTGAAGGAATATTGGAACAGGGTGAGGTAGGTGGGATTAGGACCATTTGCTCACATGGAGGGTGAACGCCAACACGGGCTGGATGGATCGTTCCCGTGTTGGAACTTCTATGTATTTTTATGTAAGATTACCCGCTGTGCTCATCTCACTGTGCCGCAGATTTCTTCTAATCACCAACTCTCTGGGTTTGTTCTGGTGCCTTCAAAAAGCCTTTTTAATCTTCACCAAATTTTCCTTCTCTCCCTCTCATTCAAAATTGCTCCCCCCCCCTCCCCCGCACCGGGGTACAATTCCAGTACCTAAGTAGCAATTCATCATCGCCGAGCCCCAACAGTGAATGTCGGCAAACTATTCAACCGCAGGGAGGACACCATCTCTGGTTGGAGTTTTTAAATCACATGACCTTCCAAAATTGGCAACAATCATTTGTTCTTCGTTTGTAAACTGCACGAAAACATATCCAACATAACGAGTGCAGCAATCCAGTTTGATAAGACGACACATTGTGTTATAAATTTCAGCTTTACCCCACCCAAGTAGTCTCTCGGGTTCTGTGCCACCAGGCCCTCCCGTAAGCGGCTCCTGTGTCCCTTAGGATCCGGAGTTTGCCTTTACGGCCCAATATCTAGCCATACGATAGCATGACTTGGGACGGCTGCAACAATGACGCCCCTTGTTATATGGACAGGGTGCTGTAATCGCGCACACACCGCCACTTGCCCTTCACCAAGTTTCTGAAAGGCAGACCGATTAGCATTATAGTGACACAAGGTCAAATATATACTGGCGAGCTGGTTTATTTTGTAAACAGTAAAAGGATGAACAGGGTATCTGTTACCATGAATTACAGCTCATTTTGGAATGGTCCTCAGCTTCTCATTGAAAATAAAACATGCCATACTGTCCTTGCGAGTGGACTAAATAGAACTTTTCAGAATCTAAACAACAACTTGCATTTATATAGCGCCTTTAACGTAGTAAAATGTCCCAAGGCGCTTTACAGGAGCGATTATGAAACAAAATTTGACACTGAGCCACATAAGAACATAAGAACATAAGAAATAGGAGCAGGAGTAGGCAAATCGGCCCCTCGAGCCTGCTCCGCCATTCAATAAGATCATGGCTGATCTGATCCTAACCGCCAATCTACTATCTATCACAGAACCATCTCCTGCATCTAACAGAATTGCACACACGAAATAGGAGCAGAATCAGGCTACACAGTCCCTGGGCCCGCTCCACTACCCACAGGGCCATGACCGATCCGAACCTAGACTCATGTCCAAATTCCTGCCCGCTCCCCGTAACCCTTAATGCCCTTTACTTCTAGGAAACTGTCTATTTCTGTTTTAAATTTAATTAATGTTGTAGCTTCTACAGCTTTTTGTGGCAGCATATTCCATGGACCTACCACCCTCTGAGTGAAGTAGTTCCTCCTCATCTCAGTTTTGAAAGAGCAGCCCCTTATTCTAAGACTATGTCCCCTAGTTCTCGTCTCACCCGTCATCGGGAACATCCTCCCCGCATCCACCCGATCCAACCCCTTCACAATCTTATATGTTTCAATAAGATCGCCTCTCATTCTTCTGAACTCCAATGAGTAGAGTCCCAATCTACCCAACCTCTCCTCATATGACCACCCCCTCATCCCCGGGATTAACCGAGTGAACCTTTTTTGCACTGCCTCGAGAGCAAGGATGTCTTTCCTTAAGTAAGGACACCAAAACTGTATGCAGTATTCCAGGTGCGGTCTCACCAATACCTTGTACAACTGAAGCAATACCTCCCTATTTTTATATTCTATCCCCCTAGCAATGAAAGCCAACATTCCATTTGCCTTCTTAATCACTTGCTGCACCTGCATACTAACCTTTTGAGTTTCGTGCACCAGGACCCCCAGATCCCTTTGCACTTCAGTACTCTCCAGTTTCTTGCCATTAAGATAATAAATTGCTCTAGGATTTTTCCTGCCAAAGTGCATCACCTCACACTTTCCAGTGTTGTATTCCATCTGCCAAATCTCTGCCCACTTACTTAGCCTGTCTATGTCCCCTTGCAGGTTTTTTATGTCCTCCTCACTCACTACTTTCCCTCCCATCTTAGTATCATCTGCAAATTTTGATATGTTACACTTGGTCCCTTCCTCCAAATCGTTAATATAGATTGTAAAGAGTTGGGGACCCAGCACTGACCCCTGTGGAACACCACTAGTTACTGATTGCCAGTCTGAGAATGAACCATTTATCCCAAGGAGATATTAGGACAGATGACCAAAAGCTTGGTCAAAGAGATAGGTTTTAAGCAGCGTCTTAAAAGGAGAGAGAGGCGGAGAGATTTAGGGAGGGAATTCCAGAGCTTAGGGCCTAGGCAGCTGAAAGCACGGCTGCCAATGGTGGAGCGATGAAAATAGGGGATGCGCAAGAGGCCAGAATTGGAGGAGTGCAGATATCTCGGAGGGTTGTGGGGCTGGAGGAGGTTACAGAGATAGGGAGGGGCGAGGAGGCCATGGAGGGATTTGAAAACAAGGATGAGAATTTTAAATTTGAGGTGTTGTTGGACCGGGAGCCAATGTAGGTCAGCAAGCACAAGCGTGATGGGTGAACGGGACTTGGATACGGACAGCAGAGTTTTGGATGAGCTCAAGTTTATGGAAGGTGGCAGGCTGGCTAGGAGAGCGTTGGAATAGTCAAGTCTAGAGGTAACAGAGGCATGGATGAGGGTTTCAGCAGCAGATGAGCTGAGGCTGGGCTGAGTCAGGAAAGGTTAGAGAGATGGAAGTAGGCGGTCTTGGTGAGGGTACTTAACGGGGAAACTCTCACTCCCCGTGTCTGTCCCTCTTACCATGATCTTCCAAACTGACCCACATAATGTGTTCCCCCTTGTACTCTTGTCATCTGGATGGTCAGCAAAGCAGGAGCTTGACCTCTGACCACCTCCCCAGCCCTCATTGTCCAGAGATTGAGCAGAGCAGTTGTTCATCAACCTAGCTACCGCCCCCTCAGGCGAAGGCTGCGACAAGCTTTGTAACCACCTCGCACACGTCACATCTTCTCCAAGTCTGCCGAGGTCCTTGGACTGAACCCAGGTGCAACATGCAACAGTATCCTGGCTCAGACAACAGCAAGCCCGGCTGTAGGCCCAGAGGTCTGGGAATTCTATCAAACTGACAGCTGCAGGAAATGGGAGGTCAGCAGAGGAAAAATTCAATAAGAAAACATTGGTTCAGTAGCAGAAAAAAATGCAGCGAAAAAAGTTCGACTATCAGGGAATTAGGAAGGTGGGAGCCGAGAGATAATAAATAGGGCAGGGAGGGGATGTTGAAGAGTGGGCAATAGGGACACAAACACTGGAAGGTTAACCAAACTTCTACCAGGCACAAGAGTTTTTAAACTGTGGTAGCACTGTCAGACGGTTTATGATGGAACCATTTCTTCCTGGACTGGATCCAAATAGTGTGCATTAAAGAATTCCCATACCCATAGGACTAAGTTCAGTTCTCTGCCAAAGGTTTACAGTCTACTTTCCTATTGGACAGCTGCCAAGCTGCTGTAATCTGCCCCATCCCATTAACCTTTAGAATTACACGGAAAATGGCATGTACGTCTTGGTGCATGTACGGAGTTTGTACAGGCTCCAATCCAGTTTCTGGGTCGGCAGAAACTGCTTCTAATTTGGGCCATCTTATATTCAGAGAGGCCACAAGATAGCCGGTACGAGGGACGGAATGCATCACACTGGTGCAGCAGACATCCTCTTCAGGAGGTTGGGGGCAGAGACGCGTGTTGTTGGGCCAGATACACTGCTACTAATCCCACGGTGCTTGACCTTAAGAGAGTGTTTGACTTTGACTGTGGGTGTCTGACATAGGAAAGTCTTTCACCAAGACCCCCCACACTGGTGAGCACCACAAAAAAGGAGTACACATGTAAGGTAGAGGGGTGAGGACCCAGCTTAATGACTGGTAACATCAAATCCAGAAATCTAAAGCCAAGGCCAAAACGTGAACTGGATCATAAAGAACTAAGAGTGCGCACACGAAGAGAGTGCGATAAGAGTTCAGACGAATGCATACATTCAATAAGAAAAAAAGACTTGCATTTCAGTAGCGCCTTTCACAACTACCAGACATGTCAAAGTGCTTTACAGCCAACTAAGTACTTTTTGAAGTGGAGTCACTGTTGTAGTGTAGGAAACACAGCAGCCAATTTGCACACAGCAAGGTCCCACAGCAATGTGATAATGCCCAGATAATCTGGGTTTTTTTTTTATAAAGTGATATTGATTGAAGGATAGGCCAGGACACTGGGGAGAACTCCCCTGCTCCTCTTCAAAATAGTGCCATAGAATCTTTTACGTCCACCTGAGAGAGCGGGGGGGGGCCTCGGTTTAACGTCTCATCTGAAAGACGGCACCTCCGACAGTGCAGCACTCCCTCAGCACTGCACTGGGAGCGTCAGCTGAGATTTTTGTTCTCAAGTCTCTGGAGTGGGACTGTGAACCCACAACCTTCTGAGGCAAGGGTGCTACCCACTGAGTCACGGCTGACACAGTAGAGAAGTATAAATTAAATGATTCTATCCTCAAATCACATGGTCAGATACTGATCTCTCTGCAGTGCAAATTGGTACAGTATCTCTCTTTTAAAAGCCATCAAAAGGCTAAGCTCTACATTGGTTATAATCTATTTTAAATAGCTGATGGTAGTGCAAATTGCTATAAAGGTCTGCATTACCACAACAATGGACTCTGGGCTGTGGTGGCATAAAGCTAGCCAGAGGCGTGTGAACCCATTCACCCACAGATAGCTGCAAGTAACACAGGAAAAGAAAACCTTAAATAAAAATAATTTGCATGAACAAGTGCCGTCACTCGGCTTATTTAACATACGCACACCAATACTCGAAAAGGCACTTCACTATTTGGGGCTTCTGCAGTGTTTCAACGAAATTTTTTATCCCTCAATCAACATAACAAAAACAGATGATCTGGTCATCATCACATTGCTGTTTGTGGGAGCTTGCTGTGCGCAAATTGGCCGCCATGTTTCCTACATTACAACAGTGGCTCCGCTTCAGAAAGTACTTCATTGACTGTAAAATGCTTTGGAATCCGAGGATGTGAAAGGCACTATATAAATTCAAGTTGAGCGATGTTACAGCAAACCAAGAGAGGCTTAAAAAATATTGAGAAGTCGCACAACACCAGGTTATAGTCCAACAGCTTTATTTGAAATCACAAGCTTTCGGAGCGGCTGCTCCTTCGTCAGGTGACTTCACCTGACGAAGGAGCAGCGCTCCGAAAGCTTGTGATTTCAAATAAAGCTGTTGGACTATAACCTGGTGTTGTGCGACTTCTCAATATTGTCCACCCCAGTCCAACACCGGCATCTCCGCATCATTAAAAAATATTAACAATGGACACAACCAGTTGCTTCATTATAACCCCGAGAGAATGTCCTTCGATCAACTCACCACTCAGCAGGTTGTGAAAGAACCAGTCCAAGTGTTCAACCACACAGAAGATTTCATATAAATGGTCAAACACACACCTTAGTCGTCTCACAGATGGTTGACTTATTTAGGGAAATGTGCAGCCAATTTGCACACAAGACCCTACAATCACCGCAAAAAGCAATCTGTTTCTGGCGCTGCTGGTCGGGGGAAGAACACTGGCTAGGACATCAGGAGAACTCGATGCTCTCTTTTTTTTTAATCTACACAAACCCAAATAGCTAGGCAGAGCCTCAGTATAACCTCGGACAGTTCAGTACTTCCTCGGTGTAGCATTGCAGCGTCGCCCGTATTGAAGTGGTCAAGTGGGGCATGAATGAGCCCATAAACTTCAGGGGGTAGAAATTAGGTCGCGCCCCATTTGGGGCGCAAATATCGTCCGGACGCAAATATTAGCGCCTGGCGCTAATTATCGGCACTGACGGGAAACTTCACTTTTACCGCCCCGGGAGGTGAGTGGAGCGCTAAAGCAGGCGCTGCACACCTCTCTTAAGGCGCAAAGGCCGAGCAGTGAGGCGCTAACTCGGAGCGCTGGCGAAGCTCATGTAATGTCAGTCAGCAATGGAACACACACACAATGGCACGGGCCAGTTCTTAAAGGGGATGGTTAATCTTGCTTTCCATCCACATCCTGTTCATTGCTGCCTTGAATCTCGGCCTGGAGAGACTTGCACATCAAATGTGCTGGAAAGAACAATGGAGAGCACCAGGCAAAGAGCTCAGAGTGCAGCTCCCACGGTCTCTGCTAAATCGATACAAGGAATGGCAAATCAAAATGAACCTGCAAAGTGCTACTCAGTACCCAAAACTCCTTCACACAACGTTGAATCTCTCCAGAAGTCTCTCCTTCTCTCTCACAGAATGCGTAGTTCAAAAATGCCACCAACAATAAAAGACAGGAAGAGGCCCCCTTTAAATAGCGCCCCCCCCAGCCCCACAGCGATTGATAGCGTTCCAGTCTTCTGGTCGTCGGAAGCGCCAGGCGGTAAGGCAGGGGGCGCCACTCAATTTCCGCTACGGGGCGCCCCAAGGGCGTTGCACCATGGAATGACGTCACAATCTGCGCGCGCAGGTGGTCGCAGCGGTAAGTTTTAGCGCCGCCGCACAATCTCAAGTTAAGTTCTCGAGCGGCGCAAACATCGCTGCGCCCGGGCGTTAGCGGCTTTGCGCCCCATTAGCGTCCTCTTAAGGCGCTAACGGGTGGCGCAACCAAGTGAATTTTTACCCCCAGGAGTCCGAACAAGGTGATTAGTAGCTATAAGTGTCATCAGAATCAAAACATTCCTTCAGCAATAAAAAGTTAACTGACTGGAGGAAGTTGGCTTTGGGAAGAAGGGGCAGAAGAGAAGAGTTTAAATACAGATCTTGAACTAAAAAAGCATCAACACTTATATATTAAAAAAAAGGCCAAGCCAATTTCTTTAGAGTCAGCTGTGGCTCAGTTGGCAGCACACTCGCCCGAGTCAGAAGTTCAGGTCCCACTCCAGAGACTTGAGCGCATAAAGCTAGGCTGACACTCCAGTGCAGTGCTGAGGGAGTGCTGCACTGTCGGAGGTGCCGTCTTTCAGATGAGACGTTAAACAGAGGCCCCGTCTGCCCTCTCAGGTGGACGTAAAAGATCCCCAGGTACTATGAAGAAGAGCAGGGGAGTTATCCCCGGTGTCCTTGGGGCCAATATTTATCCCTCAACCAACATAACAAAAACAGATTAGCCGGTCATTATCACATTGTTGTTAGTGGGAGCTTGCTGTGCATAAATTGGCTGCTGCGTTTCCTACATTACAACAGTGACTACACTTCGAAAGTACTTCATTGGCTGTAAAGCGCTTTTGAGATGTCCGGTGGTCGTGAAAGGCGCTATAAAAATGCAAGTCTTTCTTTAAGGGTGCGACAGCTGCCAATGAAGTTGAAGTAGTTGCGCCTGCGCAGTTTGTGTTTTTTCGGTTGTTCGCCAACTAAAAAGAAAATATTGTCGCCATTGCAAAGAAAACACTTCGAGAGAAAGGAGGGGAGGGGGTGGTGAAAAAAGATCGCTACTAAACGTCCATTTTTATTCATTTTCTTCTCCTTTCCCTTCACGGTGACATAGTGGTTAGCACTGGTGTCTCACAGCGCCAGGGACCCGGGTTCGAATCTGACCTCGGGTGACTGTCTGTGTGGAGTTTGCACATTCTCCCCGTGTCTGCGTGGGTTTCCTCCGGGTGCTCCGGTTTCCTCCCACAGTCCAAAAATGTGCGGGTTAGGTTGATTTGGCTATGATAAATTTGACCCTTAGTGTTAGGGAGGGATTAAATATGTGGGGATAGGATGGGATATGTTAGGGGAATTAAATACGTGGGGTTACGGGGGTAGGGTGGGATATGTGTACTGTGGGGATTAAAGCAGGGACAGGGTACTGGATTTGGATGATCAGCCATGATCGTATTGAATGGTGGAGCAGGCTCGACGGGCTGAATGGCCTACTCCTGCTCCTAGATTCTATGTTTCTCACGAGCTTGCGTGCCGTACAAATAAATCTCCACAACCCTCCCCCCCGTGAAAATATCACACATTAACACTTAAACCAACCCGTGCTATTATTATACAATATTAAACCAACCCACAGCTCCATCGATTTAGGTATGCGCTATGACTAGATTATTATACATTCATACTTAAACCACCACCGATTTATGCACAGAATGCTTCTGCCCAGCTTCCGGTTCGTTGGCAGCAGTCACTCCACTTCTTTAAATGGTGATTTCACCTTTTTTCCTCCCGAGACACCAGCCAAACGCATCGTTCGTATGCTGAACAAAATGAATACTGTTGGCATCAAAGCACAGAGTGTCCCAGTTGGCTGCAGCATTAAGCATGCAAAGTAACTAAAAGGGCCAATTGTACGAGCCCGACGGACAGAGCTCTACGTTAATACAAGAGAGCATCACATGTCTGCCAAAAACAATATTACAACACGACAGAAAGATTCCATCCCGGTTTACTGTTCAACAATTGAAGCAAACATTCACGTTACACATGGAGTGGTTGAAGCGAAGAGCATAGATGCATTTAAGGGGAAGCTAGATAAGTACATGAGGGAGAAAGGAACAGAAGGCTATGCTGATAGGGTGAGATGAAGTAGGGTGGTGTGGAGCATAAACACCGGCATTGACCAGTGGGGCCGAATGGCCTGTTTCTGTGCAGCTAATACTATGCATTGTCATTCTGTGCAAATTCAATTTTAAAAGCTTTGTAGGCTTCCCCATCACTGTCTTCAAGTCAGATCTCTGCAGGAACGCAACTGGGTACAAATTGTTATACGCTGCCAAGATCACGGGATCTTGGATTCCACTAACAGCGAGTCAACAACATCGAGAGAAAAGACACTGCGGGAAAGTAAACCATGAAGTGAAAGACAATATTGCACAAAGGCATAATGTTCCCAACATAACAAAACAAAACACAGAGTACAACATCTAAAGTAATTCAAAGGTCAATACATTCAGGACAGCGTTAGTCACTCCCAAGCAACAAATGGAGCTACGCGTGGGGGCATTTTCATATTCCAGGAATTGGAGCGGAAACCACAAAAGCTCATTTTATTCATGATCTTTTGCAGTTCTCCAGAATTGACGTCAGTTGTTTGTTTCTCAAATCTTGGTGAAAGGACAGTGTTTGAATTCAGTCCCCCACCTCCACCGCCCGCCCCCACCCCACCCCCCAACCCAAATTCAACTTTGAGGCATGAGTTTGATCCATTCACCACCCGCCCCCCTCCCCCACCCCTCCTCCCCCTTCCCCGAGTTACCATCCTCATCCAACTCGCTGTGGTCAGGTCTAAGTAGAAACCAGATGTTTTCCCAAGACTGTGTTGGGGTGGGGAGGGGAGAGGAGCTGCTTTTATGTTGTGTCTAGTGCCACCAGCCCATGACGTGCGGATCTTGAACAGCCAGCGACAGCCCAAAGTAGTCACTGGATTCACTAAGGCTGCTGGCCAGGAAGACTCACTGTGGTCGGGTGCCGAAAGTTGCAAGAAAGGTCAAAACTATTCATTTCCTACAATAGAAGACAAAGATGAAGACTTGGCTCCAATAGACAAACATCCCCTTTTCTTCTCCAAGTCCTCCAATCCCACATCTCCCATCTTTGCTACCAGCAGAAGCCCAATATAATAGATTGATGCCAAGGTACTCAGCTACAAGCAACTATTGGTACTGCAACCAACGGAGCCTGGAGAGCAAGCATGGTTGGGTTATATATCAGAGAGGGTTATCATAGCTGAACCCAATTCTGTCCTCACCCAGTGTCCAACCCCACACACTTCCCAGCAGAGGACCACTGGTTACTACAAGGACAGGACCATGGTTGATTTTTCTTCTCCGTCGCTAGTTAATTTTCATGTCTCTTACAAACATCCATTGAGATCAGCTTACTCAGACCAGGAAGTCAGTCTTTCTGGTGGGCAACATTTTCTGGTGGGCAGACTAATCGACATTAAGACCATCGATAGCCGAATGCCAGCCTGTCCTTGTCAGATGTTTACACCAACAACAACTTGTATTTATATTGCGTCTTTAATGTAGTAAAACGTCCCAAGGTGCTTCACAGGAGCGTCATCAAACAAAATTTGACACCAAGCCACATAAGGAGATATTAGGACAGGTGACCAAAAAGGGGGGGGGGGAAGAGAGAGAGAGAGAGAGAGAGAGAGACAGACACAGACAGACAGAGACAGACAGACAGAGATGGCCCATTGTGCCATCAAGGGAGCTTCTTTAACTTCAGGTTCCATTAGAACAGATAAAGCATCATTTGATAGAATCATACAGCACAGAACATGGCCATTCTTCAATTTAAAAATTGTCCTCTAACTCTCAATCAGTCATCGAGAAGACAGTAACACAGTCTGTTAAAGGATAAGCCTTTCACAGGAAAGGGAAGTCATCAAAATGGGTGAACTGCATTTCTTTTTAAGATTGGTTACTTAGAAAGGAAACCTCAATAGGTCAGAACTAGTGCATTTAAGAAATGACCAGAAATTTCCATGAAAACTGGTTAGGTTGCTTTCTTCTGGGATTCAACCTAGATGTCATTGCTGTGGGTACACTAGGAACTGAAGGGGATACGCAACAAATTAGCAGATCTCATACTTATACACACACGGTTATTTTATAGTAATCTAGTACTTCCAATTACTGCATTCAAACTACTCCAAACAACAAACCAGTCTGGATAATGCCAGAAGGAGCTTGTGAAAGTAGCAATTTATTGGGGGGGGCGGCAGGGGGTGCATGGGGAGAGAGATTGTGTGGGAGGAATACATTAAAATGATTCAAAAATGTTTTAACTCTGATTTACGTCAGCTCTTGTATTTCGAAACTTGACGTTAATGTTGAATGCTTAGGAAAATATAAAAGGAAATTATACCTCCAGGATCTGGTGTCAGATGGAGAGGGTGGTGAATCTTTGAAATTCTCTACCCAGAGGGCTGTGGAGGCTCAGTCATTGGGTATATTCAAAACAGAAGTCGATAGATTTCTGACTAGTAAGGGCATCAAGGGATATGGCGATAGGGCCGGTGAATGGAGTTGAGGCAGAAGATCAGCCATGATCTCATTGAATGGCGGAGCAGGCTCGAAGGGCCAAATGGCCGACTCCTGCTCCTATTTCTTATGTTCAATGAATACCATGCATCACAGAGCTGGGTAATTGAAAAGATCACAGATCCTGTAATTGTACAGGAACAGGGGGAGATCTGGGCAAACCGCGATAGCCACCGGCTTGAGAGTTTACAGAAGACACGTTCACAGGGCTTTTAAAATTGAGGCATTAGCTGGCTGCCCATCTGGCCTGGCCTACGAACCTCCTGAATCTCTCCTCTCTCTTGCTGGAATATAGTCTACAGGCACCTGGTACTTTCTTGTACCTCACATTAGGAACAGGAGGAGGTCATTTAGCCCCTCGAGCCTGTTCCACCGTTCAATGAGATCATGGCTGATCTGTGACCTAACTCCATTTGCCCTATATCTCTTAATACCTTTGGTTAACAAAAATATATCAATCTCAGATTCAAAATTAATTGACCCAGCATCAATTGCAGTTTGCGAAAGAGAGTTCCAAACTTCTACCACCCTTTGCGTGTAGAAGTGTTTCCTAATTTCAATTGGCCACTTTTCATCTGCAAGCCTAAACAGCGAGGATGGGTAGACTATTCGACATAACGACCATCGATAGCTGAATGCGAGCCTGTCCTTGTCAGATGTTTACACCAACAACTATTTGTGTTTATCTAGTGCCTTTAGCTTGGTAAAACATCTCAACGTGCTTCACAGGAGCGTTATCAAACAAAATTTGGCACCGAACCTCATAAGGAAATATTAGGACAAGTGACCAAAAGCTTGGTCAAAGAGGTGGATTTTAAGGAACATCTTAAAAGGAGGAAAAAGAGAGGCGGAGAGGTTTAGGGAGGGAATTCCAGAGCTTAGGGCCCAGGCAGCTGAAGGCACAGCCACCAAAGGTTGAGCGATTATAATCAGGGATGCTCAAGAGGGTAGAATTTGAGGAGCGCAGATATCTCGGGGGGGGTTTATGGGGCTGGAGGAGATTACAGAGATAGGGAGGGGCGAGGAGGCCATGGAGGGATTTGAAAACAAGGATGAGAATTTTTAAAAATCGAGGCGTTGCTTAACCGGGAGCCAATGTAGGTCAGCGAGCACAGGGGGTGATGGGCGAACGGGACTTGGTGCGAGTTAGGTGAAATCTGCTTGAACGTTTGACCAAATGTAACGTTTCACATTTAGGACACTTCAAAATGGAAAGATTGCAGTTGCTAAAATAAAAAAAATGAAATAGCAAAACTGAAAATTCTGGAAAGGGAATATTAATATTTCAGTTACAACCCTTCATCAGATCTCAGAAACTAATTGTTTCTGATCAACAGTCTGTATCCAAAACATTAATCCATCTTTTCTCCTCCCGGGACGACAGGTCTGCTATATGATTCTTGCTGCAGTGTTTAAATATTAAACATCACTGGGATGTGTCCAAAATTCAATACAAATAGAATTTTTTTTTTAAACTTCACAGAGTTGACTTAATGATTGGAACAGAAATGTCCCAGCTATGACTAGACGGACGGTGCGTCACTGTTCAAACAAAACTTACTTTGTGGCTGCCAATTCCAGTCAGTCTGTGCACTTGCATGCTTCAAGGAATATTTCAGTCCGATCTTGGCCTGATCCATTAATATTTCAGGAAAAATTGACCATGATAGAGCCTTATCCTGGAGTAATTTGCTTTGAGCTGTAGGTGTTCAAGACTTCTGTCCTTGTGGGCCACATAGGTTTGTGGCTGTGGAGCCTCCTGGGGCCCACGCACAAAGTATAAATCCAGGGTCTCATTAGTTTGTACACATCTGAAGTTTCTGATACTAACCGATCTTGTTGTTCGGATTAGGATTTACTTACCAGTGAGGTAACTGGCCTAAAAAAGAGCCCTTTCCAAACCTCCAGGCCCAAAAATTCGAATTAGCAGGCAATACAAGTTGACTGATTTGCTTGGGTGTCAAGGACCAGATTGCAAGGGTCAAGGGCCACAGATTAGGTTCTGCAAGGATGCCTGAATCTCTGAGAGGACGCAGACTCCTCTAAGAACGTTCCAATCTCACAAACCAAAGTGCAATCCAAACAACAACTGATGGCCCCTCCCTGAGCAATGAGTAATTCTCACAAGGCACACACACACACACAAAAGGGTGTTGCAGTTGGTTGATTGTTGCCTCAGGTCATGTATTAACCTATTACGATAGCAAAATACTGCGGATGCTGGAAATCCGAAATAACAACAGAAAACGCTGGAAAAACTCAGCAGGCCAGGCAGCATCCGTGGAGAGAGAAAGAGAGTTAACGTTTCAGGTCGATGACCTTTCATCAGAACTGGGAAGAGCCGGAAATCAAATAGATTTAAGGCCAGGGTAAAGCTGGGAAAAGGGGGAGGGGATAAAGGAACAAAGGGGGAGATGAAGAGACATACCAACTCTCTAACTTCTCCATGGGGCACCTGGTCTCAGCTTGGCATTTCCCCCACAGTGCAGCAGGCTTCCTGGCCAATATTTCCCCCCCCCCCCCCTTCAACCTACACCACAAAGAAACAGATTAACTGGTCAATTTATCTCAATACCCAACTGCACGCAAAGAAGAGTTTTGCACCAACATCACCATTGTGCATTACACCTTCACTGCAGGGAGTTTTCAATCAGTGCCAGCCTGTGTCTCAGCTACCAGTCACTTCATTTGAACTCTACCTTCAGTAATAGGGTTGCCAACCACGGTTGGCCAATTTCTGGAGGTGTCAATCACATGACCTCCTGCCTCCAACAGCCACACCCCGACACATCCGCCTCTGGTTGCCCGACGTGTCCATCCTCGTGACCCACCACCTTCCCACGGCCAATCAGAAAGCAAACAGACTCTTCATTACCCAACAGGCTGCTTTCTCACATCCAATATTGTTATAGCTAGTAAGCAAAAGCTACGTGCTAAATCCTCCAAGGTCTCAGCGCTCCTCCAATTCTGGCCTCTTGAGCATCCCCGATTTTCATCGCTCCACCATTGACAGCCGTGCCTTCAGCTGCCTGGGCCCTAAGCTCTAGAATTCCCTCCCTTACCCTCTGCACCTCTCTTTCCTCCTTTAAGACACTTCTTAAAACCTAGTTCTCTGATCAAGCTTTTGGTCACCTGTCCTAATGTCTCATGTGGCTCAGTTTTAAATTTTGTTTGATAACGCTCTTGTGAAGCGCCTTGGGATGTTTTACTACATTAAAGGCGCTATATAAATGCAAGCTGTTATTGTTGTAGTAGTCAAGTTCATGGCAAGAATGGAGAAAATAGGGGCACTATCTTTATGTTTACCACGTTTTAACAACTCTTGTTTGGACAGAGAACAAAGCTCTGCTGCATTTTTGTCATCACTGGAAATTCTATTTCCCCACCCCAGTACTTACTTCTCCAGCCCCTCTAAAAAGGGACAGAGTTATGCCGAGGTACATTTCCACATTCCCAAAGAGCCATTCGTCGATCATGAGCACAGACTGCGAGTGGCAATTTGACTGTACAAGGCAACATAGTTGGTCCCAATGCACCCAAGTACACCTATCAGGAAGGGTCACTAGATAGTGATTAGGAGGGAGACCCTGGCCGATTCCCCAACCCTTTCCCCCATCCCAAGGCTATGGAAACCAGCTGTTGCTCCTACAGAAATCAGCTAACTCGGGAATTGAACCTATCTAGTCTGTAGGTGACAGTTCTACAAGGGGTATTGCATTTACCCAGTGAGCCATCAGAAAGCAAATACAACTTTATTATTTATAGCCTCACACGTGTGTTCATACACAAGTGGGGAATAAGTTTGTCAATTTTTTTTTTTTAAATGACACCAGCGATGCGATGAGGGACTTCAGTTATGTGGAGAGACAGGAGAAGCTGTTCTTGTTTTCCTTGGAGCAGAGAGGGTTAAGGGGAGATTTAGGAGGGGTGTTCAAAATCATGAATGGTTTTGATGGAGTAGATAGGGAGAGCCTGTTTTCATTGGCAGGAGTGTCAGTAACCAGAGGACAGAGATTTAAGATAATTGGCAAAAGAACCAGTGGGGAGATGGAGAGAATATTTTTTTTTTATTTATTACACAGCGAGTTGTGATGATCTGGAATGCACAGCCTGAAAGGGCGGTGGAAGCAGATTCATTGGTAACTTTCAAAGGGGGAATTGGATAAATACTTGAAAAGGAAAAATTTGCAGGGTTGTGGGGAAAGGGGCAAGTGGGACTAACTGAATAGCTCTTTCAAAGAGCCAGCACAGGCACGATGGGCCGAATGCCCTCCTTCTGTGCTGTATGATTCTATGACAATGCCCCTTTAAATCAAGAGTTGAGATTGGAGCGTTTCAATCATCCCAAAACTCCTTATTACAGAGGAGAACATGAAAGTTAGTCGTTCCTACAAATTATCACTTGTGGGTTGACCAACAAATTCAAAATCAGAAGTTAGACCCCCCCCAGGGACCTACTGCCAGTACACATCAAGCAACACTTCTGTACTGTACTCGTCTCTGGGTCAATTGGCTCCTAGTCAAAAAGTAATTATTTTCAGCTTATGTGACTCTGAATTAATTAGTTTATTGGATCTAATACTACGTGTATCAGCAGTCAGTGGCATTCAACTGCAGGTCAGTGCTCGTGTAGGGTTTAAAGATCCAAGTACATCGGAACCTGCAGTTAGTTGTTCCCCTGGGCCTCATCATTCAAAAATCACAATTTCATGAGATCTCTCACATCAACATTGGATGTTCTCCCAGAGTGAAGACAGTTTAGAGATTGGGGAAAACCTCAACACTCAAGAATATTTACTAATATGAGATTTCTATGGCCGAGATGTTCTGCTCCCGATTGAGCAACATGGGTCTGGGATAGAATTTGGGTTTCCACCAGCATTCCCTCTAAATTGTCTTTGTTGTGCGCGGCCTGCTTATGTCAATACGCAGCCCCTTTAAATGTCTGCGCAGCACACACAGTATTTCAAATGGAAAAAGCTTGTGAGCGGCCTGCGTGGGACATTGCGGAGTACTGCGCAGCCACGCACAGCTTAGAGGGAACATTGGTTGCCACCCCTCTCCAGTATTGTCCGAGACTCTCCAGGAATTAAGGATTAATCTCCTAGACACTGCCGCGACAAGCAACTCGGGAGAGAAATCACAAGGGGCATTAAAAAACAAAATTGCATGTTAGACATTCAAGGACTAGTTAATGCAAGGCAGAAAGTTGTTGGCAACTTGTCTTAACTCCATTGCTGTTGGGTGCTGGCATGTGATAATGGACGACAGTACTCTGGCTGTTCCAAGTGCTTTAATGGATTCAGTAATCCAGACACTGAAATAAACACTTGTGCTCAGCCAAATTAAACTTCCTGTAACTGACAAGGGAAGACAGATCTCTCTGGGAATTTGGAAGCTCAGCGAGATAAACCCCAAGCCAGAGTGGACTGGCCTGCAGTAGCAACAGTTTTTCCATGGAGACTGAATCATGCATTACGTGGGGACCTGCAGGGGCAATGGTGCAGCTCACTTTGGCAAATGCACCACCTAGTGCGACATTTTGAGCCCTACAAACCATTACATTTTCAATAGAGGAAGGTTGGGTGCGGTGGAAGAGCGGAGGGATTCGGGCTTCAGGGTCACAAGACATTAAAAGCAGCACCTTTAGTGGATAAAGCCTTTAAAAAAGTTAATGGGGAATGTTGGGTTTTACGGCAAGGGATATAGATTCTAAAAGTCACCGTGCAATGGTGAATCTATACTAAACCTTAGTAAGACCACAGTTGGAGTACTGTGGGCAATTTTGGGCTCTACACTGTTGGCAGGATGTCGTGACAATAGAGAGGGTACCGCATAGATTCACCAGGATGGTATGAGGGGATACAAATATGAAGATTTTTTTTTTTTTTTTTTCAATTGCAACTATTTTCATTAGAGCAGAGGAGATTACAGAGTGATTTGACAGAGATATTTAAAATTATGAAGGGATGGGATGTGATGCGAAGGGGAGATAGAATCATATTGTTTCCAGTGATTGAGGGATCTAGAATGAAGGGACATAGATATTTTAAAAAATGACTTGCATTTATATAGTACCTTTCCCGACCTCAGAATGGTTGTAAAGCACTTCACAGCCAATGAAGTACTTTTTGAAGTGTAGTCACTGTTGTAATGTAGGAAACGTGACAGCCAATTTGCAAGCTCCCACAAACAGCAATGTGATAATGACCAGATAATCTGTTTAAGTGATGGTGATTGAAAGATTTATATTGGCTAGGACACTGGGGAGAACTCCCCTGCTCTTCTTCAAAATAGTGCCATGGGATCTTTAACGTCCACCTGAGAGAGCAGACGGGGCCTCGGTTTAACTCTCATCCGAAAGACGGCACCTCCAACAGTGCAGCACTCCCTCAGCACTGCACTGGGAGTGTCAGCGTAGATTTTTGTGCTCAAGTCTCTGGAGTGGGACTTGAACTCACAACCTTCTGACTCAGAGGCGCGAGTGCCGCCCACTGAGCCACAGCATCATAAGTTTGTGTGGCTGTGGAATTCACTACCGGAATTAGTGATTGAAGCAGAGACCATGTCAACATTTACAAAGAGGTTAGATAGGCGGATGAAGGAAAGGGGGTAAAGGGATATGGTAACAGGGCAGGCACATGGGATTACAATTACTGCTCATGTGGAGGATAAAGACCAACACGTACTGGGTGGGCCGACCGGCCTGTTTCCGTCTTGTAATTTCAAAGTAATTCTTGTATCAGTTTCTCGCCTCCCATTACAGAGGCTGCTGACACTCACTGGATTCACAAAGAACTGGTGACTTGGCAGCGATACCAGCGAAATGTACATGCAACCATGAGTCACCACCTTCAAGAGAGGGAGGGGACGAGGGGAGAGGGAGAGCAAAACCTGAAGCAGCTTTACAGCCACGAGTTCGGAAGCAAGTACATGACCGCGACTGTATTAAAGTTGTGCGACACACTCCGAACAGCCTTGCTCTGCCAAGTTGGGCGTCTCTTCCATCAGGCATCTTGGGTGCTAGTTAATTCTCCTGCGCAGAACTAAATGATTATTGGGAATCAATCACCAAAGTGGAGGACCCAACACTTCCCACCACCCCCTCCATTGAACTCCATTTGCCACAGTTTTGTCTACTCACTTAATCTATGAAAGTTTCTTTGCAACTTTCTGCTCCCATCTACACTACTTACTGTGCCACCCAACTTAATGTCGTCAGCAAACTTGAATACATAACTCTATTCCTTCATTCAAGTCATTGGAAAAAAGTGAAAAGCAGAGGCCCCAAGTACAGATCCCTGGGGGACACCACTAGTCACATCCTGCCAATTGGAGTACAAACCTTTTAGCCCTACTCTCTGTCTCCTACTCCCTAACCAATTCCCTGCCCACGTGAATAGGTTACCTCCAATGTCACGCACTCTCATTTTTGCTAACAGTCTCTTGTGTGGATTAGAGTACAAACCTTAAAACAAGCCAAGATCAACATCGTGTGCAGGGTAGCGCAGGAACCTCAGGAGAGTTGGATTGGATTGCAAGTTGGGAGGCAGGGTAAGAGAGTCACATCAGCCTAGAGTGAACCACAAGGGCAAACCTCCTGCAGAGTACTGGGAGATAAAAAAAAATAATACAGCTCGACGCACGAGCCAAGACGCACTGATTACCTCCCAGAACACCAACTTAAAAAAGGCAGCTCAAGTCATAAATCCAGGGGGGGGATCTCATTGAATTCAGGTCAGCCCGACCCAAAACAGAATGGAATGGAAGTGTAAACGGACCAGACTCTCAAACCTTAGGACGTATGTTTTTGAAATTCTTAAAGGGGACATAGGATAGGATAGTTTTTTTTTTTAAATACAAAGTTCTTCAGATGAAACTATAGTTCATCAACATTGTTCAGGTTATAAAACTCGCCGTGCTCTTCACCAATTAAGAGATATTCTAGGTTGGTTGGACAAGATCCAGATCTCATGCAGAAAAGCTGCAACCAACTCTACATGGTTAAAGTAGGGTTGCCAACCCTCCAGGATTAGCCCTGGGGTCTCCAGGAAGTGAAGATTAATCTCCCAGGATGCAGCTGTGAGCATCCCCGAGAGAAACATCATAAAAAAAAAATGATTTTGCCGCCACCCCCAGCACAATTTCTTTGAATGCTTTTATTTATTAGTTGTAAAAATATTGTCGAGAAAGGAAAAGGCTGATTGGGCGAGGTGGTTGGAGGCAGGTGGTCATGTGATTAAATCTCCAGGAATACATCCAGCCAGATTTCACAACCCTAGGTCAGAGGGCACGCTCAATCTCAATGGAACTTCCCCAAATTATTTTGTTCTCCTACGTCCACAATTGGAAACTCAAATAATATCATGTTGCAGGGATTATCTTGTTCATGTTGTCTGGAAAGAACCACCAATAAAAAAGATGAGGCAGCTCGTGGATTAGAGTAACTTCCTTTCAGTTGGGTTTCAAGTCAGTGCAGATTGACTGCATGAAATGCTACTTTAACCCCAAGTGTAAATGCCCCAGATGGAATGGGTTTGGTTACTTTGACCCAGTTCCTGCAACAAATGGGCCTACACAGCACAAAATGGATCACTAACACAAATTGACAACCTCACACAGGCAAAGCGTAAAAAGAAAGACTTGCATTTATATAGCGCCTTTCACGACCACCGGACGTCTCAAAGCGCTTTACAACCAATTTTTAAGTGGAGTCATTGTTGTAATGTGGGAAACACGGCAGCCAAAACTGCGCACAGCAAGCTCCCACAAACAACAATGTGATAATGACCAGATAATCTGTTTTTGTTGTGTTGATTGAGGGATAAATATTGGCCAGGACACCAGGGATAACTACCCTGCGCTTCTCTGAAAGAGTGCCATGGGATCTTGTACATCCACCTGGGAGAGCAGACGGGGCCTCGGTTTAACGTCTCATCTGAAAGACGGCACCTCCAACAGTGCAGCACTCCCTCAGCACTGCACTGGGAGTGTCAGCCTAGATTTATGTGCTCAAGTCCCTGGAGTGGGGCTTCAACCCACAACCTTCTGACTCAGAGGCAAGTGTGCTACCCACTGAGCCTCAGCTGACACTGCTGGTGCAGGAAGTAGAAATGTCACTAATGCAATAGGTTATCAGCTGTGGCTCAGTGGCAGCAGTCTTGCTTCGGAGTCAGAAGGTTGTGGGTTCACGTCCCACTCCAGAGACATGATCACATAAACCAGGCCGACACACCAGTGCAGTACTTCATTGACTTTAAAGCTCTTTGGGACGTCCCTAGGTTGCAAAAGGCGCTGTTTTCTAATGATGTTGATTGAGGGATAATACTGGCCAGGACACTGGGGAAATCTCCCCAGCTCTTCTTCAAAATAGTGCCATGGGATCTTTTATGTCCACCTGAGAGCAGAGACGGGGGCCTCGGTTTAACATCTCGGCCGAAAGACGGCACCTCCGACAGCGCAGCGCTCCCTCAGTACTGCGCTTGCGTGTCAGCCTAGATTTTTGTGACAAGTCTCTGGAGTGGGGACTTGAACCCACACTCTGAGACGAGCGCGCTACCAACTGAGCCACGGCTGACAGCTACATCATAGACCCATTGAATGCACCGTCTGGTTAAGGGGCCCGGTTTCAATGAACACTGCCTTAAGCAATTGGTTCTCCACACTACACAGCAGGACCAGCACCCAACCAAACAGTGAAGCAACTCATGGTGCGTGTAAATTGCTCTCCCTAGACAGACAGGAAACAGGCAGGGTAAAAGCCATTTAAATAAAAGGAACAGAGAGCCTTATTCAGATGCACAGAGACGAATTGTTCCCCAGCAAACAATAGTTAATTATGTCTCTGGCTGGCCCGGTTCTTTATTGGTCCTTTGGTTCAACATTTGCTGAGGAATGATGAGAATAAAATGCAGTTATCAGAAGGACACTCAGACTGTAACAGAGATCATGTAAGTTATTCATTTCAAAACTAGAAAGAAAACCCATAAAATAGTCATTGATAAATTCAGTTAAGAAACTCAGGAGAAACTTCTTTACTCAAAGAGTGGAACTTGGAGTGGTTGAGGCGAATAGCATCGATGCATTTAAGTGGAAGCGGGTTAAGCACACGAGGGAGAAAGGAACAACTTACATTTATATAGCGCTTTTAACATAGTAAAACGTCCCAAGGTGCATCACAGGATTGATTATCAAACAAAATTTGACACCGAGCCTTATAAGGAGATATTAGGACAGATGACCAAAAGCTTGGTCAAAGAGGTGGGTTTTAAGGAGCGTCTTAAAGGAAGAGAGAGGGGGGGGGGGGGGGGGGGGGGGTAGGGAGACAGAGCAGTTTAAGGAGGTTAATTCCAGAGCTTAGTATCTAGGCAGCTGAAGGCACAGCCACCAATGGTGGGGCGAAGTAAATCGGGGATGTGCAAGAGGCCGGAATTGGAGAGGAGCAGAGATCTCAGAGGGTTTAGGGCTGGTGGAGGTTACAGAGATGGGAGGGGCGAATAGAATAGGATATGTTGATAGGGGGAGGAAGCTCGTGTGAAGTATAAACACCGGCAGAGACCTGCTGGGCTAAATGGCCTGTTTCTGCGCTGTAATAATACTATGTAATCCCATGTAAAAAATAACTCAACACGACCTCTTAACAACTGCCCATCGAGCTGACCTTCAAACTGCAGTGAAGGAGCTTTTACTCTGGGATTGTGCGTTGCCTGCTGTTTCAGGACTGCGCCTTCTGCTCGCTGCTTTCATGCTCAAAGTCAGGAGCCTGTCTGCATAGACCGGATAGGATCTGCCGTGTAACACACAGAGAAAATTCACCCAGCTGGCCTCCCACGTTGCTTTGAACTAGAATTCTTTTGGCACCACTTCAGCTCGAAGTTGGTCAGCCAGCTCCCATCATTTACGCCACTTAATCAAGTCTCCCTTGTCCCAGTGCCAGGCTCGTAACTCCACACACACACACAAACAAAACTGGGTCTCCATCCTACTACTGGGATAAGGGAGCCAGATTTAGCAGCATGAACGTTGAAAACTAGCTCACCAACTCCGAACTAAATATTTTTTTTGGGGGGAGGGGGGGCGGGGGATGGTGGAGTTGCTACAATTGGCCTCTAATTCAGGCTACAAGGAAAAAATAACCCAGGCCAACCAGAAATCCCACTGCTGAACTTTCTCTCAAGGACCCCTGCCGGAGTGCGTTTGTGTCGAACAGATTGAGCACAATTGTGATAACCTCATGGTCGAGCAGCCCATCAAAAAACTCAATGCCCAGATTCGCACGTGAAGAATGGTCACTTTGGTGAGGTATCCAGCGCGAGCCCAGGGGCCTGTAGCTTTGGGGTGGAGGGGGTGGCAAAGAGGGCAGAACATGATTTCTTCATATATAAAGACACAGGGACCTTGATGCAGAAATATTTTTATATAAAAACAACCTTAGTTAATCAAGCATTGTCATCATTCTATTAAAGCATCTGCCATGACCAATTGAACATCCGGTCTTGTTTTTGTAAATGATGTTTTCTGAATGAGAAAGGCCATTGTGATGCAACATCATTTGTCCAGATGTGGCAATATGCCCATGGCAATGTTTTGTATGCGCGATTAGATAATGCTTTTTTTTTAAAAATACATTTGTGCTAAAATTGGGCGAGGGGAGGGGCGGTCACATCTCGCTGCATTGGTATCCACTCAAATTCATCACCCGCAGTCAAGGCGGCACCTACACCATAGGAACAGGAGGAGGCCATTCAGCCCCTCGAGCCTGTTCCGCCATTCAATGAAATCATGGCTGATCTGGGACCTAACTCCATATACCCGCCTTTGCCCCATATCCCTGAATACCTTTGGTTAACAAAAAGCTATCAATCTTAGATTTAAAATTAACAACTGATCTAGCATCAATTGCAGTTTGCGGAAGAAAGTTCCAAACTTCTACCACCCTTTGTGTGTAGAAGTGTTTCCAAACTTCACTGCTGAAAAGCCTGGCTCTAATTTTTAGGCTATGCCCCCTAGTCCTAGATTCCCCAACCAGCAGAAATAGCTTCTCTCTATCTGTTCCCCTTAATATCTTAAGCTTCGATCAAATCACCCTTTAATCTTCTAAATTCCAGGGAATACAACCCTAGAAGAAGAATGTCTATCGCAGTCACCCAAACGAGACACAATGTATGTTGTGCCGACACCACCATTAAAATTAAACCACAATGTAGAGGTCAGCAAACTTATGAATATTCCTATTCTCCTGGAAGAACCAACGCCTTGGGGATTGGCTTCATGAGTATCAGCAGCCCTCTGGGCTATCCCTGAGGAACCATTCTCCACCCATGTCCAGATAAATGCTGGTAGCGAAACAGAGTTAACCCTTCATTGACCTGAAACTTTAACTGTTTCTCTCTCTCTCTCCACAAATGCTGCCTGACCTGCTGAGTATTTCCAGCATTTTCTGTTTTTATATTAGAACAGGAACCCTGGCTGATTTTCCTTTCTTTAAAAGCAGAGAGACACCCAAGACCCATCAAAAAATCAGAGGTGTGACATTTGGATAGAGCAAACTAGCCAAGGAGGTAATAAAACTGTTATCTGTCCGATCAGTTCCGCTTAATATCTTAAGCTTCAATCAAATCACCCCTTAATCTTCTAAATTCCAGGGAATACAACCCCAAAAGAAGAATATCTATCTCAGTCGCCCAAACGAGACACAATGTATGCCGTGCCGACACCACCATTAAAATTAAACCACAATGCAGAGGTCTAAATGGGCCACGGCTCAGTGGGTAGCACCTTCACCTCCGAGTCAGTGCATAAAATGCAAGTTCTTTCTTTTAAGTGAAGCAGCAATACGAGAACAGGGTGTGTTGATGCATAGTGTAAAAGAAAAGCTCAGAGGGTTGGCCTCACAGGATAAAAATATTAATTTCACTCACAAATTAAATGAATCATTGAATGTCAAAAAATCCAGCTTCAACTTACTGAAGTCAGGAGGTAATGAAAGCCTCTCTGAATTTCAATGATCACATCCTTCGCAAAAGCTAGTTAATTTCATGATTGCGGTGATATATCTGCACAATTAAAAAAGGTGCATGAACTCCCAATGGCTCCGTTGGGGAGGTGCACAGACCCGAAGGCCCTGCAGGATGGGCCGTTATTGAGACAGAGGATCAGCCATGATCACATTGAATGGCGAATGGCCTGCTCTTGCTCCTATTTTTCTATGTGCTGCTTGTGGAAGGGAAGAGGAGTTGCTGGAGCCAAGCTTACAGCGAAGTTTGAGACTGTGTTAGAAAGAACAGATTCGCATTTATGTAAAGCCTTTCACAACCTCAGGACGTTCGTATGATTTTGTTTAGATAAGAAAAACACAGACTTAACCAACGAGGAAGAAAATGGTCAGACTTAACAACAGACGCAAGAAATGTCATTATAGATTGCCGTGTTATAATTCCAAGGATTTCCACATTTAAATAAAGGCTGATCTGTTTATCCAGAGAATGCAGTTTTCCACAGAATGTATATGGTGGCAGAGAGTCAACTGTCGGAGGGAGGCATCGATGTGACAAGCTTAATGGGATTCACAGCACCTGAACACAACTAAAGTGCTGCAATAGCTGTAGCCTTGGAGCTGTATTACTGCTCTTACTCAGAGCTACCTCCAGTTAATCACACAGTCTATCAACGTATTTTTCCTCCCCCACCATTTCATTAAAAAAAATCACAGCTGGGTTGCACAATGATTCAATGAGTAGCTGAGCCACACAGAGCAGGAAAGCCCCAAACACAATGCCAGGTGCGTGTTTGAGGTTAGTTCGGGTTGCAAAGTCTAGTTGGATGTACTCCTGGAGGTTTCACTGCACGACTTCCAACCGCCCCCATCCTCCCGCCATTGATCGCCCCACACATCCACCCTTTTAGAGCACCACCATTTCACGCCAATTGAAAAAAACCAATAGACCCTTCCATTACCCCAATTGGTTCATAGAACCATAGAAATTTACAGCACGGGAGGAAGCCCTTCGGCCCATGCCAGTCGACAAAGAGCTATCCAGCCTAATCCCACTTGCCAGCTCTTGATCCGTAGCCTTGTAGGTTACGGCACTTCAAGTGCACATCCAAGTTCTTTTTGATTGTGGTTAGGGTTTCTGCCTCTACCATCCTTTCGGGCAGAGAGTTCCAGACCCCCACCACCCTCTGGGTGAAAAAATTTCCCCTCAAATCCTCCTACCTTTTACTTTAAATCTATGCATCCGGGTTGTTGACCTGTCTGCCAAGGGAAACAGTTCCTTCCAATCTACTCTATCTAGGCCCCATATAATGTTATACACCTCAATAAGGTCTCCCCTCAGCCTCCTCTGTTCCAAAGAAAACAAATCCAGCCTATCCAATCTTTCCTCATAGCTAAAATTCTCCAGTCCTGGCAACACCCTCGTAAATCTCCTCTGTACCCTCTCTAGCGCAATCACATCTTTCTTGTAATGTGATGACCAGAACTGCACGCTGTACTCTAGCGGAGGCCTAACTAGCGTTTTATACAGTTCAAGCATAACCTCCCTGCTCTTGTGGTTGATTCTTGACTCTTCAGTTAAAACAGCCTTTTCCCCCTCCCCCTCCTAAATTTTATAACTAAATCAATGAAAGTATTAAAAGAAAATGAAAAAACACAATTGTTTCTAACGCCCCCATGTTTTTTCTCCCAGGTTGCTCGCTGCAGTGTCCTGGAGATTAATCTACAATTTTTAGAGACTCCAGGACAATCCGGGAGGGTTGGCAACCCTAGTTGAGATGGTAGGGACTGTACAACTGGTCTCAAAGGCCCTGAAGAAAGTTATGGATCTTAAATCGCTATCCAGGGATCATTTCTGGAAGTGCGCGTGCATGACTGTTCTGGGTCGTGATGCATGCAGCCACCTACACTCACAGTCAAGAGTGGTTACTTGGGCTACTGGAGGAGGACAGTAGTACCTACCTGCAGATGGGGAGGAGAAAACCACCAAGAAAAAAAAGTGATTGCCTCCCTTTTTTCAGCACCCCCCCCACCCAAAGAAGACCTGCTCAAGGGCCTCTGTCACTAACAGATCATCGAGTCATGTACAAGATAGGCTGTAACTTGTCCTCCAACTTTGTCTTACCACATTAGAAGCAATTAGCCTTTATTTAGCACTGCCCTGGTGATTAGACTGTCTCGTCTCTTTTGTGGTCATGACACCTCTGAGCTTTCGTCTTGTATCAGTGGCAGAACCTTCAGCTGCCTCGCCCCTACTAACTGAAATTCCTTCCCTAAACACCTCCACATCTCTCTCCACGTTTAAAAACTTGCAGAACCTATATTTTTGACCAACCTCAATCTCTCTCACCATAGCTCAGTGTCCGCTCCTTCATTCCTTTTCTTTTTGTTCCCCTCCACACCCATGCAGTGCCTTGGGAGATTTCCTATGTTGAAGATGCAATATAAATTCTTCAAATATTCCATCCCACACACCCTCCTCTCCATACCCACACTGTGTTGGAATCAATACCCACCACACAATCTCCAAATCTGCTTTCCTAGGACCCCGAAACTGTGAAACTCTTCACCTCCCCCAATCGTTTCTTCCTTCCATAATCTACAAAACTTTAAAAACCCAGTTATTGTCATTTATCATACAAGTGTCATCTTTGACTGAGCCACCATCCATCCCTCAGCCAATGCTACTGAAACACTTTTAATTGGTCATTTACTTTATTGCTGTTTGTGGGATCTTGCTCTGCACAAATTGGTTGCCATGTTTCCCTACATTACAACAGTGGCCACACTTCCAAAAGTAATTCATTGGCTGTGAAGCACTTTGGGACATCCTGAGGTTGCGAAAGGTGCAAGCTCGTTCTTTCTTTTTTACTTTAAGCTTCGGTTGTGTCCCACACTCGGGGCCATAGCTGTTCACAGAGTTTGATCAAATTTTTAGATGTGGGAAGAACTCACATCAGAACCCAATCTTTTGCGCTGCAGCTGAATTGAACAGTCAATGCATTTCATGCAAAGCAGTTCTGACAACAGGTCTATACCCAAAACATTAAGAAATACCAATGGATCTGCTGTGTATTTCAGGATCTTCAGCTCCTAATGCATTAGATAACCTCGACTGTGCTACTATCACTTTCGGAGTGGGCGGGGGGGGAGAGAAGGGATTTTGGCAGTGAAAAGAAAAAAAAGACTTGCATTTATATAGCGCCTTTCAAGACCACCGGACATCTCAAAGCACTTTACAGTCAATGAAGTACTTTTGAAGTGCAATCACTGTTGTAATGTGGGAAGCCAATTTGCGCACAGCAAGCTCCCACAAACAACAATGTGATAATAACCAGATAATCTGTTTTTGTTATGTTGGTTGAGGGATAAATATTGGCCAGGACACTGGGGATAACTCCCCTACTCTTCTTCTAAATAGTGCCATGGGATCTTTTACGTCCACCTGAGAGAGCAGAAGGGGCCTCGTTTTAATGTCTCATCCGAAAGATGGCACCTCCGACAGTGCAGCACTCCCTCAGCACTGCACTGGAGTGTCAGCCTAGCTTTATGTGCTCAAGTCCCTGGAGTGGGACTGTGAACCCACAACCTTCATGACTCAGAGGCGAGTGTGCTACCCACTGAGCCACAGTTTCAGCCAATTACTACTCAAACACAACTAGCGGAACTCCGTAATCTAACAACAACATTGCAACAGTGACTGCACTTCAAAAAGTACTTCATTGGCTGTAACGCACTTCGGGGCATCCGGTGGTCGTGAAAGGCGCTATATAAATGCAAGTCTTTCTCTAACAACCAGGTTGGAAGCGCTCGATTATCCAGAATTTATCGCCGTCTGGTTTAGCACAAGGCAAAGCACAATGCTGGAATGATTGCTGCCGAGCTAATCAGCCAACTCCCCAACCCCCCAATTTGTGCATGTCGTTATGTTAATTAACGTCCACACAGGCTCTGAATTGCAATTACAACAGCATGTGGTTATTGCAGCATGTGGTAGGTCCTCACTCCGATAAGTTTAACCACTTGAGAGCGGAGGGAAATGTATCAAATTCACAACTGATTCAAAGACTATTGAAAGTAAAAAACAGACTTGGATTTATATTGCACCTTTCACAACCACAGGACATCCCAAAGCTCTTTACAGTGAATGAAGTACATTTGAACATCTTGAGCATCCCCGATTATAATCGTTCAACCTTTGGTGGCCGTGCCTTCTGTTGCCTAGGCCCAAAGCTCTGGAATTCCCGACCTAAACCTCTGCCTCGCTACCTCTCTCTCCTCCTTTAAGACGCTCCTTAAAACCTACTACTTTGACCAAGCTTTTGGTCACCTGCCCTAATTTCTCCTTATGTGGCTTGGTGTCATGTTTTGTCTTAAAATACTTCTGTGCAGCGCCTTGAGACGTTTTGCTACGTTAAGGCGCCATATCAATACAAGTTATTGTTGTTGTTGAAGTAGTCACAGTTGTAATGTGGGAAACGCGGCAGCCAATTTGGGCACAGCAAGCTCCCACAAACTGCAATGGGATAATGACCAGATAATTTGTTTTTGTGATGTTGGTTGAGGGATAAATATTCAACACATCTATTTAATTCATAATGATCAGCAAGCTTAAGAAATAGTTTGATGTTATATTGCTTTATTTTACCTGATGAGCGACTATTACGCACTTACACTAGAAGTGGTAAAATGCCACAAATACAATGTTTACATTACACCCTTTAACTCTTTGTTATGACACCTTATTACATCTCAAGTTGTCAGAGTGCTTCATATACAATGAATTATTTGAAAGTGTTAAATGCATGAGGCAACCATTTCACACATCAAGACTGCACAAACAGTGACAAGGTGAATGATCAGTCGGCTCTTTGTGATAGTTGCCAAAGGAGGAATCTTCAGCAGAATGAACTGCTGCTCTTGGAAAAGCATTGTGGCATCTTGAACACCCACCTGAACAGGTTTAACATCTCATCTGGCAATGCAACACTCCCCCCCCTAGAACTGCACTGGAGTATCAGCCTAGATTACGGACACAAGTCCTGGGGTAGTGCTACCAACCCCCCAACCTTCTGAATGCTACCAACTGAGCCAACCTGGGCCTTAACTCACAACCTTCTGATTCAGAGGCGAGAGTGCTACCCAGCGAGCCACAGCTGACACATAGGAGTGGGAGCAGGGGGGGGAAAAAAAGTCAGCCAGGCTTCTTATTCTTATTGCCGAGTCAGGTTGTGGGTTCAAGTCCCATTCCAGGGACTTGATCACATAATCCAGGCTGGCACCTCAGTGCAGTACAGAGGGAGTGCTGCACTGTCGGCGGTGCCGTCTTTTAGATAAGACGTTAAAACGAAACCCCATCTGCTCTCTCAGGTGGACGAAAAAGGTGGATGCAAAAGATCCCACCGCACTAATTCGAGGAAGAGCAGGGGCGTTCTCCCCGATGTCCTGGCCAATGTTTATCCCTCAACTAACGTGCAGAAACAGATGATCTTGTCATTATCGCATTGCTGTTTTCGGGACCTTGCTGTACACAAATTAGCTGGTGCATTTCCCTACAGTGACCACACTTCAAAAACTAATTAATTACCTGTGAAGTGCTTTGGGAAGTCCCGAGGTCGTGAAAGGCGCTATAGAATTGCAAGTTCTTTCTTGCACGCCGAACCCCAGCAACGTTTCTTACCTACTCTCCTTAAGTTGCTATCTCACACCAGGGTATGATTCCAGAGACACAAACCATTCTCTGGTACCACACCCAACACATCATTCTTAACATGCAAGTCTAGACCCCGAGTGGTGATGGGCTATTGAGATTGAGGTGGAGCATCACACATCAAGCCTGGTCTCATTGTCACCCAGCACCCCACATGTGCGCTTTTCCAGGGTACGATACCCCACATATCCAGGGACAATCCTGGAAACTCTGATGGTTGGGACTCATCCTGATTGAGCAGCACTACAGTCACTCTGGACATGCAGAGTATCATACCCTGGTCAGTACGTCATGGAAAAGAGCAACTTCAGCATCCACATTCCAACGTGCAATTGTCGTAAACTCAAGCAAACTAATGAAAACAGCTGGGCCGGTGGCTTCCATCTGGTTTGACATGAATCGGGTGCTGCCCATCAACCGTGGCTCAGTGGGCAGCACTCTCGCCTCTGAGTCAGAAGGTTGTGGGTTCCAGTCCCACTCCAGAGACTGGAGCAGAAAAATCTAGGCTGATACTTCACTGCAGTATTGAGGGAGTGCTGCACTGTCAGAGGTGCTGTCTTTCAGATGAGACATGTAACCGAGGCCATGTCTGCTCTCTAAGGTGGACGTAAAAGATCCTATGGCACTATTTTGAAGAGGAGCAGGGGTGTTATCCCCGGTGTCCTGGCCAATATTTATCTCTCAATCAACATCACTAAAAAACAGATTATCTGGTCATTACCACATTGCTGTTTGTGGGAGCTTGCTGTGCACATAATTGGCTGCCGCGTTTCCTACATTACAACAGTGACTGCACTTCAAAAAGTACTTAATTGGTTGTAGAGCACTTTAGGAGGTCTGGTGGTCGTGAAAGGCGCTATATAAATGTAAGTCTCTCTTTTTAATACTGCAGCTGCCTGTTGGAGAAGTCTACTAAATAAAAAAGCTTAGATTCCAAAGCTTCAAGTCAGCGTACCTTAAGTATCATAAACAGAAGGTATAAGACTTCCCACAATGGCGGTGAGTAAATATAGTGTTTGGTGTTGCAATGAACCATGCCAACAGGAAGATACCAGGTTGAATTCCTAGTACAGTATGTATCAATTAGCAGAGTTCAGTTAGGGCAATAGTGGATGTGCTACACTTGGCCATATGGTCCCCAGACTTTTGGAGAGAAGAAGAAAAAACAAAAGGGAAATTCAACTAAGGGACTTACTCCCCTCACCCACCCCCGCCCCCGCCCATTGTTTTCTACTGATCTCTGCTGGATCAGGTTCAATCGTAATAATCTCCATATTGAAAACAGAAAATGCTGGAAACACTCAGCAGGTCAGGCAGCATCTGCGGCGAAAGAAACAGAGTTAACGTGTCAGGGCCATGATCTTTGATCAGAACGGGAAGAGCGTTTCCAGCATTTTCTGCTTTTATTTCAGATTTCCAGCAGCCGCAGTATTTCGCTTTCGTAACCACCTCCATGGTTGGTTGATTGATCCACTGGCACTCACTGCGTGGGCATACGTATGCAAGAAGAATGGTCACTTGGGTTGAATGCTACTGAACCCAGGCACCAGACAGCACCATTGATGAAGGGAATTAAAAAAAAGTGGGTTTTTTTTCCAATGAATTTCAATGGTGTTTACAGGAGACTCAGGTTGGACACCAGTCCAGATACACAATTTAGGTTCTCAATCAACACTGCTTATCCCTCCTCCTGCTTAAAAAAAGGAAACTATTTCAAGTATTTGTGAATTATTATACTGTTCCAAGAACAGTATCACAAGAGACTACCAGTACCACTGGAACCTTAATCTACCCCAGCAAAAAATCTCCTATGAGGGGGAGAAACAGTTGTAAACTTACTTAGTTTTGGTCTTAATCTCGTTTTGTTTTTTTAAAATATGAACTTTTGGAAATTGCTAAATAATTTCATGGGGTTTTTTTTGGGGGGGGTGGGGCGGTGGAAGAGAGGGAAGCTTACTGCCTGGTAAGAAGGTTTTGATATCATGCTTCCACACTGATCCGCAAAAGCAGCCCATAATTTTGTAATGAAACCGCTCCAGACTGGAAGTGCAGCACGTGATCAATCGATCCACGCCCTTCAAAACAGCCTTATCTCCAATGAAACACTCTTAATTTTCCAACGCCTTACTGACCTATATCGATTTTTCTCCTTGAGGTTTAAATCCAACACAAGCACTAAATGATTTATTTCCAAACAATTCAGATTTCGAAACTATTTTTTTTTAAAACGAGGAAGAGCAGGGGGCACAACTAAAATTTAAAATCGGTAATCCAGGCAGCGACCATTTAATAACTTTTTTTTTACAAAAGAATTCTCTTAAGTTTATTATTTTTTTTAAAATCTCGTTCTTCAAAACCCCACAGCTGGATAAGTGTTTCGTTTTTTTCTGGGTCTATTTGGAGAGAAAAATATATAGGGAGGGTTGATATACTTCCGCCTCCTTGGCGCCTTCAACGGGTGAATGTTATAAAATGTAGCAGAGAGAGAGAGAGAAAAAGAAGCGGAAATTGAGACGAGGGTTCGCAACAGTGTAACCGACCGGCTACAATGGCAACAGTGTAACCGACCGTCTACAATTGGCAACAGTGTAACTGACCAGTGTTACAATGTAACTGATCAGGGAGAAGAACCCGGGCAGCCCGAGCATCGTGTCGAGTTCAGCTCACCTTGTCCAGGCAGTTGACTTTTTCAGTCGGGTAGACAATCTTTTTGCATCTGGCACACGGTGGATTCATTTTGGAAGCTTGATTTTTTTTTGTTGTTTTTTTTTAACTGTTGTCTCTAACTGCCGCGCAATTCGCTCTTTTCAATCTTCCTTGAATAATTTTTCCACCCTTCTTTCTCTGTCTGGTTCTCTTTCCCTCCTGCTTCGGTGTGAAGCTCTTTTTCTCTCTGCTCCAGACCAGGGAATAAACAGGAGGGGCCCCTGAGAGCGCGCTCTCAGGAAATTACACATCCAACCAAGGCGTGGGGTTTGGTTTTTGGGGTGGGTTGTATGTGAGCGCGCACGCTGATGAAGACGTGCACGTTCAAAAGCGAAAAAGGAGGAATTTGAAACCGGGCAGCTGCTCAGCAGCGAAGCATGTAATCATTAACCTCGCCGAAAACAATCGAGAGCGAGTTGTACCAGGGTTTTTGTATCGCGTCTGTTTGAGGATCACAGTGAATCAACCTAAGTTTTATTTATTTAACTACATAAAGGGACATTGTTGTCATCTGTGCAAAGACAGGTGTGAGCAGAGGAGCATAGGAACAGGAGGAGGCCATTCAGCCCCTCGAGCCTGTTCCGCCATTCAGTGAGATCATGGCTGATCTGCGACCTAACTCCATATACCCACCTTTGCCCATATCCCTTGATACCTTTGGTTAACAAAAATCTATCAATCTCCGATTTAAAATTAACAATTGATCTAGCATCAATTTCCGTTTGCAGAAGAGAGTTCCAAACTTCTACCACCCTTTGTGTGTAGAAGTGTTTCTTAATTTCACATCTGCTGGTCTGTACTGAATTATTTTAAAGGAAAATTGACCCCTTTTCTTGGTTGGGGAGGGGTGGGTAGGCTGGGTCAGAAACAGGACAAGTCATTTTTTTTTGGCAAACCAGTCAAGTCGGACAAGTTCAATGCTACCAGGAAATTTACAAGCACCTCCCATAGGGTTACTAACCCGCCAGGATTTTTTTTTCTTTATTTGTTCCTGGAATCTGGGTGCTGCTGGCAAGGCCATCATTTATTGCCCATCCCTAATTGCCCTTGAGAAGGTGATGGTGAGCCGCCTTCTTGAACCGCTGCAGTCCATATCATCGCAGTTTGGTACAACTGAGTGACTTGCTTGGCCATTTCAGAGGGCAGTTAAGAGTCAACCACATTGCTGTGGGTCTGGAGTCACATATAGGCCAGACCAGGTAAGGGCGGCAGGTTTCCTTCCCTAAAAGACATTGGTGAACCAGATGGGTTTCATGGTCACCATTACTGATACTAGCTTTTTTAAAATTCCAGTTTCATTTAATTAACTGAATTTAAATTCCCCAGCTGCTGTGGTGGTAATTGAACTCATGTCTCTGGATTACTGGTCTAGTAACATAACCACTGTGCTACAATTATAAGAATATTGGAGATGGAGGGGGTTAAAGGCTTTTTCACTAGGTGGGGTGGATAGAGGCAGGAGCAATGTTCCCGCTAAGCTGCACGTGTGCAGCCGGGCAGTCTTCTCAAAAGGTCCCGCACAGGCCGCTCATCGGCTTTTATATTGTAAATAACGGGCCCGCGCAGAAATTTAAAGGGACCACGCATTAAAAGAAACAGGCCGCGCAGAACAAGAGAGCGACTTACAGGGAACATTGGGCAGGAGGTCATGTGATGGGACCTCCAAGAATATTCCTAACCAGAGTTGGCGAACCTCACCCCCCCTCCACCCCAAATATAGGAGACCTCCCGTAGCAAAGAAACGCCAATGTTCTGTTCAAACCAGACCAAGTTACATCGAATCTAGAGCATTCAGCTCAACTGGTAAAATCCAGTGTTAATACTCCACATGAGCCACCCTACTCCCACTCTAATTACCTAAAAGGGAATGGGTTCAAGTCCCAACTCCAGAGACTTGAGCACATAATCTAGGCCGACACTCCAGTGCAGTACTGAGGGAGTGCTGCGGTGTCAAAGGTGCCATCTTTTGGAAGAGATGTTAAACCGAGGCCCTGTCTGCTCTCTCAGGCGGACGTAAAAGATCCTATGACACTATTCAAGGTAGAGCAGGGGAGTTATCCCTGGTGTCCTGGCCAATATTTATTCCTCAAACAACATCACTAAAAAAACAGATTATCTGGTCATTATCACATTGCTGTTTGTGGGACCTTGCGGTGCACAAATTGGCTGCTGCGTTTCCTACATTACAACAGTGACTACACTCCAAAAGTACTGAATTGGTTGTACAGGAAACTCTTTATTAACCGGCACCGATGGGACCGGCGTGGTGCCGGTTTATCGAAAGTACCGGATAACGGAGAGTTATATCTACCGAGGCTATTTTTAACAAAGAAAAATAAATAAATCATGAAATGTGCAGTATACTTCCGACAGCGCCAGGAGGCCGAGTAGTGGCACTTTTGAAAACTACCCCTACTGACTAAATCGGCGTTCGCGGACTCGGACTCGGGATCGGCAACATTGCCGGTTATTTGAGAGGAGTTTTCGGAGTACTCGGCGTTCGCGGAGACTTGACTGCGACTCGGCAACATTGCCGGTTATTTGAGAGGAGTTTTCGGAGGATGATTTTTGCCGGTTAAGCGAGAATTCCGGATATTTGGGTGCCGGATAAACAAAAGTTTCCTGTAAATGCTTTGGGATGTCCTGATATTATGAAAGGCGCTATATAAATGTAGACAGGGCCTCGATTTAATGTCTCATTCGAAGGACGGCACCTCTGAAAATGCAGCACTCCCTCAGTACTACACTGGGAGTGTCAGCCTAGGTAATGTGCTCAAATCTCTGGTGGGACTGAACCACAGCTGACACCTACCTGGCACAATTATCCTGCTCTGTTGGGTGAAACTCTATGGCTGCTTTTATCCTGCCTGTATCCTAACTCGCACCAAGTCCCGTTCACCCATCACCCCCTGTGCTCACTGACCAACATTGGCTCCCAGTCCAGCAACGCCTCGATTTAAAAAAAATTCTCATCCTTGTTTTCAAATCCCTCCATGGCCTCACCCCCTCCCGATCTCTGCAACCTCCTCCAACCCTCCGAGATTTCTGCGCTGCTCCAAATCTGGCCTTCTAACTCTGAGGTGAGAGTGTTGCCACTGAGCCACTGCTGACGTTGGTGCCATTTTAGGCAACCATTAACCCATTTAAAATAAACAGGTTAAACCCTACATGAGAACCACTATGTAAGAAACCTAACTGGACCAGCCACATAAATACTGTGGCTACAAGAGCAGGTCAGAGGCTGGGTATTCTGCGGCAAGTGTCTCACCTCCTGACTCCCCAAAGCCTTTCCACCATCTACAAGGCACAAGTCAGAAGTGTGCCTTGCCTGGATGGAGTGCAGCTCCAACAACACTCGAGAAGCTCGACACCATCCAGGACAAAGCAGCCTGCTCGATTGGCACCCCATCCACCACCTTAAACATTCACTCCCTCCACCACTGGTGTACCATGGCTGCGGTGTGTACCATCTATAAGATGCACTGCAGCAACTCACCAAGGCTTCTTCTACAGCGCCTCTCAAACCCACGACCTTGACCACCTCGAAGGACAAGGGCAGCAGGCACATGGGTACACCTCCAAGTTCCCCTCCAAGTCACATCCTGACTTGGAAATATATCGCCGATCCTTCATCGTCGCTGGGTCAAAATCCTAAAACTCCCTCCCTAATAGCACTGTTGGGAGTACCTTCACCACAAGGACTGCAGCGGTTCAAGAAAGCGGCTCACCACCACCTTCTCAAGGGCAATTAGGGATGGGCAATAAATGCTGGCCTTGCCAGCAACGCCCACATCCCAGGAACAAATAACAAAAAAAACGCACAGGAGTTTATAGAAAAAGTCCATGAAGTATTCAGCTGTGAACTTTGCCAATTGAACTTCTCAATTTAAACACAGTCTCTCTGTTCCTATTCATTTGCAGTAACTCAAGTTGATGGTACTAACAGATCTCGATATTCTGATTTAGGATTTATCTGCTAATGAGGCAATACTGCTAAAAAACTGCCCGAGGAAGCTTCCAGGTCTGTTTTCCTTTTAAAAAAAACTAAATAAAGTCTTAATATAAATAGCACTGAGTTATCTGGGCTTCTAAGATGGGGTTTGCACACCCTGCCCTGGTGCTACATGAACCTGTGAAGATGTGAGGTGGAAATGTACTGGTATTTTTGCAATAAGACTGGCACTTTTGCCAAAAAACTTTATGAACTCGCCTTATATTTTAGGCAAATTTTTTTGCTCTTTGAGCTTGAGGGATGTTAATTAGTTAATAGATCTCACCTTGAATGTTGCCGGGACAAATCAATTGTCCCAGGACCAGGAGGGGGGAAGTCCGAAAGAAAGAGCCTTTCACAACCTCAGGACATCACAAAGTGCTTTACAACAACAACAACAACGTGTATTTATATAGCGCCTTTAACATAGTAAAACGTCCCAAGGCGCTGCACAGGAGTATTATAAGACAAAAAATTTGACACCGAGCCACATAAGGATAAATTAGGGCAGGTGACCAAAAGCTTGGTCAAAGAGGTAGGTTTTAAGGAGCATCTTAAAGGAGGAAAGAGAGGTAGCGAGGCGGAGAGGTTTAGGCAGGGAATTCCAGAGCTTAGGGCCCAGGCAACAGAAGACACGGCCACCAATGGTGGAGCGATTATAATCAGGGATGCTCAAGAGGGCAAATTCGAGGAGCGCAGATATCTCGGGGCGGGGGGGGGGGTGTGGCTGGAGGAGATTACAGAGATAGGGAGGGGTGAGACCATGGAGGGATTTGAAAACAAGGATGAGAATTTTGAAATCGAGGCGTTGCCGGACCGGGAGCCAATGTAGGTCGGCGAGCACAGGGGGTGATGGGCGAACGGGACTTGGTGCGAATTAGGAGACGGGCAGCCGAGTTTTGGATGACCTCAAGTTTACGTAGGGTGGAATGTGGGAGGTCAGCCAGGAGTGCGTTGGAATAGTCAAGTCTAGAGGTAACAAAGGCAATGGATGAGGGTTTCAGCAGCGGATGAGCTGAGGCAGGGGCGGAGATGGGCGAATGAAGTATTTTTACAGCCAATGAAGTGTAGTCATTGTTGTAATGGCAACTATATTGTGCGCAGCAAGCTTGCACAAACACCAAGGAGATAAATGATCATCTATTCTATTTTTGGTATGGTTGGTTGAGGGATAAATGTTAGCCAGGACACCAGGAGAACTCCCTTGCTCCTCAAATAGTGGCATGGAACCTTTTAGGTCCACCTGAGAGGGCAGGCAGGGTCTCGGTTTAAAAAAGTCATCTGAAAGACCACACCTCCCATGCCAACCCAGATCATGTGCACAAGTCTCTGGAGTGGGGCTTGAACCCATGACCGTTGACTCATAGGCGAGAGGTGCTAGCCACTAAGCCAAGGAGCTGACACTTCATCTAAAGTTGCTGCACTGGTTAGTTACTTAGTGACTGACACCTTTGAAAAGGCGTATACGGACATCTGGTGAGGACAAGATAAACCTGGATTGCCCCCATATTTGAATAACTTGCTGGAACTCACTCACACATGAAGACTGGCTACTTGGGTGAGTTACTGCAAGCTGTCTGCTTCTGTAGAATGTACTCTGCTTTCAGGAGAGGAAAGGAGAATCATAGAATCGTATAGCACCGAAGGAGGCCATTCAGTCCATCGTGCCTGTGCCGGCTCTTTGAAAAAGCTACCCAATTAGTCCCACTCCCCTGCTCTTTCCCCATAACCCTGTAATTTTTTACCCTTCCAGTATTTATCTCATTCTTTTTTGAAAGTTACTATTGAATCTGCTTCCACTGCCCTTTCAGGCAGCGCATTTCAGATCACAACAACTCGCTGCATAAAAAAAATTCTCCTCATCTCCCCTCTGGTTCTTTTGCCAATTATCTTAAATCTGTGTCCTCTGGTTACTGATCCCATTGCCAATGCAAATAGGTTTCTCCTTATTCACTCTATCAAAACCCTTCGTAATTTTGAACACCTCTATTAAATCTCCACTTAACCTTCTCTACTCTAAGGAGAAAATGATATAAAAAGAAAGACTTGCATTTACATAGCGCCTTTTACGACCACCGGATGTCCCAAAGTGCTTTACAGCCAATTAAGTATTATTTTGAAGTGTGGTCGCTGTTGTAATGTAGGAAACGTGTCAGCCAATTTGCACACAGCAAGCTCCCACAAACAGCAATGTGCTAATGACCAGATAATCTGTTTCAGTGATGTTGATTGAGGGATGACTATTGGCCACAACATCAGGGAGAACTCCCCTGCTCTTCTTTGAAATAGTGCCATGAGATCATTTACGTCCACCTGAGAGAGCAGACGGGTTCTCGGTTTAACATCTCATCCAAAAGGCGGCACCTCTGACAGTGCAGCACTCCCTCAGCACTGGCACTGGGAGTGTCAGCCTAGATTTCTCTGCTCAAGTCCCCGGAGTGGGGCTCAAACCCACAACTTTCGTGACTGAGGAGGTGAGGGTGCTGCCCACTGAGCCACAGCCGACACACCTCAAGCTTGATGTTCACTCACACACCAAGTTTTAATTTTAGTAACAACAACAACTTGCATTTACATAGCGCTTTTAACCTAGATAAAACATCCCAAGGCAGAGGAAGGAAAAAAATGGAGACTGAGCCAAAGGTTATTAGAAGGGGTGACCCAAAACTGTCAAAGAGATGGGTTTTAAGGAGGGTTTTAAAAGGAGGAGGGGGAGGTGGAGAGGCAGTACAGTTGCCAACTCTGTTTGGATGTATTCCTGGAGATTACATCACATGACCTCCCACCTGCAACCGCCTCACCCAGTTAAATAGCCTTTTGCACGCACCTCCAACGCTTTTATAACTAAAGTGTTTAAAGAAAATAAGAGAAGCGCACAATTAATGCCCCGATGACTTTCTGTCTCCCCGGGTGTTGCTCGCAGCTGTGTCCTGGAGATTTGCCTTTAATTCCTGGGGACTCCAGGGCAATCCTGGAGGGTTGGCAACCGTAAGAGGCGGAGGGGATTCCAGAAGAACGTGAGGACGAAGCGGCTGAAGGCGCGGCCGCCAATGGTGGGGCAAAGGGAGAGGGGGAGGGAATGCACAAGAGGGCTGGACTCAGAGGAATGGTGAGATTGGCAGATAGTGACCAGACTTGGGAAACCTGCCTGTGTTTTACGCATTCCCCCCCCCCGCCACCACCATCTCTAGCCCAGGGGTGTAAGGCCAGTTACAGCATCTGAACTTCAGCGCGAGCCGAGGTGATCTGGAATCAAACCAGGGGCTTTCCTGTTCTGCACGAGTTGGGTTTGTTCATTACAGGAATTCTGGATGCAATAAATTAGCATGTAAATCCAACATCCGTTTAGATTATTAAACTCAGCATGAATATGATGTATGAACCTGTAATTCTGATTTTTATCAACACTTTTTCCTAAAACATACTCAACAGGGGCCGAACAGAACATGCTGAGCTCTAACTGCTGCGTATGTTTAATTACTCCCCCTCCCACGTTCTGTAGGAGCGTGCTCAGAATTGTAATTGTCGATTGCTACATGAAGCTCTTGGGTGCCCTCTCCTGGATAAAAGAAAGAACTTGCATTTATATAGCACCTTACATGACCTCAGGACGTCCCAGAGCGCTTTACAGCCAATTAAGTACTGTTTTACCGCAGGAAACCCGGCAGCCAATTTAGGCACAGCAAGGTCCCACAAACAGCAATGTGATAAATGACCAGATCATCTGGAGGAGAGAGAGGTAGAGCGGCGGCGAGGTTTAGGGAGGGAATTTCAGAGCTTAGGGCCCAGGCAGCTGAAGGCACGACCGCCAATGGTGGAACGATGAAAATCAGGGATGCGCAAGAGGCCGGAATTGGAGGAGCGCAGAGGGTTGTAGGGCTGGAGGATGTTACAGAGAAAGGCAGGGGCGAGGCCATGGAGGGATTTAAAAACAAGGATGAGAATTTAAAAATCTCAATGCAATGGTTATACAACGGGCCAGTTTCCCTTGACTCAGGATGCCATTATCCAGTGACCCCTGTGCATGGATGGTGAGTGAGGGTAGCATTGAACTCCACCAGCTTTCATGCCGCCCCACCCACCACCCACCACCCCACCCCCCCCCCCATCACCTCCCGCACACTCGGACGCCTTGGTGTCAATCACTGTCTGGGCAGGAGTGTTCAATTCTTTGGATTTCGTGGACCACTTAGATGAATACCATGAAAGAAAGACTTGCCTTTCACAACCTCAGGTTGTCCCAAAGCGCATTACAGCCAATGAAGTACTTTTTGAAGTGCAGTCTCTGTTGTAATGTAGGAAACGCGGCAGCCAATTTGCCCACACCTCAGCTAGTATAACTCGCCTTTGAGTGAGAAAGTTCTGAGTTTGAGGCCCCTCTGAGACCCATATGTCTCTTCAGGTGGATATTAAACATCCTTTGACAATATTTATAGAAGCGTGAGGAGGTCCTCCCAGTGTCCTGGCCAAAATTCCTTCCCGACCATGAAAGAAGATCGATCGAACGAGCGTTTATACAGCACCTTTCACCACCTCAGGACATCCCAAAGCGCTTTACAGCCAATGAGTTACTTTTGAAGTGCAGTCACTGTTGTAATGTAGGGAACACAGCAGCCAATTTGCAAACAGCAAGCTCCCACAAACAGCAGTTAAGTGAATGACCAGGTCATCTGTTTTCGGTATTGATTGATGGATAAATGCAGGCCAGAACACCAGGAGAGCGCTAATCGTGCTGTGGGAACTTTTACATCCACCTATGAGGACAGACGTTTAACGTCTGATTTGAAAGACGGCACCTCCGACAGTGCAGCACTCCCAACACCACCAAACACAGTTATTGCTTTCATTGTTGTTTGTGGGACCTTGTTCTGTGAAAAATGAATGCCCACATAATGACAGTGATCGTACTTCAAAATATGGCATCGTATGTGAACTGCTTGGGACAATTCTAAGGGATATGTTGAGCACTATATTAACACAGGTCTTACTTTATTGCTTTGTTCTTTTAAAGGGTACAGTGGACCCTGAATTATGCCTCCCTGGTGTATAATTGAGAATCCTCTAATCACCTAAGCCACATAAAAGGTTACTGCACAAGATAAGAGCTCAAGGGTTGGGGGTAATATATTAGCATGGATAGAGGATTGGCTAACTAACAGAAAACAGAGAGTCAGGATAAATGGGTCATTTTCAGGGTGGCAAACTATAACTAATGGGATGCCACAGGGATCAGTGCTGGGGCCTCAACTATTTACAAAATATATTAATGACTTGGATGAAGGGACCGAGTGTACTGTAGCCAAATTTGCTGATGATACAAAGATAGGTGGGAAAGCAAGTTGTGAGGAGGACACAAAGAGTCTGCAAAGGGATATAGATAGGTTAAGTGAGTGGGCAAAAATTTGGCAGATGGAGTATAATGTGGGAAAATGTGAGGTTATCCACTTTGGTAGGAAGAATAGAAAAGCAAATGATTATTTAAATGGAGAGAGACTACAGAATGCTACGGTACAGAAGGATCTGGGGGTCCTCGTACATGAAACACAAAAAGTTAGCATGCAGGTACAGCAAGTAATTAGGAAGGCAAATGGAATGTTGGCCCTTATTGCAAGGGGGATGGAGTATAAAAGTAGGGAAGTCTTGCTACAACTGTATAGGGCGCTGGTGAAACCACACCTAGATTACTGCGTACAGTTTTGGTTATCTTATTTAAGGAGGGATATACTTGCATTGGAGGGTGTTCAGCCAAGGTTCACAAGGTTAATTCCTGAGACGAAGGGGTTGTCTTATGAGGAAAGGTTGAGCAGGTTGGGCCTATACTCATTGAAATTTAGAAGAATGAGAGGTGATCTTATTGAAACATATAAGATTCTGAGGGGGCTCGACAAGGTAGATGCAGGGAGGATGTTTCCCCTTGTGGGGGAATTTAGAACTAGGGGGCATAGTTTCAGAATAAGGGGTCGCCCATTTAAAACGGGCCGGGCCGCAGTTTCCCATGTGTTTAGGCCAGTCCCGGTGGTTGGACTGAAGGGGCTGTACCTCCCACTCCCACAATGTGGCTGCCCTGAGCCCAGCGGCTGCCATTTACTGTGCACCCAAAGTGAGCTGAGGAAATTTGTGGCTCTTTCTAAATACTAATACTAAAAAGATTTAGATACTAAAATCGGCTGTGTGGTTGATACTGAAGAAGGAAGCTGTAGACTGCAGGAAGATATCAATAAATTGGTCAGGTGGGCAGAACAGTGGCAAGTGGAAGTCAATCCGGAGAAGTGTGAGGTAATGCATTTGGAGAGGGCTAACAAGGAAAGGGAATACACATTAAATGGTAGGACACTGAGTAGTGTAGAAGAACAAAGGGACCTTGGAGTGCATGTCCACAGATCCCTGAAGGTAGCAGGCCAGGTAGATAAGGTGGTTAAGAAGGCAAACGGAATGCTTGCCTTTATTAGCCGTGGCATAGAATACAATAGCAGGGGGGTTATGTTTCAACTGTATAAAACACTAGTTAGGCCTCAGCTGGAGTACTGCATGCAGTTCTGGTCACCACATTACAGGAAAGATGTGATTGCACTGGAGAGGGTACAGAGAGATATACAAGGATGTTGCCAGGAGTAGAGAATCTTAGCTATAAGGAAAGGCTGGATAGGCTGGGTCTGTTTTCCTTGGAACAGAGGAGGCTGAGGGGAGACCTTATTGAGGTGTATAAAATTATGAGAGGCATAGATAAAGAGGATAGAAAGGACCTATTTCCATTAGCAGAGGGGTCAAAAACCAGGGGGCACAGATTTAAAGTAATTGGGGGAAGGTTTAGAGGGGATTTGAGGGGAAATGTCTTCACCCAGAGGGTTGTGGGGGTCTGGAACTCACTGCCTGAAAGGGTGGTAGAGGCAGGAACCCTAACCACATTTAAAAAGTACTTGGATGTGCACTTGGATGCTCTAACCTGCAGGGCTACGGACCAAGAGCTGGGAAGTGGGATTAGGCTGGATAGCTCTTTGTTGGCCGGCGCGGACACGATGGGCCGAAATGGCCTCCTTCCATGCTGTAACTTTCTATGATTCTACGAAGAGGAATTTCTTCTCTCAGAGGGTCGTGAATCTTTGGAATTCTCTACCCCAGAGAGCTCTGGAGGCGGAGTCATTGAATATATTCAAGGCGGAGATAGACAGATATTTGAGCTACAGGGGAGTCAAGGGTTATGGGGAGCGGGCGGGAAAGTGGAGTTGAGGTCAAGATCAGTTCAGCCATGATCTTATTGAATGGCGGAGCAGGCTCGAGGGGCCAAATGGCCTACTCCTGTTCCTAATTCTTATGTTCTTATATTCTTATGTTCAGCAGATATTGTAAATAAACAGCATGATCATAGAAACTTACAGCACCAAAGGAGGCCATTCAGCCCATCCTCCTGTGCTGGTTCTTTGAAAGAGCCGTCGTGCTCAGTCCCCCCCCCCCGCCTTTTTTTGTCCGTAACCCTGTCAGTTCCTCATCCTCCAGAACCCGTCCAACTCCCTTTCAAAATTATTGATGAATCAGCTTCCACCACCTTTTCTGGTCGAGCGTTCAGATCCCCACAACTCTCCGAGTGAAAAAATTTCTCCTCATCTCCCCTCTAGATCTTTTGCCAATGATTTTGAATCTCTGACCTCTGGTTATTGACCCACTCGCCAGAGGGAACAGTTTTTCTCCATTTACTCTATCAGAACCTCTCATCATCTTGAAAACCTCTATTTGGTCACCTCTTAACCTTCTCTGTTCCAAGGAGAACAGTCCTAACTTTTCCAATTTCTCCTCATAACTGAAGTCCCTCATTCCTGGTAACATCCTGGGAAACCTCCTCTCTACCCTTTTGTAAGGCCTTCACATCTTTCCTGAAGTGTGGCGCCCACAATTGTCCACAATACTCCAGCTGAGGCCTAACCAGTGATTTATACATTTCTGGCAAAATCTCTTTGTTTTTATATTCTATGCCTCTATTTATAAACCAAAGTAACCCATATGCTTTTTTAATAACCTTATCACCTTGCCCCGCCACCTTTAAGGATTTGTGTAAATGGGCACCAAGGTCTCTTTGCTCATCTACACTTTTCAAAATCGTGCCATTTATAGAATACTGTCTTTCCATATTAGTCCTCCCAAAGTGCATCACCTCACGCTTCTCCACACTGAACTCCATCTGCCATGCTTCTGCCCATTTCACCATCCTGTCTATCTCACTCTCTGTTCTCTTTTAATCTGAAAGGTTTTCTTTTTTCTTTTTTTAGGGGTACAGTTGCCTCGTGGTTATGGCTAGTGGACGAGCAACACAGAGGTCGTAACTTACCATGGTAAGTTGTGAAGTTGAACTCAATACATTTGGGACCAGAAAATTAATCGGAGCTACTGGATAGTTGTAAAAATCCAATTGGTTCACAAATATCCTTCAGGTAAGGAAGTCTGCCACGCCTACCCGGTCTGGCCTACCTATGATTCTAATCCCTACACAATAGGGTTGGCTCTTAATGTCCCATGGCAACTAGGGATAGGCAATAAATGCTTCTTTGCCAGTGTCCCAAGAATACAAATAAATTCTCCCAAACAGAATGCCCAACTAGCCTGAATATTATTACAGCCCTGATTTCTGTGAAACTTCTGGTGGATAACCTAGGGGCGCGATCTTGCCAGCCCTGGGGAGGCGGGTATGGAGGCGGGACTGCCGGGAAAATGGCAGAATCTGGGGGCGGGTGCCCAACCCGCCCCCAACCCGCCTCCGTGCCATCTTGCCAGGAGGCGGGTAGCCGACCCGCGCCGGGTCCCGTCTCCTGGAGGCGGGAAGGGGATTACAGCCACTTAACTGCCTGTTAACAGGTAGTTAACAGGCAGTGAAGAGGATTATCCCCATTTTTCCAACAGAGGCGTGGGCTTCCTGACGTCGGGAAACCCCGCCAGGGTTACCGAGGCGAGCAGTGGGTCTGCGGGGGTCTGCGGGGTGCAAAAGTGCGCTGTGAAGGTAAGTGATGGGTGCAAGTGTGGAGAGGTAAGTATGTGAGGTGTGTGGAAAGTGATAGAAAATGTTTACTTACCTTTGTTTCTTCCTGCAGGCTTCAACATTTGGGGATGCAGACAGTCTCGCATCTCATCGCAGAGATGACAGATGACTGCTGCATTCTCCGATGCAACAACCATCTAATTTCTGCTAAAGAAAGAGGTTTGATGAGTCTTGAATACAAGAACTCATCAAACAACATAGAATGTCAGTGTTTGACAGCTTCACAGAGCTGTCAAACGATGACAATTCATCTGTCAAAAATTTTTGACAGATGAAACATCATACGTTGACGTTCTCTGTAACCGGCTTCCCCTTAATTGGCCTGCTAAGCCCGCTGGGCGGGCTTAACAAGGTCAATCAAGGGAAAATAGCGTGGGTTGGCCACAAGTCGATGGAGGCGGGACTGAAACCCGACAAGCAGCAGTCCCGCCTCCAACGTGCCCCCATTGGCAAAATCACCCCACAAATGTCTGGATAATGGGATGGTGGATTAACAAGGTTTCTTGGTACTTGTATCGTTAAAGTGTTTTGAGAAACACTGGTAACTTCATAAAAGAGCTCTGAATGTATTGATACGAAAAATCAGAGAATCATAGAATGGTTACAGCACAGAAGGAGGCCATTCAGCCTGTCGAGCCTGTGCCGGCTCTCTGCAAGAGCTCTTCAGCTAGTCCCACTCCCCCACCCTTTCCCCGTAGCCCTGCAAATTTTTTCCTTCAGCTACTTATCCAATTCATGCATTGCATTGCACCCTCGATCAAACGTTCCACCAATTGCTTTTTTTATACTTTATGTTAAAACTTCAGAAAAGCGTGCAGACAGACTGCTCCTGGAGTTGAGGAAGCACCAAGTTGTTTTAGGCCCTCTCTCAGCAGACTTTTAAAACCCAGACCTGGAGCAGTACAACTCCAGCCCCTCTTCATTCAACAGCCTCCGCAACCACAGCCCTCTTGCATAAGGACAACGGGTATGGTTCCGCTAACTCAAAACTGTGCAGTGTCATCCCAGGTTCGCCGTGAGCTGCGCTTTGTTCTGCGCGGCCTGTTGCTTTTAATGCGCGGTCCCTTTAAATTTCTGCGCATGCTCGGTGACATGAATCTTGTCATTCATGTATGAAGTAATACTGGGCGGCCTGCTGGTGGCGCTGTCCAGGGAGAGTATAAATACCCAGGCATGGGCCCAGCTTGCTTAGGACATTCCTCAGCAGGAACTAGGGAAGGACACAACTAGATCTCCATGTTGAAAAACAGTTGATTAAAGCTTTGTTTAACGCTTAGACCAAGTGCCTAGTAGTTTTCTTATGTCACTCAGTACTTACAATGTAAAAGCCGGCGAGCGCCCTGTGCGGGACCTTGCACGTGACTGCGCAGCAGCACACGCCGCAGCTTAACGGGAACATTGGTGTCATCGTGTACCTGCAACAGTGTAAACCAGCTCAACTAAAAATATAAGTGTATGACACTTCCAAACATTGTGCAAACAGAATGTACCGTGACCAGATCAGTCATTCACACCCTGTTTGTTCTATTCTGGTTAGCCACCCACTCGCCAGTGGAAATCCCTCCTAATTTTGAATACCTCAGTTAAATCTCCCCTTAACCTTCTCTGCTCTAAGGATGACAACCTCAGCTTCTCCAGTCTCTCCACATAACTGAAGTCCCTCATCCCTGGTATCATCCTGCTAAATCTCTTCTGCACCCTCTCCAAGACCTTGACATCCTTCCTGAAGTGCGGTGCCCAGAATTGGACACAAACTCCAAAGCTGGGGCCTAATCAATGATTTAATAAAGGTTTAGCATAATGTCCTCGCTTTTGTACTCTATGCCTCTGTAAGTACACCCCGGGTCTCTCTTTTCCTGGACCCCCTTTAAATTTGTAACCTCGGCTCGATGTGTGATGTCCATCCGTACCTTGACACGTGCTCTTTCAGTTTGTCCAGGATTTCATTGTGGTGCTTTATGCAAGCGTTCTTGACCGCTGGGCATCTTCCTGATATGTGCGCTAAGGTTTCATTTGGACACTGTGGGCTGGATTTTGATACTGGGGTCAGGTTGGGGTCGTGAATCACACATTCTGGCTTGTGAACCCGCCTCCAACGGGATGTGGCCAACCCACTGAATTTTCCCTTGATTGACCTTGTTGAGTCCACCCAGTGGGCTCAGCAGGCCAATTAAGGGCCACCCGGCAACAGGTGACATCACAGATTGACATTTCATCTGTCAAGAGCTTTTGACAGATGAAATATCAGCGTTTGACAGCTCTGTGAAGCTGTCAAACACTGACAATATGATTTCTAACTTCAGTCCTTCCTCTCAGGATGAGTTCGAAATCATTCCACCACAGAAAGCAGAAGGCTGCAGTTTTTGACAGGACCACGGCTTTTCTGCTTTCTCGCACCAAGTCCCGTTCGCCCATCACCCCCTGTGCTCGCTGACCTACATTGGCTCCCAGTTAAGCAACGCCTCGATTTCAAAATTCTCATCCTTGTTTTCAAATCCCTCCAAGGCCTCGCCCCTCCCTATCTCTGTAATCTCCTTCAGCCCCATAACCCCCCGAGATATCTGCGCTCCTCAAATTCTGCCCACTTGAGCATCCCTGATTATAATCGCTCAGTCATCAGTGGCCGTGCCTTCTGTTGCCTAGGCCCTAAGTTCTGGAACTCCCTCCCTAAACCTCTCCGCCTCGCTACCTCTCTTTCCTCCTTTAAGACGCTCCTTAAAACCTACCTCTTTGACCAAGCTTTTGGTCACCTGCCCTAATTTCTTATGTGGCTCGGTGTCAATTTTTCATCTTATAACACTCCTGTGAAGCGCCTTGGGATGTTTTACTACGTTAAAGGCGCTATATAAATACAAGTTGTTGTTGTTTTTGTTGTACCATTTAGTCCTGTAACCTTCAATGATTTATGTATGTGAAGTGCAGTCACTGTTGTTTTGTGGGCCAATGCAACAGTCAGTTTACCCATAGCAAGGTCCTAAAGACAGCAATGAGATAAATTACCAGCCATTTTGTATTTGGCTGAGGAATGAATTTTAGTTAGAATTCCCCAGCTCTTCTTTGAATAGTGTGCTATGGGACCTTTGACCTTAACCTTTCACCTGAGGGACAGCACCACCAACAATGGCGCACTCCCCTCCATACTGCATTGGTATCAGCCTAGGTAATGTACTTAAGTTCTGTAGTGGAGGCTGAACCCACAGCTACCTGGCTCAAAGTTCAAGAGTGTTGCCACTGAGCCATTAATAAAAAGAAAGAAAGACTTGCATTTCTATAGCGCCTTTCATAGAAACATAGAAACATAGAAGATAGGAGCAGGAGTAGGCCATTCGGCCCCTCGAGCCTGCTCCGCCATTCGATGAGATCATGGCTGATCATCTAAACTCAGTACCCCGTACCTGCCTTCTCCCCATATCCCTTGATACCTTTAGCTTTAAGAAATATATCTAACTCATCCTTGAATATATTTAATGACTTCACCTCAACTACCTTCTGTGGTAGAGAATTCCACAGGTTCACCACTCTCTGGGTGAAGAAATTCTTCCTCATTTCTGTCCTAAATGGTTTACCCGTTATCCGTAGACTATGACCCCTGGTTCTGGACTCTCCGACCATCGGGAACATTCTTCCTGCATCTAGTTTGTCCAGACCTGTCAGAATTTTATATGTTTCGATGAGATCCCCTCTCATTCTTCTATACTCCAGTGAGTATAAGCCCAATCGACCCAATCTCTCCTCATATGTCATTCCTGCCATCCCAGGTATCAGCCTTGTGAATCTTCGCTGAACTCCTTCCATGGCGAGAACATCCTTCCTCAGATAAGGCGACCAAAACTGCACACAGTACTCAAGGTGTGGTCTCACCAAGGCCCTGTACAACTGCAGCAGGACATCCCTGTTCCTATACTCAAACCCTTTCGCTATGAAGGCCAACATACCATTTGCCTTCTTCACCGCCTGCTGCACCTGCATGCTTACTTTCAGCGACTGGTGCACAAGGACACCCAGGTCTCGTTGCACTTCCCCTTCTCCCAATCTATTGCCATTCAGATAATAGTCTGCCTTTCTGTTTTTGACACCAAAGTGGATAACCTCGCACTTATCCACGTTATATTGCATCTGCCACGCTTCTGCCCACTCACCCAACCTGTCCAGATCATCCTGGAGTTTCTCGCTATTCTCCTCGCTGCACACACTCCCACCCAGCTTTGTGTCATCTGCAAACTTGGAGATATTACATTTAATTCCCTTATCTAGATCATTAATGTATATTGTGAATAGCTGGGGTCCAAGGACCGATCCCTGCGGTACCCCACTAGTCACTGCTTGCCACTCGGAAAAAGACCCATTAATTCCTACTCTCTGCTTTCTGTCCGCCAACCAGTTCTCTATCCAAGTCAATACCTTGCCCCCAATCCCATGTGCCTTAACTTTACCCGCTAATCTCTTATGCGGGACCTTATCGAAAGCCTTTTGAAAGTCCAAATACACCACATCTACTGGTTCTCCCTTATCTATTTTCCCAGTTACATCCTCAAAAAATTCCAGTAGATTAGTCAAGCACGATTTACCTTTTGTAAATCCATGTTGACTTTGTCCGATCCTGTCACTGTTTTTCAAATGCTCAGCTATTACATCCTTTATAATGGACTCTAGCATTTTCCCCACTACCGATGTCAGGCTTACCAGTCTGTAATTCCCCGCTTTCTCTCTACCACCCTTTTTGAATAGTGGGGTAACATTAGCTACCCTCCAATCCATGGGTACAGTTCCAGATTCCATCGAATGTTGGAAGATGATCAGCAATGCATCTACTATTTCTAGGGCCACTTCCTTAAGTACCCTAGGATGTAGATTATCAGGCCCTGGGGATTTATCGGCCTTCAATACTGTCAATTTCCCTAACACCATTTCCCTGCAAATACTGATTTCTTTCAGTTCCTCCCTTTCATCAGACCGTATGTTCTCCAACATCTCTGGGAGGTTATTTGTGTCCTCCTTTGTGAAGACAGAACCAAAATATGCATTTAATTGGGCTGCCATTTCTTTGTTCCCCATTATAACTTCCCCCGCTTCTGACTGCAAGGGACCTACACTTGATTTCACTAATCTTTTTCTCTTCACATATCTATAAAAGCTCTGACAATCAGTTTTTATGTTCCCAGCAAGCTTACTTTCATATTCTATTTTCCCCTTCTTAATTAATCCCTTTGTCCTCCTTTGTTGAATCCTAAACTGCTCCCAATCCTCAGGGCTACCGCTTTTTCTGGCCAATTTATATGCCCTCTCCTTGGACCTTATGCTATCCCTAATTTCCCTTGTTAGCCACGGTTGAGTCACCCTTTTTGTTTTATTCTTATGCCACACTGGGATGTACAAATTCTGTAGTTCATCCATGCAGTCTTTGAATGTTTGCCATTGCCTATCCACCGTCAACCCCTTGAGTGACATTCCCCAATCAATCCTACCCAATTCGCACCTCATACCATCGTAGTTTCCTTTATTTAAATTCAGGACCCTAGTCTCTGATTCAACTACTTCACTCTCCATCCTAATGAAGAATTCTATCATATTATGATCACTCTGACCCAAGGGGCCTCGTACAACAAGATTGCTAATTAATCCTTTCTCGTTGCATAATACCCAGTCTAAGATGGCCTGATCTCTGGTTGGTTCCTCGACATATTGTTCCAGAAAACCATCTCGTAAACATTCTAGGAATTCCTCCTCCACAGTATTTTTACTAATTTGGTTAGCCCAATCTATATGTAAATTAAAGTCACCCATGATGACTGCTGTGCCCTTACTGCATGCTTCTCTAATTTCCCTTTTAATGCCGTCCCCAACCTCCGTATTACTGTTTGGAGGTCTATATACCACTCCCACTAACGTTTTCTGCCCCTTGTTATTTCTCAGTTCTACCCATACAGATTCCGCATCATCAGAGCTAATATCCTTCCTTTCAATTGTGTTAATCCCCTCTTTAACCAGCAATGCTACCGCACCTCCCTTTCTTTTTTGCCTATCTTTCCTAAATATTGAATAACCCTGGATGTTGAGTTCCCAGCCTTGGCCACCCTGGAGCCATGTTTCTGTAATCCCAATCAAATCGTATTCATTTACCTCTATTTGCGCAGCTAATTCATCCACCTTGTTCCGAATGCTCCTTGCATTAAGACACAAAGCCTTCAGGCTTGTTTTTTTAACGCTCTCAGACCTATATGAATTATTATTTACTGTGACCATGTTTGATTTAAACCGTTGAGTTCTTTGCCTTCTACTTTTGTTTTTCTCCTTCCTGTCTTTAGCTTTTATCCTTATTTCCCTTTCCTCTGTCTCCCTGCTCAGGTTCCCAACCCCCTGCCACTTTAGTTTAAACCCTCCCCAACAGCACAGCACTAGGACCACCGGACGTCCCAAACGCTTCACAGCCAATGAAGTACTTTTGAAGCGTAGTACCTGTTGTAATGTAGGAAACGCGGCAGCCAATTTGCGCACAGCAAGCTCCCACAAACAGCAATGCGATAAGGACCAGACAATGATGTTGATTGATGGCTAAATATTGGGCCCAGGACACCGGGGATAACTCCCTTGCTCTTCTTCAAATAGTGGCCGTAGGATCTTTTACGTCCACCTGAGAGGGCAGACGTGGCCTCGGTTTAACGTCTCATCTGAAAGACGCAGTGCAGCGCTCCCTCAGTACTACACTGCAGTGTCAGCCTGGATTTTTGTGCTCAACTCTGGTGCGGGACTTGAACCAATGACTTTCTGACTCAGAGGCAACAGTTGGGAATGGTAGCATAGTGGCCTGGACTAGTGATCCAGAGATGTGAGTTCAAATCCCACCACGGCAGCTGGGGAATTTAAATTCAGTTAATTAAATAAATCTGGAATAAAAAGCTAGTATCAGTAATGGTAACCATGAAATTATCGGTTTGTCGTAAAAACCCATCTGGTTCACTAATGTCCTTTAGGGAAGGAAATCTGCTGTCCTTACCCGGTCTGGCCTATATGTGACTCCAGAAGGGATTTTTTTATTTTTTATTCGTTTATGGGATGTGGACGTTCCTGGCAAGGCCAGCATTTATTGCCCAGTTGCCCTCGAGAAGGTGGTGGTGAGCCGCCTTCTTGAACCGCTACAGTCCGTGTGGTGAAGGTACTCCCGCAGTGCTGTTAGGGAGAGAGTTCCAGGATTTTGACCTAGCGACGATGAAGGAACGGTGATATACTTCAGGATGTGTAACTTGGAGGTGGTGGTGTTCCCATGCGCCTGCTGCCCTTGTCCTTCTAGGTGGTAGAGGTCGTGGGTTTGGGAGGTGCTGCCGAAGAAGCCTTGGTGAGTTGCTGCAGTGCATCTTGTAGATGGTACACACTGCAGCCACGGTACGCTGGTGGTGGAGACAGTGCCAATGAAGCGGGCTGCTTTGTCCTGGATGGTGTCGAGCTTCTTGAGTGTTGTTGGAGCTGCACTCATCCAGACAAGTGGACATGCAGTCTGAACCAGTAAGTGTCAGTTAGAATATTTAAGTCAATGTAAAATCATGTACAGAAGGCAAAGTAAAGAGAGGGAAATAAATATTGGATTAAGAGAGCGATAAAAGAGACAGAAAGAAAAATTTAGAAAAAAATATTTATTTCAATTTTTTTAAATCTCCAAAAATAATTCAAATCTGAAGGAATGAGACTCCACATTTATAAAAGTTTATTTTCAGTGCCAGAGAGGTTGTTTGGCAGTAATCACGCTGTTAAAAATTCACTTACACTTGAATGGACAAGCCCGAACCTTTTCTTGCGTGTTTAATGGGCATCTATACATAAGTACCCCAACTTCACGCCGTTGCATGTATTTGAATGCCAAGTCTCTCAATGAAGCTTCTGGAGGAGCTGGGCAACTTGGACAGCAACTTCCCGATTTCCGCGTTTAACTGCGCATGTGCGGCCGCCAGAAATTGCTGTCCGATTTACTCTTTAATAACGGTGAGCGCTGTTAGCCTCGCCGTTATTTCTACAACAAAATCCAGGCCAATCCATCGTTCTGCTAAGGTGGCTTGTGTCCCTATTTTATGGTCATAAACACCAACTGTTGTTAAGTAAACACAGGCTGAGGTGAGTTGTTGTTTTTGGTGAGAGAACTTGGCAGATTGGAATGTGCTTGCCAGTTTCAAGGTGTGATCTGATTACTGTCTAGTAGGTTTAGGTTTATGATGCAGAGATGCCGGTGTTGGACTGGGGTGGACAAAAATGAGAAGTCGCACAGCACCAGGTTATAGTCCAACAGTTTTATTTGAAATTACGAGCTTTCGGAGCGCTGCTCCTTCGTCAGGTACAGTGAGGGAATACAAGTCAGTTACAAAGTATATATAGACAGAGAACAATGTGTCTGCAGAGATACAATCCGTCAGGGAGGCATTACATCAAAGACACAGCAGAGTACAGCTAAGACAATGAGGTGGGGTCACAGGGGTTTAGGTTTAGGTTAGGCACCAGCATGAATTAACTGCTGGCAAAGACTCTCCATACTTATACTTAGTTGCAATAACTAATGTAACCCTGCTGGGGGCGCTACTGATGAAATCTGACAGCCTTCAGCCGTGGCTCAGTGGGAACGCTCCTCGCCTCTGAGTCAGAAGCTTGTGGGTTCACAGTCCCACTCCAGAGACTTGAGCACAAAAATCTAGGCTGACACTCCAGTGCGGTACTGAGGGAGCGCTGCACTGTCGGAGGTGCCGTCTTTAGGATGAGACGTTAAACCGAGGCCCCATCTGCTCTCTCAGTTGGACATAAAAGATCCCGTGGCACTATCTCGAAGAAGAGCAGGGGAGTTCTCCCTGGTGTCCTGAAGCCAATATTTATCCCTCAATCAACATCACTAAAATACAGATTATCTGGTCATTATCACATTGCTGTTTGTGGGAGCTTGCTGTGTGCAAATTGGCTGCCGTGTTTCCAACAGTGGCTACACTTTTTTAAAAAGTACTTAATTGGCTGTAAAGTGCTTTGGGATGTCCGAAATGACCTTTTGTCAGAACTGGAAAATGTTCGAGATGTAACAGATTTTAAGCAGGTGCAGAGGCAGGAAAGAACAAAAGGGAAGGACTGTGATAGGATGGAAGGCAGGAGAGATTAAATGACAAAAGGTATGATGCTGCAAAGCAAAAGGAGATGGTAATGGGACAAATAAAGAAACAAAAGATGGGTCTTGAAGAGGTGCAAATGTTACATTTCTAACTTTTTCCAGTTCTGACAAAAGGTCACCGTCCTGAAACGTTAACACTGTTTCTCTCTCTCCACAGATGCTGCCTGACCTGCTGAGTGTTTTACAGCCTTTTCTTTTTTTATTGTTCGTTCATGGGATGTGGGCGTCGCTGGCAAGGCCGGCATTTATTGCCCATCCCTAATGGCCCTCGAGAAGGTGGTGGTGAGCTGCCTTCTTGAACAGCTGCAGTCCGTGTGGTGAAGGTACTCCCACAGTGCCGTTAGGGAGGGAGATCCAGGATTTTGACCCAGCGACGATGAAGGATCGGCGATATACTTCCAAGTCAGGATGGTGTGTGTGACTTGGAGGGGAATTTGGAGGTGGTGGTGTTCCCATGCGCCTGCTGCCCTTGTCCTCCTAGGTGGAAGAGGTCGTGGGTTTGGGAGGTGCTGCCGAAGAAGCCTTGGCGTGTTGCTGCAGTGCATCTTGTATGTTCAAGGTGGTGGATGGGGTGTCAATCAAGCGGGCTGCTTTGTCTTGAATGGTCGAGCTTCTTGAGTGTTGTTGGAGCTGCACTCATCCAGGCAAGTGGAGAGTATTCCATCACACTCCTGACTTGCGCCGTGTAGGTGGTGGAAAGGCTTTGGGGAGTCAGGAGGTGAGACACTCACCGCAGAATACCCAGCCTCTGACCTGCTCTTGTTGCCACAGTATTTAGGTGGCTGGGCCAGTTAAGTTTCTGGTCAATGGTGACCCCCAGGATATTGATGGTGGGGGAATCGGTGATGGCAATGCCGTTGAATGTCAAGGGGCAGTGGTTGTTGGAGATAGTCATTGCCTGGCACTTGTGTGGCGCGAATGTTACCTGCCATTTATCAGCCCAAGCCTGAATGTCGTCCAGGTCTTGCTGCATGCGGGCATGGACTGCTTCATTATCTGAGGAGTTGCGAATGGCACTGAACAATGTGCAGTCATCAGTGAACATAGAAACATAGAAGATAGGAGCAGGAGTAGGCCATTCGGCCCCTCGAGCCTGCTCCGCCATTCAATGCGATCATGGCTGATCATCCAAATTCAGTACCCTGTCCCTGCTTTCTCCCCATATCCCTTGATCCCTTTAGCCTTAAGAAATATATCTAACTCCTTCTTGAATATATTTAATGAATTGGACTCAACTGTCTTCTGTGGTAGAGAATTCCACAGGTTCACCACTCTCTGGGTGAAGAAATTCCTCCTCATCTCAGTCCTAAATGGCTTACCCCTTATCTCTATACTGTGACCCCTGGTTCTGGACTCCCCCGCCATCGGGAACATCCTTCCTGCATCTAGTCTGTCTAGTCCTGTTAGAATTTTATAAGTTTCAATGAGATCCCCTCTCATTCTTCTAAACACTAGCGAATACAAGCCCAATCGATCCAATCTCTCCATACGTCATTCCTGCCATCCCAGGTATCAGTCTGGTGAATCTTCGCTGCACTCCCTCCATGGCAAGAACATCCTTCCTCAGATAAGGCGACCAAAACTGCACACAATACTCAAGGTGTGGTCTCACCAAGACCACATCCCCATTTCTGACCTTATGATGGGGGGAAGGTCATTGATGAAGCAGCTGGAGATGGTTGGACCTAGGACACTGCCGTGAGGAACTCCTGCAGGCGATGTCCTGGAGCTGAGATGATTGACCACAACCATCTTCCTTTGTGCTCCATATGACTCCAACCAGTGGAGAGTTTCCCCCCTCCCCATTCCCATTGACTTCAGTTTTACTTGGGCTCCTTGATGCCACACTTGGTCAAATGCTGCCTTGATATCAAGGGCAGTCTCTCTCACCTCACCTCTAGAATTCATCTTTCTGTTTTTTATATCAAGTTCTTTCTTTTTTAAAAGTTGCAATAACTGATGTAACCCTGTTGGGGGCGCCACTGATTAAATCCTCTCGCCTGCTCTTCCTGGTCCCTCGCCACGTGACACGCGAGCGAGATGCTCTGGCCCTGGCCTCACGTCGGGTGCGCGGTGATGTCACGCGACGTCGCGTGCGTCCCCGATATATCCCATAATGCCCCGCGCTCGGCCTCTTTCCTCGAACCACAATGTCTAAGAGAGGTAAGCGGGCGGCGGAGACGGCGCTGAGAATCCGCTGCCATCGGCGCTTTTTATCGCGGACACTCGCATTTTAGCCCTCCGATCGTTAGCATTAGCACCTTAGCTATCATGTAATGTGGATATTGGTCGCAATTAGCCGGCTTTATTATAGAATAGATGATGAACTTGTATCTGCGGCGGCCGCCATGTTGAAGACATCCTGGTTTAAGGTTGGTAGGGGAGGGGGGTGGGGGTTTTGGTGTTTTATACCCACCCCTGAAACCGCTTTAAAATTTGCCCAAGCTCCTTGCAAGAGAGGGGGGGCGGGGGGGGGGGTTGTTTTGTATGAACCCACGAGAAGGTTTCAGGGCCTCCCCAATCCTGTGCTCAATGCAGCCTGCCCCAGCTCCTGGGCATTGAGACTTGCCTTGAAGCCAGCAACCTGGGCTTGGGGCTTTTACACAAGGCCTCCTGGTTGTTGGAGCCCAATCTTGGTTTGTGGGGACACACATCAGCTAAGAGAGGGAGCAGATTGATCGTAAATGTGCTAGCTGTGGTTGTATCTTAAGAAAAAAGAACTTGCATTTCTATAGCCCCTTTCAAGACCTCAGGACGTCCCAAAGCTCTTTACAGTCAATGAAGTCCTTTTTTTGATGATGTAATGTAGGAAATGTGGCATATGAAATTTGCACACAGCAAGCTCCCACAAACAGATGATGACCAGATAATCTGTTTTTAGTGATGTTGATTGAGGGATAAATATTGACCCCAGGACACTGGTGTGTCCTGGGGAGAACTCCCCTGCTCCTCTTCGAAGTAAGTGCTGTGGGATCTTTTGCGTCCACCTGAGAGGGTAGACGGGGTCCCAACTTAACATCTCATCTGAAAGACTGCACCTCCGACAGTGCAGCACTCCCTCTGCTGCATTGGGAGTGTCAGCCCGTCTCTGGAGTGGGCTTGAACCCACAACTTTCTGACTCAGAGGTGAGGGTGCTACCAACTGAGCCACGGCGCCTCGAGCCTGCTCTGCCACTCCATAAGGACATGGCTGATCTTTGACCTCAACTCTACTTTCCTGCCTGATCCCCCACATCCCTTGATTCCCCTATAGAGTCCAACAATCTCAGCCTTGAATATACTCAACAACTCCGCATCCACAGCCCTCTCGGGTAGCGAATTCCAAAGATTCACAACCCTCTGAGTGAAGAAATTCCTCCTCATCTCAGTCTTAAAACACCGACCTCTTATCCTGAGACTATGCCCCTTAGTTCTAGACTCTCCAGCCAGGGGAAACAACCTCTCAGCATCTACCCTGTCAATCCCCCTCAGAATCTTATATGTTTCAATGAGATCACCTCTCATTCTTCTAAACTCCAGAGAGTATAGACCCAATCTATCTCATTATAAAGTTCTCCTGCCACTTAAAGTATTGTATAAACAGATAATGTTGAAAATACTCAGCAGACCAGGCAGCATCTGAGTATTTCCAGCATTTTCTGTTTATATTTCAGATTTCCAGCATCCACAGTATTTTGCCTTTTGTATAGAGTATTGATGGGTTGGTTAAACTGTTCTGATAGATGAGTTAAACTGCCCATTCCCCACTTCCCTCCGTGATAATTTTTGGAAAACTTGGATTATGTCTTTAGTGTAATGTATGTCTGCTTCTAGTGCAATTGAACTGCTGTCTCCAGGGCTTGAATGTCCTGTGGGAAGTAACTAGCAGTACAGAGCCTCAGCTCAACATGTTCCTTAAAATATGTCATTTCCCATTTGCTACAGGACGTGGTGGTTCGTCCGGGGCGAAATTTCGCATCTCCCTCGGTCTCCCTGTGGGGGCCGTGATCAACTGCGCCGATAACACAGGTAAGAACTGTTCTTAGCGGAGTCCCTTTGGGCCCTATAGGATGAGAAATATAGTGGGAGACTTGGCCATTTTACATTTATGGTACCTAATAGTGAAGATAGGTGTATAACGTACATTTTGTACCATCATATCCTGTTCCAGTAAGATAGTGTAAATGTTTTTCCTTTATTTAGAATTGATTGACCTAGCTGTGTGTTACTGCAGTGGGCATTCATTGCTTTGACCTATTGGGGCATTTGATTTTTTATTTTAATCGTGTTTTCAATATGAACTGCATTTCCCAGTCTCCTAACTCGCACCAAGTCCCGGTCACCCATCACCCGTGTGCTCGCTGACCTACATTGGCTCCCGGATAAGCAACGCTCGATTTTAAAATCCTCATCCTTGTTTTCAAATCCTTCTATGGCCTCGCCCCTCCCTATCTCTGTAATCTCCTCCAGCCCTTCAACACTCCAAGTCACACACCATCCTGACTTGGAAATATATCGCCGATCCTTCATCGTCGCTGGGTCAAAATCCTGGAACTCCCTCCCAAACAGCACTGGGAGCACCTTCACCACACGGACTGCAGCGGTTCAAGAAGGCGGCTCACCACCTTCTCAAGGACACTTCGGGATGGGCAATAAATGCTGGCCTTGCCAGCGATGCCCACATCCCATAAACGAATAAAAAATATATATATCTGCGCTCCTCCAATTCTGGCCTCTTGAGCGTCCCTGATTTTAATCGCTCCACCATTGGTGGCCGTGCTTCAGCTGTCTAGACTCTAATCTCTCTCTCCTCCTCCAGACTCTACTTAAAACCTACCTCTTTGACCAAGCTTTTGGTTATCTGCCCTGATATCTCCAGTGTAACGCTCCTGTGAAGTGCCTTGGGGCGTTTGTTAAATGCGCTATATAAATACAATTTGTTGTTGCATGAGATTGTTTTTGACTGCATTGATTCCTGAGTATTCTCTAACCTATGGCCTGCTGTGAATGGTTATGCACCTACACACAGAGCACCTGATTTGTGATAAGATGCCCAGATTCACATAATATGGTGGCAGTTTTGATTTCTGATGGTGGGTGTGACCAGTTGTTTTACCTGTTTACTGACCATGTGCTTTCAGGTGCCAAGAACTTGTACATCATCTCCGTAAAGGGGATCAAGGGGCGCTTGAACAGACTGCCAGCTGCTGGCGTTGGAGACATGGTCATGGCAACTGTAAAGAAAGGCAAACCCGAGCTCAGGAAAAAGGGTGAGTGAGCTCTTGAAATTGGTGAGTCGGCATGGCGAGGATGTTGTCGCGTGTATGTGCGACTTCGAATCGATAAATTGTCCTAGTCCACCATCGAATTTTTATTAATGTGTTTCAATTCTGCATCTCTCCTTTTTTCCATCTCTTGCACATCCTCAGTCCACTAAATCAAGCTGGATAAAGAGTAATGAGGAGGCAAGTTATTTCCTAGTTGGTTTCTGAATGCGGAAGGGAGATGGGGTTGGCACCAAAGAGGGAAAATGGACCGTGTTGGATTGGAAGAGAAGGCGGCAACTTTAGGAAGTGCTAGATCGCTCTTGAGTAGCCAGTGAGGGTGTAGGAGGTTGAGCAAGTGTTTAATTTTGTAGCTGGATTGTGGACTATGTTGAGATTCTTGCTATCCCGTAAATAGCCCAAAACTGAGCCTGGTTTCCCATAAATTCGGGTTTATAATTTGCACTAGTGTAGACGTGTAGTTAGAATGAGAACTGGTATCTGACCAATTTAAACTGGTAACCTGCCCGTGGTTTGACATTTGGATTGTTTTCTCGCTAATGACTAAAGGGACACTGCTCGGGAAATCACTTGGGAAACCGGCACATTCACTTCAGAGATTTTTTTCCTTTTGTTCTCGATAGTCTTCTCATTGGCAGTGAAATTGACGTGGCACAGCCTGTAACTCTTGCCCAGTGGCAATTCTGTTGCACATAGTGAGTGAGCCTGGTTTACTTTGCTGTGTTTTGTGGTGGTGTACAGGCAGCGATTATTCAGGGGCTCCTGTTGTATCCAGTGATGATCATCAGTTGTATTTCGATCTAAGCACCATCACTTCAAGGAGCTTAAATAAGTGGAGGTTTTCTGTCGAAACTACTTGCAGCTTATTCGAGGACATCCGTGTATTTTATGTTGTGGGAACCTCTGTTTATCCCACTCTGCATCCCTTGAGCTTGTGGATATGATCATTGTGCCTCCTGTCCCTGCTGACTAAATCCTTATTTCATTGACATCCACATTGGCAAAACACTGCTTTGAGAGCTCATATTTTCAGTGATTCAGCTACATCTTAGAAAGGACATCTTGTGTTGGGACTGTAGAGTTCGTTTTTTATTCACCTGCATCTTCTGTTTCAAGTGATTCAGAAGCTTGTGCCTGTTTAATTTGTTCCAGTCTTGAGAACCATTACAGTTGAGGTGGTAGCAGTTTGGCAAATCGCTGCTTGAAGATTTGGAAGGTGATTAAGGAGCGGTTCTATCAAAGTGGTGACCGTGTGAGCCATGTCTTGAGAAACTAACAGTTTCATAATGAGGTGTGTTAGTGAGTAACCTGGGAATTCTGATGGGAAAATCGTGGTGGTTGTTTGTGAACTCGGGAAGGGGGATGGGGCAAAATATTGTCACAGCAGTCCCGGTCCAAACTTCTGAAACTGTTAGCCAATGTTTCCTTTAAGCTACATGGCCAGCTCGCCGGCTTTTAAATAGGAAAAAACACGCATGTGCGGTATTTTGAAGCAGCCCCACACCCCCAAAAAAAATTAAAGGGAATATTGGTGTCAGCTACCCAAAGGAAAACGGTGCTTTAGTTGTAGAAACTGTTTTAAGTGCACAGTAACATATATGTAACGCGCTAGTAAATCAACAAATACCGACTCGGACCTTGTAGATCTGAGAGTCGGAGGAGCCCAGTTTGAAATCTGAAGTCTGATAACTTTGTACTTATATGTGTGTGAGATTGTTTCCTGAAGTTTCCTAATAATTCTGTTCTGACTGTTGGTGGTTCACCCTCCTAAAAGCACTTGCTTTGTCTATACTCTGTGGCTTGGTGAGTTGTCAAGGATGGGGAGAGTAACTCATTGCTCTTGGGTGAAATTGCAGCTGATTTGTGCTGTAGAATTTCAATCCGTGATGGAACAGTTCAACTCTGATAGCTGGTGATTCCTGAAGGAGAGGGGTCCCTGAATTTAACTGGTTTTACAAGACTGTATTTAGTGCAACTTTTAGCTGTGTACTCGCTGTTTAATGTGAAGATCACGTGTAACTGTCACCGTAGATAAATCGATAACCAAAATAAGTACGACCAGCTAACTCGCACATACTCTGTTGAACCTGGGGTCTTCTGGTTTGTGCCTTGCTCACTATAAACCTGCTGAACCAGGAAGGGGAGGGGCTGCATTAAAAATGTTTAACATTTTTTGTGGATTGTTAGGTGAAATAATTCCTAGGAGGCAGCGTTGACGTGCTGTGCTGCTGCTGGACATTGTTACACTTTTTGTTTAGACAAAGCACTCAGATTAAGGATGTGAAGTTTGTCCACCAGTATGTACTGTTGGCTCATCTGACAGGAATTGGTGCCTGGGTTAAAGAAGGAAAGCACATAAGAATTAGGAGCGGGAGTAGGCCATACGGCCCCTCGAGCCTGCTCCGCCATTCAATAAGATCTTGGCTGATCTGCGACCTCAACACCACTTTCCTACACTATCCCTCGATTCCCGTAGAGTCCAAAAATCTATCTACCTCAACCTTGAATATGCTCAACGACTGAGCATCCACAGCCCTTTGGGGAAGAAAATTCCAAAGATTCACAACCCTCTGAGTGAAGAAGTTCCTCCTCGTCTCAGTCTTAAAAGGCCGGCACCTTACTCTGAGACTTTGCCCACCCCCCCCCCCCCCCAGTTCTGGACTCTCCAGCCAGGGGAAACCAATACAACTTCCCACTGCTGATTGCTATCCAGTGGCCCTGATGGAAGCGCCCATAAGTGGGCATCGGCTTTGATTTGAGTTTGCTTCCCCCCCAGGTGAATATCTTGCCACTTTCCAGGCGCCTGTGATTAATGGGCACTTGGGGACAAGGCACTGGACAGCAGTTGTAAATGATACGGCAACACTGAATCAACACCTTCAGGGAAGATTGGCCAGGGTGGGTGGGGAAAGAATGTTGCTTGCTGTCGCACAGTGCCAGTTTTGAGCTGCGTACTTCAATAGTTTTTTTTGATAGGACTTCATGTTGATCTTTATTTCTGTGTGCTCATGTTACAGTGCACCCGGCAGTAGTGATACGGCAGCGGAAAGCATACCGGAGAAAAGACGGAGTGTTCCTCTACTTCGAAGACAATGCGGGGGTAATAGTAAATAACAAAGGAGAAATGAAAGGTACGGGTGTCGGTGCAATTCAGCATCTGAATTGAAGTGTTAGTAATAAATTTGCAGCTGGTTTTAAAGCCAATGGTGCCTCCCATCAGTTTTGACCTGACCTGCGGCAGAGAAGTGAGGGCACTCTGAAAAGGAATCCCGTGTCTGTCTACTGAGAAGAGCAAAGCGGATCATTCCTTTCAATAGACAGTGTCTCCGATGTATTCATTCTGGGGTTTTTTTTGCTGTTGATCAGAACTCTGAACTTGTATTGTACATTGAATGATACACCGTTCCCTTCCAAAAGCGCTTACTTTGCCTGTTCTCAGTGGCTCCGTGAGTTGTCGAAGGAGGGCAGAGGAACACATTGCTTGTGGGTGAGGTGGCAGCTGCCACGTGCTGTTCAATCTCAATCAAGGGTGTGACACGTCTCTCTAGCGCAAACTTCTGAAGTTTGGATCGAGTCTTTTTTCCCCCCCCCCCCCCCCACCTCAGCAATGAGCTGAAGACACATTTTGGTTGGATGGAGTGAAAGTGGCTGTGTTGAGACTGGATTTTGGAAAACTTAATTTGCCTGTCCTTTATCACCTGCCTCCGTTGACTGGAAGTAGGGATCAAGCATTCCTGGTTTATTTCGCTCAGCTGCTGATTGGATCAGCTCACTGGACCGAGGGTTAGCTTCAATGTGAACCTAAAAATGACTGACCCAAATAGAAATCAGAAACTCCCTTAGATCATTCATGTTGTCTCGTCTGTTGATCATTGGATTCCAATTGCAAATCGTTTGCTCAGAAATTTTTTGGGTTAAGTATCATCCAATATATGGAACATTATAAGCTGTGATTCTGGAACATTACCAGACTGATGAAAGACAGAGTGTCACATTGGACCTGACTTGGCTGTCTGATGCTGTGTCTCTAGGTGGAGCACAAAGAAGGGTTGTGCACTGCAACTTTAATCAAGACTTGCACTGTGACATAAACTGAAACTCTCGCGGCAGTTGTACGATTGGGGTTTCCTTGGGCTATTTCTGACTTGCTGATGTTTTCGCTTGTTTTTGTTTCTAGGCTCTGCGATCACAGGCCCTGTTGCCAAGGAATGTGCAGATCTGTGGCCCAGGATTGCTTCCAACGCCGGGAGCATTGCGTAAAAGGTTCCTGTAAAGATATCTGTACAATTCAATAAATATTTTTACCCCCAGAAACACGAGCAGTCACTGATTTCTTTTGACCATGTCCTGAATTTATCTGTAGCATGTTCTGTAACTTAAAAGATGCAGTTTGCCATCCCCGTGTTTGTGTAAATAAACAATTCATATTTAACACATTCTTCACTCAGTCTTGCATTTTACTATCAGCAGTGTGTCTTCTCCTAGATGAAGTGAATGGGTGCATTCACTAACTTTACCCTGCCAAATAAATAATACGGGTTAAGCAAGCTGTTCAATTAGAAGTTATGGCATCAGTCTGGTCAGAACACCATGCCCTGAGTGAAATGTTATTGCCTCAAGAGTTAATAAAGTTACTACAGTTGGCTGACCGTCTAGCCTCTGACAATAAATTGACAGAATTTTTTTACACAGCTCCCCAATTTCACCACATCGGGTAAGTCTATATATCTCAAAGTCCAGTCAATTTAATTTTTGTTTTGAACATTCTATTCCTCGCTGCATGTATACTGCTATGATTTGCTTCTGACTTCTCCCCATTGTGCTGCACTCCACTCTCGATCATTCCGCTTTGCACCACTCTGCTTCCACCCTCGCATTGTTTTAGGCTCAAAGCTTCAGGCCACCCACGAGCAGTTTCACAGGAGATCTGGTAGTACGCATTGAAGGAGAGTGCTTGAAGAAAGATTTGCATTCATATAGTGCCTGATGTGCACAAATGATGGTTAAATGAGTTAAATTTTACATTTTAAGACTTTTTTCATACCCTTGCCCTCCTTTTGGCTAAACAAATAAGATGATCAAATCATCCATTGGGACACCCGGTTTTTTTTTTTGTGCTCCGATCCAGGGCCCAACATTAAGACTTAATCATGCTGCTGTGTGTGTGATGTGACGTCCCAAAGCCAGTGAAGTACTTTTGAAGTGTAGTCGCTGTTGTAATGTGGGAAACGCAGCAGTCAAATTGTGCACCGCAAGCTCCCAAAACAGTAACGTAATGACCAGAATTGTTTTAGTGATGTTGATTGAGGGATAAATATTGGCCAGAACTCCCCTGCTCTTTTTCAAAATAGTGCCATGGGATTTTTACGTCCACCTGACGGGGCCTCGGTTTAACGTCATCTGAAAGGCTGCGCCTCTGACAGTGCAGCACTCCCTCAGCACTGCACGGGCGTGTCATCCTAGATTTATGTGCTCAAGTCTCTGGAGTGGGACTTGAACCCACAATCTTTAGACTCAGGTGAGGGTGTCACCAACTGAGCCACTGCTGTTTGAAATAGCGCCATGGGATCTTTAACGTCCACCTGAGGGAGCAGGCGGGGCTTTGGTTTCACATCTCATCCAAAAGATTTTGCTGATTTATGCCCATTTTAAGTTTAGGTGTATTCTTAAAAAAAAAATTGGGAGGATGCTTGGTGTTTTTTGGACTGGCAAAATGGGTGCGACATTGGGCGCATTTCTTGGGTCTAACTTCAGGGTTACATCCAAGATGGAAACTCCAGGTCAACATGTCCAGGCACTACAAAACAGCAAACAAAGCGAATGTAAATGTAAAATGACTTAGCCAAAACCGTTAAGATACAAGTCAGAAAGTTGGCATCAACCTACAGTGCTTTCTGGTCAGGCCATATCTTGAGTTCTGAATTCAGTTCTGATCACTGAGACAAAGGAAACATTCAAGCATTGGAGACAGTAGAGAAGAACCACAAGGTGAATCCCTGGTGTCAGGGATCTGAGTTAGAAGAAAAGATGGGATAGAGTTGGGCATTTCAGCCTTCAAAGGCGGTAGCTGGGAAATTGCATAGAATTTACAGCACAGAAACAGGCCATTCAGCCCAGCAGCTCTATGCTGGTGCTTATGCCCCACACAAGTCTTCTCCCACCTTACTTCATCTCACCCCATCAACATAGTCTATTCCTTTCTTCCCTCGTACTTCTCTAGCTTCCCCTTAACTGCATCTATGCTAAAGAGGAATGGAAAAGGTAAATCTTGAATACTACTTTAAATTATGAAAGTGGGAGACGGCTTCAATCTAGACAAAGCTAACTAGGTCTGATGTCAGGAAGTTCTTTGCACAGAGTAATCAACAGAAACCCTTGGATCCATTTAAACAACAGGATGCTGCAGTGAGAGTAGGGAAAGACTAGGGTGTTTTTAGATAGATGTACTAATTATACATAGTATTTACAGCACAGAAATAGGCCGTTCGGCCCAACAGGTCCAAGTTGGTGCTTATGCTCCACCTGAACCTCCTCCCACCCTTCTTCTTCTAACCAGTGTCAGTTGTGGCTCAGTTGGTAGCACACTCGCCTCTGAGTCAGAAGGTTGTGTGCGTTCAAGTCCCACTTCAGACACGAGCACAAAAATCTAGGCTGACACTCCAGTGCAGTGCTGAGGGAGTTGCTGCCTTTCTGATGAGACGTTAAATCGAGGCCCCGTCTGCTCTCGCAGGTGGACTATTTCGAAGAAGAGTAGGGGCGTTCTCCCCAGTGTCCTGGCCAATATTTATCCCTCAACCAACATAACAAATACAGATTATCTGGTCATTATCACATTGCTGTTTGTGGGACCTTGCTGTGTGCAATTTGGCTGCCGTGTTTCCCACATTTCAACAGTGACTCCACTTAAAATAGTACTTCACTGGATGTAAAGCACTTTGAGGCGTCCGGTGGTAATGCAAGTCTTTTTTCTTTTTAACCCCATCAACATATCCTTCTATTCATTTCTCCCTCATGTTCTTATCAAGCTTCCCCTTATTCGCCTCAACTACTCCATGTGGTAGCAAGTTCTACATTCTAACCACTCTCTGGGTAAAGACATTTCTCCTGAATTCCCTATTGGATTTATTAGTGACTATTTATGGCCCCTAGTTCTGTTCTCCACTGCAAGTGGAAACATCTTCTCCATATCTACCCTGTCAAACCCTTTCATAATCTTGAAAAGTTCTATCAGGTCACCTCTCAGTCTCTCTTCTAGAGGAAAGAGCCCCAGCCTGTTCAATCTTTCCTGATGGGTATAATCTCTCAGTTCTGCTATCATTCTAGTAAATCTTTTTTGCACCTTCTCCAGTGCCTCCATATCCCTTTTATAATGTGGAGACCAGAACTGTGCTCCAAGTGTGGTCTAACCAAGGTTCTATACAAATGCAATACAACTTCTCTGCTTTTTAATTCTATCGCTCTCGAAATGACCCCCAGTACTTTGTTTACTTTTTTTTAATGGCCTTATTAAATATAAGCCAATGGCCTTCCTTGGCCATCATTATCTTGAGAGTCAAGCTTTTTGCCTCCACCACTCTACCAGGGAGACCATTCCAAGTGTTACTCACACTTCGCCTGAAGAAGTTCTTGGTGAGTTCTGCCTGGCTGAAATTTTCCTTTCACCGCTTTTAACTTATCTCCGCTTGTTCTAGTATCCTGGCACATCTTAAAGTGGTGTTATAAACAGTACCGTACATCCTTTGCCGTTGAACAAAATGATGTGCCTTCAGTCGGTCGCTGAGATGAGATAAACGACCATTCCAAAATACACATTTTTAATCATTTCCCCCCTGCCACCTTATGGATGTCAGTCCCTCGTTGCCCGCTGTGCTAGCTAACTCCTTTCTACCCTGGGCGCTGCCAACCTTTCTCATCAGCCGTATATATGTTGATCGAAAAGTAAAGAGCGAAAGACTTGCATTTCTATCGCGCCTTTCACGACCACCGGATGCCCCAAAGCGCTTTACAGCCAATGAGGTACTTTTTGAAGTGTAGTCACTGTTGTAATGTAGGAAACACGGCAGCCAATTTGCGCACAGCAAGCTCCCACAAACAGCAATGTGATAATGACCAGATAATCTGATTTAGTGATGGTGATTGAGGGATAAATATTGGCCCCAGGACACCAGGGAGAACTCCCCTGCTCTTCTTCAAAATAGTGCTGGGGGCTCTTTCACATCCACCTGAGAGGACAGACGGGGCCTCGGTTTAACGTCTCATCCGTAAGACGGCACCTCCGACAGTACAGTACTCCCTCAGTGCTGCGCTGGGAGTGTCAGCCTGGATATTTGTGCTTAAGTCTCTGGAGTGAGACTTGAACCCACAACCATTTCTGACTCAGAGGCGAGAGTGCTATCCACTGAGCCACAGCTGACACAGTAAATAATAGTAAAGACTGTGAGACTTATAAAATACAAACTAACTCTAGCTACTGTTTTATGCCCCCCTCTCCCTCCCTCCCTTATAATCAATTCTGAACTGCGGAAATATCATTTTATTTACACAGCGATTGTCAGGGTTGGAAAAAACGTAGGTTAAAAGGTAACGTTATATTCAGTGGAAAACGTAACAGTGAGCCCTGTGACTGGCACTGTGACATTTGCATGGTTTGGGGTGGTTATATGTGGGGTACAGGCTGGCGCCATACATGAACCAGCGCTGTAACCATGAACAATGTTCCCTGTCCTCCTGGGCTTTGTTGCCTGGACTACGACTACTTCAAAAGAGAAAGAGGATTCATCTTGGACGGCGTGGCCGTCTCCAACTCCGCCAAGGCATACGGCAAGGTCCACCCCAAACTGTGCGATGTCATTCCGCCTTACAACGCCCAGGCCGATCCTTTCGCTCAGCACTACTTCCAAAACAAAGAACTGAGGAAGCTTCTCAAGAGGACCAATCAGGTATCTGCGGGCTCGGGCTTTGTAACAGTCGTGCTCCTGGGCATCCGTGATGTCCACATTGGCCACCCACCAAGCGGATCAAACCGATGGTTTGGTTCAATTGACGATACACGGTACAATGGAAGCCATCACACCTCCCACTAGTATTTGATGAGAAGTGCAGGGTCAGAGACCACGTTAGTGGTCACTTTCTTGACCTGTTACTGATTGTTTGATTTGGCTTCATTGCTTATTGTTGAGATAAACAATGACGCTAACATAGTGGTATGGTAGCCTATTGGGTGTGTTATTGGACTAATAATCCAGAGTGCTCGGACTAATGGTCACTGAGACATGAGTTCAAATCCCACTGTAGTGGAATTTAAATTCAATTAAATAAATCATACCAGAATGTTGTAAAAACTCATCTGGTTCACGAATGCCCTTTAGTGAAGGAAATCTGGCCTATATGTGACTCCAGACCCACGGCAATGTGGTGGACTCTGAAACCACGACAAGAAACTTCACCACAAGCAGTTCAAGACGGTGGCTGACCACCACCTTCTCTAGGGCAATTATGGATGGGCAATAAATGCTGGCCTTGCCAGTGACACCCACATCCACTGAATTAAAAAAAAGAGAAAATATATCCTATAAACAGATACTTTGCTTTCGGAGCATCTGCAGAATTGCAATGTCTAATGATTTGGGCAAGATTAGAATGTAACCTTTATACTTGACTCTCTTACTTCTCTGCTGCTCCTCGTGTCTGCCTGCTGTCTATTTTTGCTTTGTGCTTAAGCTCACTTTCTATTTTCTTCCTCTCTCTGCTTTTTTTTGATTGTTTCTGTTTTCTTTCCCTTTGCTTCCCTATCTTTTGTTTTCTTTTTCTCTTGGTTAGTTCTATGCCAAGTTAGAATCCACTGCTCCAAACCCCATATATTTTCTTTTTTTCTCTTCTAAAGGTGTTGTAGGGTATGGTTCTACAGCAATTGGCTTGCTCTAGTGATTTGCTCAAGTGGCCATTATTGATGAGTGAGTATTGATGAGTGAGCATTGAGTATCTGAGTAACAACAGAAAATGCTGGAAACACTCAACAGGTCAGGCAGCATCCGTGGAGAGAGAAACAGAGTCAACGTTTCAGGTCGATGACCCTTTGCCAGAACTGGAAAAAGTTGGAGAAGTAACAGATATTTAAGCAAATGTAGGGGCAGGGAAAGGGAGGAGGGGAGGAAAGAACAAAGGGAAGGTCTGTGATAGGATGGAAGGCAGGAGAGATTAAAAGACAAAAGGGATGATTGTGCAAGGCAAAAGGAGATGGTAATGGGACAAGTTAAGAAACAAAAGATGACTGTAGATGAAGTGTAAATGGCGATGGCAGAATCATCAACAGCTGCCATGTGAGAGAGAAAAGAAAACATAGGGGTCGAGGTTATAGTCTGAAATTGTAGAACTCGATGTTGAGTCCAGAAGGTTGTAAAGCGCCTAATCGAAAGATGAGGTGTTGTTCCTCGAGCTTACGTTGAGCTTCGTTGGAGCAGTGTAAGAGGCCGAGGACGGAGAGATCAGAGTGGGAGTGGAGCGGGGAATTAAAGTGACAGGCGACCGGAAGCTCGGGGTCACGCTTACAGACTGAACGGAGGTGTTCCGCAAAGCGGTCACCCAATCTGTGTTTGGCCTCCCCAATGTAGAGGAGACCGCATTGTGAGCAGCGAATACAGTATACTAAATTGCAAGAAGTACCTGAGTATCTGAGTATCTTGGGTATCTGTAGTTAATCAATCAGTGGGGGAGGGTTATCACACTCAAGCCCAAACTTGTCCTCACACAAAGTCCACACATACACATTTTCAGTTGGGGTTGGTGGACTGGTTTTTGCCCTTCTTAATTCACAGGTGCTGAAGCCTATTGTAGCACCCCTTGCCACCGACCTTAGGACAAAGCAGGAACAATTCTGTAACTTGCCTAGTCTGTAGGACTCAGCTGTTCAATTTCTGTACCCTTTGAGCCATTGAGAAAACTTGGGTTCACATTTTCTCATAGAATCTCAGCAGTCATTTTAATCATTTGCCTTCACTTTCTATTTATTGCACTTGAAATGTTATCTAAAAGAACAGGTCAAACTTATTGTTTGTGGGACCCTTCCAGTCAGCAGAGAGACTTCATCCCATGTCAGTGAACTAGATTCAAATGCAGTGTACTAACCAGCCCCTATCATATGTGTTCTGTAAATGTTTCGAGATTACATATGGGATATGCTGGGATGTAAGCACCATTGAGCCCACAACTGCATATACTTCATGGTGGAATTAAAGCACTATTACAAGTGGGCTCAGTTGAGCTTTTGACCCCAGTATCAAGTTGCAATTAAACATATTAGGGTAATATTAAAAGCTTCCTCGATGGCTCAATTGCACAGTGTATTGCCTTGTGTGAAACTGAGCCATAAGAACATAGGAGCAGGAGTCGGCCATACAGGCCCCTCGAGCCTGCTCCGCCATTCAATAAGATCATGGCTGACCTTCGACCTCAACTCCATTTTTCCGCCCGATCTCCATATCCCTTGATTCCCCTAGAGTCCAAAAATCTATCTATCTCAGCCTTGAATATACTCTATGATTCAGCATCCACAGCCCTCTGGGGTAGAGAATTCCAAAGATTCACAACCCTCTGAGTGAAGAAATTCCTCCTCATCTCTGTCCTATGGCCGACCCTTATCCTGAGACTATGCCCCCCTAGTTCTAGACTCTCCAGCCAGGGGAAACAACCTCTCAGCATCTACCCTGTCAATCCCCCTCAGAATCTTGTATGTTTCAATGAGATCACCTCTCATTCTTCTAAACTCCAGAGAGTATAGGCCCAATCTACTCAATCTCATCTCATATGACAACCCTCTCATCCCAGGAATCAATCTAGTGAGCCATGCAGACTAGGAAGCTCTTGGGTTTGATTCATGGCCTGTGCTGAGTTAGTTGACCTGAGGTGGGATGGAAGTCCATTGATGTCAGTTACCCTGAGCTGGGCGGGTTAAGAAAAATATCAATATTGTTTTCCATTCCTGATCGCTATCCAGTGATACCTTCTGTAAAGCACATGTGTACATGTGTTGTGTGGTCTTAGAGTGAAGAGAGAATCAGCCTCAGCTTTGATTCACCCAAAGGGCGTAGCCAGTTAACACCCATTGTTTAGGCTTATGCATGAAGAATGGCCACTTGAGCAAGGTACAGAAGGAAGATGAGCACCTCTGGGATCATATTAGGAAAAGATGAACAGGCTGGGTCTCTATTCTCTTGAAAAGAGAAGGATGAGGGGTGATCTAATAGAGGGCTTTAAAATTATGAAAGGTTTTGATAGAGTAGACACAGAAGAGAGTGTTTCCACTTCTGGGGAAGGGCAAAACTAGAGACCATCAATATAAGATAGTCACCAAGAAATCAAATAGGGAATTCAGAAGCAACTTCTTTACCCAGAGAGTGGTGAGAATGTGGAACAGGGAGTGATTGAAGCGAATACTATAGATGCATTTAAGGGGAGGCTAGATAAGCACATGAGGGAGAAGGGAATAGAGGGTTATGCTGATAGATGTTAGATGAGGAACGACGGGAGGAGGCTCGAGTGGAGCATAAACGCCGGCATGGACTGGTTGGGCCGAATGGCCTGTTTCTGTGCTGTATACCCTATGTAGACATACCCCAGCATCTTTAGGAGAGAATGGGGGGGGGGGGGGGGAGCGGGGGGATGGGGGTGAGTGGGGGGGGGGGGGGTGGAATTAGATGGGGAGGATGAAGAATAAAGAAGAGTAATATTAAAGTTAAAAGAGATGCAGCATGCTTTTTAGTTTGCTATTTCAACTCATTTAGACAATTTGATCAGTAAATAATCTTTGTTAGGATCATGGTGGGACGTCGAACAGTGGCTGGCTTGTGGACTATTTTTATAAACATGGACCAGCACAAAGGTACATTGCCAAGAGGAATGTATATGGAGCAGGTACGTAATTTTAAATCCTTTAGAATAAAAATAGTTCTGTTGTCTTATTTATTGATTTTTTTTCTGTGTATCTGAGATATTTCAACAGGGGGAGAACTGGCTGTGGAAGCATAGGTCCCAAACTTTGAAGTGACAGATTACTCACAGTTTGGGTCTCGAACAAAAGATTTTACAAATAAGGGTTAGATCCAAGGGAAATCAAAGGGGTGCCTACCCTTTTAAAAATTTCAAGCATCTGACTTTCACTTAGTTCCTGTCGATCCAGATAGTGCAGGAACCCCAGGTGCAATCCCACTGTGATACTGACCCAGAAATTAAACACCGAGTGTTCACGCGGGGGTAAGGCTTCCCCGCGATATCTCACTCCGCGCCTACCTTTTTCCTCCGGGCCCACACGAACTTTAGTTTCAAGGCTGCAGCTGTGCAGTGCTTGCGTGACCCAGAGACGCAATTAGTTTGTGCGAGCTCTGGGATCACGTGATTCAGTTAGAGCCAATGGCAGCACACCATCTTTCATTCATAGTTTTGACAGCAAGGGCTGTCAAAGCTATGAATACTATACCCCCCCAAAAGAACAGCTAAACCTCAATTAAATTTAAAAAAAAGCCATCACATTAATAAAATAAGTATAGTTAAATAAATTAACCACTTTAAACAAAAAATTAAATTTTTGAAAAAATTTTAAATCTTTTTAAAAGTTATAAAAATAAACTTACCTTTCTTTAAAGTCTCTAAAAAAGATAAACCTGTTGAAAAATTTTTAAAATAATACTTAATTAACTACTTACCTTGTTAAAAGAGGGTCTTACGCCTCCTTTCTTTATGTGTAAAATCTTCCATGCTTACCTGCGCGTTCAAAGCACTAAGTGCACTGCGTGAGCGCAGCCTGTAGCGCGCACGCGGTTCACTTAGGAACCGCCCCCTTTTGAATTCACGAAGTGCCGGTTTCCCGCGCATGCGCAGTGCATGCTGGAAACCGGCAATTGGAGACCTAAAACGCGAGAGTACACAGTGCGTACTCTCGCGTATTAGGTCTAATTTTCAGGCCAATATCCTGATTTATCCGATACTATAGGAGGTTCTAATATTGAGAAACCTGACTGAAGGACCACGGTCCACAGTGCAAGATACCATAAAGGATAGATAACGAGGTAAATCAGTAAGTAATATCTAGGCGCTGCCAAGTTTGATTAGTCAACAACTCCATTATTGTTCTATCATGCGACTACCAGGATGGCTGTCAGAAAAAAAGACTTACATTTATATAGCGCCTTTCACGACCACTGGACGTCTCAAAGCGCTTTACAGCCAATTAAGTACTTTTGGAGTGTAGTCACTGTTATAATGTGGGAAACGCTGGCAGCCAATTTGCGCACAGCAAGCTCCCACAAACAGCAATGTGATAATGACCAGATAATCTGTTTTAGTGATGTTGATTGAGGGATAAATATTGGCCAGGACACCAGGGGTAAATCCCCTGCTCTTCTTCGAAATAGAGCCTGGGGATCTTTTATGTCCATCTGAGAGAGCAGACGGTTTAACGTCTCATCCGAAAGACGGCACCTCCAACAGTGCAGCCAGCACTCCCTCAGCACTGCACTGGAGTGTCAGCCTAAATTTATGTGCTCAAAGTGTCTGAAGTGGGACTATGAACCCACAACCTTCTGACTCAGAGACGAGTGTGCTACCCACTGAGCCACAGAAGGCAAACTAGATGGACTGTGCTCTTTTTTCATCTAGTAATTCCTATGTAAGTTAATATTTTAACAGCCTGCAGATTGTAGGTGGAAGTAAAGACTGAGGGCAATGAGGAGCTGCATGGTTTTGAGGTCCCGGAACAGAATGAGTTACATTCACAGACAGTACAATGAGACTTGATTTTACTCCAGCCAGAATGAGGGATAATTGTGGCGGGCAAGGATAAGAGGGTTTCCCAAATTAATGAGTTATCTGGCTGAGTGACCTTTGGAGGTACCTGTGGCACATATGACAAAAAGACATTTGGCTGAAAAAATACCTCAAAATAGTAATACCTCAGCAATATTTGTCCACACACTGGAAGAGTACTCTTAAGTGGTGATGGTGAAAGAGATAATCTTTCAGATCCATGGCAGCTAGCTAATTACTTTAACGTAGTGACTTCAGAAAACATCTGATGAAGGGTCCCACCAAAATGTTGACCTACAGTATCTATTTCTTTCAGGTGCTGACTGACCTGCTATTTATTTCCAATATTTTTTTCTTTTACACAATCTAGTAATTAAAATACAGCTCGGTCAAAGGTCCTCCCGGTTCGGGACAAACCTTCAGAGGCTACAACAGCACTAAAAAACCCAAAAAGCTGACCAGCATCTTAATTCAGACCGCTTGCAATGGTCAGGGCAGGTTTGCAATTACTTTCACAAGAGTATGATGGGTACAGTTAGGATACAGAAAAGAAGGCTCATTACCGAATGTTGTTTGCTGAGTTTCAAGGTCTGTCCCATCTGGAAGCTTTGGAGCTTTTGTCCAGTGAAATCCAATTAAGAACCAATTACAAGCCTTTTCTTTACTAGGAATTTTCCCAAAGGTTTTTTGAAGTCCGGTATAGGTTGGGACGGTTACAGCGAAATAAGAAGGAAGTGAATTTCCTCTGTAGTTCTTGACATAGAAGGACTTAGAGTCATAGAGTGACTCTAAGTCCTTCTATGTAGTTCTTGATGCGGAGATGCCGGTGTTGGACTGGGGTGGACAAAAATGAGAAGTCGCACAACACCAGGTTATAGTCCAACAGATTTATTTAAAATTACGAGCTTTCGGAGCGCTGCTCCTTCGTCAGGTAAAGGTACAATGAGGGAATCGATTACACAGTATATAAACACAGAAAGCAATTTGTCTGCAGAGATACAATCTTTCAGGGAGGCATTACATCAAAGACACACCAGAGCACAGCCAAGACAATGAGATGGGTCACAGGGGGTCCAACGTGTCAAATCCTGCCGTCTGCAGTTCAGCTTTTAACCTTTATTTTTTGGTTGTTTTTTTTTTGCTTTGTTTTTTTTTTGGTGTAATTTTAAATGAATCTGTTGGACTATAACCTGGTGTTGTGCGACTTCTCATTTATGTAGTTCTTGACATAGAAGGACTCTGTCACTTTCTTCACAGACAACATCCATGTAGAAGGGTTAATAAAGAACCTCCAATTTGGCAGATGCGATCAAAGCCTTAAATTTAGGTGCTGATATTGGTTGGTCTGAGATGGAAAGTATTTAATCTTCCAACACTTGATATTTATACAGCGCCTTTCATGACCACCAGACGTTCCAAAGCGCTTTACAGGCAATGAAGCACTTTTGGAATGTAGGAAACCAATTTGTGCACAGCAAACTCCCACAAACAGCAATGTGATAAGGACCAGACAATCTGTTTTCGTGATGTTGGTTGAGGGATAAATATTGGCCAGGACACCAGGGATAATTCCCCTGCTCTTCTTCGAAATAGTGCCATGGGATCGGTTTAACAATTTACATTAACGATTTAGACATTGGAATCAAAATCACAATTTCTAAATTTGCAGATGACATCAATTTGGGGGGATAGTCAATACTGAGGAGGACTGCAACAAATTATAGGAGGACATTAATAAACTTGCAGAATGGGCAGAGAATTGGCAAATGAAGTTCAACACAGATAAATGTGAGGTATTACATTTTGATAGAAAGAATAGGGAGGTCACTTATTACTTGGAGGGTGCGAGTCTAGGTGGGGTAGAGGAACAAAGGGATCTCGGAGTACAAATGCACAAATCACTAAAAGTTGCGACACAGGTTAGCAAGGCCATAAAAAAAAGCAAACCAAGCACTAGGGTTTATTTCTAGAACTGAAAAGTAGAGAAGTTATGCTAAACCTGTATCGAACCTTGGTTAGACCACACTTAGAGTACTGCGTACAGTTCTGTTCGCCATATTATAAAAAGGATATAGAGGCACTGGAGAGGGTGCAGAGAAGATTTACAAGGATGATACCTGAAATGCGAGGGTATACATATCAGGAAAGGATGAACAGGCTGAGTCTCTTTTCTCTTGAAGAAAGAAGGCTGAAGGGTGACCTAATTGAGGTCTTTAAAATTATGAAAGGTTTTGATAGAGTGGATACAGGGAGGATGTTTCCACTTGTGGGGAAGAGCATAACTAGAGGACATCAATATAAGATAGTCACCAAGAAATCAAATAGGGAATTCAGAAGGAACTTCTTTACCCAAAGAGTGGTGAGAATGTGGAACTCGCTACCACAGGGAGTGGTTGAAGCAAATAGTATAGATGCATTTAAGGGGAAGCTAGACAAGCATATAAGGGAGAAGGAAATAGAGGGTTATGCTGATAGATTTAGATGAGGAAAGATGGGAGGAGGCTCGAGTTGAGCATAAACGGCAGCATGGACTGGTTGGGCCGAATGGCCTGTTTCTGTGCCATATATCCTATGTAATCCTATGCAATTTCTCATCCGAAAGATGGCACCTCTGACAGTGCCGCACTCCCTTGGCACTGCACTGGAGTATCAGCCCAGATTTTTGTGCTCAAGTATCTGGAGTGGGGACTATGAACCTACAACCTTCTGACTCAGAGGCGAGGGTGCTGCCCACTGAACCACTTGCAACCCTCACTTGAGCACAAAGTACATAACAAAATAAAACCCTCACAATAAAGCGTTGTGGCTACCGAGGGACATGTTATATTTCTTTGTGGCTTTCTGTGGTGAGATGAGCACAGCATGAAAGGATCTAATTACTGCAACATTGCAGAAAAGTAGCTTGTCGTTGATTACAGAAGAATTGCATTCTCAGATTAAGCATAATAGGGGGAAAGACAAAATGCCTTTGCTTGCTGCAGACAGATTTCAAATGTGCACATTAATGCCATGTTGGTAGTTCCCAGCGAGCTGATGGATAATGTCCATTGAATCGAATGTCACGCGGGGCTATTTGGTGCCTAGCAACGTGGCATAGCAACAGCATGGGTCTGATTATCATTGTCCCATGATATGTCTCGTTATCTGCTTTTGTCAGGTGCTGCATCACCTCTTTGAAAATAAGTTGGTACTCAAAAAAACGTTGAAAGGAACTTCACTTTTGTAAGTGAGGTGAGATTGAGCAGCTGAACGATAACAGACATTTATTTCATGGTTTTGACCCTGGTGATTGTTTGTAGCGTAGAATGACTTGGGGGAAAATTGCACCGTGAACTAATGAACAACTCACAGGTTGTCGTAGCCCAGTGCTTACTGCGTCAGCAACCCCGAGCACTAATTGTTCAAGTCTTGTCAAAAATTGCTTCCTCTGAAGGTTCGATGGATAAACGCACTGCCCAGTGTAAGACTGAACCATAGGGAATAGGAAGATCCCAAATTCAAACCCTGGTCTCTGCTGAGTTAGCTGACCGCAGTGGGGGGGTGGGCGGGGGGTGGCTGGAATGACAGTTGGAGCATTGCAGTACTCCAAAATGTCATTGCTCTCAAGGTTGCTGCTCAGAATTTGAGCCAAGCCAGTTATAGGTGATTTCAGGAATAACCTCTTCACACAAAGGGTTGTGAGAATGTGGAACACACTGCCCCAGAACACCATAGATATAAAGTCACCTGAGATGCTTAAAATAAAGATTAAAACATTTGTAGAGTAAGGATATTAAAGGATTAATTTTTTTTTAAACTGCAAATGCTGGAAACATAGAAACATAGAATCTAGGAGCAGGAGTAGGCCATTCGGCCCGTCGAGCCTGCTCCACCATTCAATACGATCATGGCTGATCATCCAAGTCCAGTACCCTGTCCCTGCTTTAATCCCCACAGTACACATATCCCACCCTACCCCCGAAATCTGAAACAAAAGCAGAAAATTATGGAAATAACGGAATGGTACACATCAGAATCACTAAACCCTCCCTTCTCTTTGCAGATGCAAACTGACTTGTGTATTTCCAATATTTTCTGTGTTTATTAAGGGATATGGAGGAAAGATAGGAAATTGAGATTTAGAAAGTAGAACTGCCATGGCTAACAAAAATGATGGGAGCGGACTCGATGGGCCGAATGACCACCTTTGGTTTTATTGGAGTACTGCGTGCAGTTCTGGTCTCCACACTACAAAAAGGATATCAAAGCACTGGAGAAACTGCGGAAAAGATTTACAAGGATGTTGCCAGAATTGGGGAGATGCACTTATCGGGAAAGATTGAGCAAGTTGGGCTTCTTTTCTCTGGAAAAGAGAAGACTGAGAGGAGAAGTGATGGAGGTCTTGAAAATTATGAAGGGATTTGATAGAGTGGATGTGGAGAAATTGTTTCCACTTGTGGGTGGGTCCAGAAGAAGTGGGCATAAATATGAAGAGCCACCAACCAAAGAATTTAGGAGGAATTTCTTTCCACAGAGAGTGCTGGAGGTGGAACTCGCTGCCACCTGGCGTGGTCGATGCAGGTAACATTGAACAGAGTTACAGGGAGGCTAGCTGCACACATGAGAGAGAAAGGAACAGAGGGTTATGGGGACAGGTAATTGGAACGGGAGGAGGCTTTAGTGGAGTGTAAAACACCAGCATCGACTAGTTGGGTTGAATGGCCTGTTTCTGTGCTGCCGGTTCTATGTAAAGCTCAATAAGAGGTTTGGTATTATTCTGCTAATGTATTAATTTTGCAGGTCACGAACACGATCAAATAGTTGGTCACCGAGGATATATGTCAGATCTCAAACCGATAAACGGATACAACGGGAGGTTTGGATTCAGAAGAAACGTGCCCAGCCTGAGAAACAAGCCTTCCAATTTCGGGTGGATTACCGATTGCCCGTTGCACTAGCAGGCACCCCCAACAACGAAGAGACACAGGACTGCAAAGTTCTTAACTCATTCATTTCAACATCGACAGGCGCGTATCATTTTTGCAAGGACGATTGGTGATGTTGGCGATTTCGGAGGATTGAAAAATCAGGAATACATCAATTACTACATTTTAAATAATTAGCATTTCAAGGAAGTCACCTCTTCTGGAGAAACCAATTGAATGTGATACTCCTGTGATAATCAAGAATAATCTGACTGTGTTAACAAAATATTGTATGTGTTTGAACTCCTTGTGAAAATAAGATATAGATCCTAAAATAAAGCATGTGTGTAAGGGCAGAATTTTGTAAATGTATATTTTAAGCTAGCCATTTATCCTGTATTTGATTTATATCCATATTATAGATTTCTGCATGGAGAGATCCTTGCTGTGAACAGTTCTATTCAATTTCAGGTTGGTTTCCCAGCACTGACGTAGAGAGAAGAATGGCTCATATGGAGCATAAGAACATAAGAAATAGGAGCAGGAATAGGCCACTTGGCCCCTCGAGCCTGCTCCGCCATTCAATAAGATCATGGCTGATCTTGGGCTCAAAGCCACTTCCCTGCCCGCTCCCCATAACCCTTCACTCCCTTATCTTGCAAAAATCTGTCTATCTCCACCTTAAATATATTTAATGACCCAGCCTCCACAGCTCTCTGGGGTAGAGAATTCCACAGATTTACGACCCTCTGAGAAGAAATTCCTCCTCATCTCAGTTCTAAAAGGGCGACCCTTTATTCTGAAACTATGCCCCCGAGGGGAAACATCCTCTCTGCATCTACCTTGTCGAGCCCCCTCAGTATCTTATATGTTTCAATAAGATCACCTCTCATTCTTCTAAATTCCAATGAGTATAGGCCCAACCTGCTCAACCTTTCTTCATAAGTCAACCCCCTCATCTCAGGAATCAACCGTGTGAATCGTCTCTGAACTGCCTCCAATGCAAGTATATCCTTCCTTAAATAAGGAGACCAAAACTGTACGCAGTACTCAAGCTGTGGTCTCACCAATACCCTGTACAGTTGTAGCAGGACTTCCCTGTTTTATACTCCAACCCCCTTGCAATAAAGACCAACATTCCATTTGCCTTTTTGATTACTTGCTGTACCTGCATGCTAACTTTTTGTGTTTCATGCACAAGGACCCCCAGGTCCCTCTGAACTGTAGCATTTTGTAATCTCTCTCCATTTAAATAATAATTGTGATGCGGAGATGCCGGTGTTGGACTGGGGTGGACAAAAATGAGAAGTCGCACAACACCAGGTTATAGTCCAACAGTTTTATTTGAAATCACGAGCTTTCGGAGCGCTGCTCTTTCGTCAGGTAAAGTGAAGGAATACAAATCAGCAAAGCATATATAGACAGAGAACAATGTGTAGCGTAGAGTGTCAGACGACTACAGTAAATTTTACTGACTGCCCTCCATCACACCTCGGCAGAGATACAATCAGGTCAGGAAGGCATTACATCAAAGACACAGCAAAATACAGCTAAGACAATGAGGTGGGGTCACAGGGGGTCCAACGTGTCAAATGCTGCAGTCTGTATGGTTAAGCTTTTTACTTTTTTTAAAAACTGGAAATCACATCTGTGAACAAGCCAACGACGACTCGAGTCTGGATGACTCTACGTCATGTAGCGTGACATGAAACCAAGATCCCGGTTGAGGCCGTCCTCATGGGTGCGGAACTTGGCTGTCAGTTTCTGCTCGATGATTTTGCGTTGTCGTGTGTCTCGAAGGCCGCCTTGGAGAACGCTTACCCGCAGATCGGAGGCTGAATGTCCTTGACTGCTGAAGTGTTCCCCGACTGGGAGGTAACACTCCTGCCTGGCGATTGTTGCGCGGTGTCCATTCATACGTTGTCGCAGTGTCTGCATGGTCTTGCCGATGTACCATGCTCCGGGGCATCCTTTCCTGCAATGTATGAGGTAGACAACGTTGGCCGAGTCACATGAGTATGTACCATGTACCTGGTGGGTAGTGTCCTCACGTGTGATGATGGTATCTGTGTTGATGATCTGGCATGTCTTGCAGAGGTTGCCGTGGCAGGGTTGTGTGGTGTCGTAGTTGCTGTTCTCCTGACAGCTGGGTAATTTGCTGCGAACGATGGTACTTTTGAGGTTAGGTGGCTGCTTGAAGGCGAGTAGTGGAGGCGTGGGGATGGCCTTAGCAAGGTGTTCGTCGTCATCGATGACATGTTGAAGGCTGCGAAGAACATGGCGTAGTTTCTCCGCTCCGGGGAAGTACTGGACGACGTAGGGTACTCTGTTGGTTGTGTCCCGTGTTCGCCTTCTGAGGAGGGCGTCTTTCAGCGTCCGTAGGTGTCCATCGCGTTCCTCCTCGTCTGAGCAGATCCTGTGTATTCGCAGGGCTTGTCCATAGGGGATGGCTTCTTTAACGTGGTTAGGGTGGAAGCTGGAGAAGTGGAGCATCGTGAGGTTGTCCGTGGGCTTGCGGTAGAGTGAAGTGCTGAGGTGTCCGTCTTTGATGGAGATTCGTGTGTCCAAGAATGAAACCGATTCTGAGGAGTAGTCCATGGTGAGTTTGATGGTGGGATGGAACCTGTTGATGTTATCGTGTAGTCCTTTCAGTGATCCTTCGCCGTGGGTCCAAAGGAGGAAGATGTCGTCGATGTATCTGGTGTACAGCGTTGGTTGGAGGTCCTGTGCAGCGAAGACGTCTTGCTCGAACTTGTGCATGAAGATGTTGGCGTATTGGGGTGCGAATTTGGTCCCCATGGCTGTTCCGTGTGTTTGGGTAAAAAACTGATTGTCGAAGGTGAAGACATTGTGGTCAAGGATGAAGCGGATGAGTTGTAGGATGGCGTCTGGAGATTGGCTGTTGTTGGTGTTGAGTACTGAGGCTGTCGCAGCAATGCCGTCATCGTGGGGGATACTGGTGTAGAGTGCCGATATGTCCATCGTGGCGAGAAGTGTTCCTGGTTCAACTGGTCCATGGGTGCTGAGTTTCTGTAAGAAGTCTGTAGTGTCGCGACAGAAGCTGGGGGTTCCCTGTACGATGGGTTTCAGGATGCCCTACGTCGTCCAGTACTTCCCCGGAGCAGAGAAACTACGCCATGTTCTTCGCAGCCTTCAAAATGTCATCGATGACGACGAACACCTCGCAAAGTCCATCCCCACGCCTCCACTACTCGCCTTCAAGCAGCCGCCTAACCTCAAAAGTACCATCGTTCGCAGCAAATTACCCAGCTGTCAGGAAAACAGCAACCACGACACCACACAACCCTGCCATGGCAACCTCTGCAAGACATGCCAGATCATCCAAACAGATACCATCATCACACGTGAGGACACTACCCACCAGGTACATGATACATACTCATGTGACTCGGCCAACATTGTCTACCTCATACGTTGCAGGAAAGGATGCACCGCAGCATGGTACATCGGCGAGACCATGCAGACACTGCGACAACGTATGAATGGACACCGCACAACAATCGCCAGGCAGGATTGTTACCTCCCAGTCGGGGAACACTTCAGCAGTCAAGGACATTCAGCCTCGGATCTGCGGGTAAGCGTTCTCCAAGGCGGCCTTTGAGACACACAACGCAAAATCATCGAGCAGAAACTGATAGCCAAGTTCCGCACCCATGAGGACGGCCTCAACCGGGATCTTGGTTTCATGTCACGCTACATGACATAGAGTCATCCAGACTCGAGTCGTCGTTGGCTTGTTCACAGATGTGATTTCCAGTTTTAAAAAAAAGTAAAAAGCTTAACCATACAGACTGCAGCATTTGACACGTTGGACCCCCTGTGACCCCACCTCATTGTCTTAGCTGTATTTTGCTGTGTCTTTGATGTAATGCCTTCCTGACTGGCCTGATTGTATCTCTGCCGAGGTGTGATGGAGGGCAGTCAGTAAGATTTACTGTAGTCGTCTGACATTGTACGCTACACATTGTTCTCTGTCTATATATGCTTTGCTGATTTGTATTCCTTCACTTTACCTGACGAAGGAGCAGCGCTCCGAAAGCTCGTGATTTCAAATAAAACTGTTGGACTATAACCTGGTGTTGTGCGACTTCTCATTTAAATAATAATTAGCTTTTTTATTTTTCCTGCCAAAGTGGATAACCTCGCACTTTCCCACATTATACTCCATCTGCCAAGTGTTTGCCCACTCACTTAGCCTGTCTATATCCCTTTGATGTGGAGATGCCGGTGTTGGACTGGGGTGGACAAATGTGAGAAGTCGCACAACACCAGGTTATAGTCCAACAGTTTTATTTGAAATCACAAGCTTTCGGAGCGCTGCTCCTTCGTCAGGTGAAGTGAAGGACACCTGACGAAGGAGCAGCGCTCCGAAAGCTTGTGATTTCAAATAAAACTGTTCGACTATAACCTGGTGTTGTGCGACTTCTCACATATATCCCTTTGCAGATTCTTTGAGTCCTCTGCACAACTTGCTTTCCCACCCATCTTTGTATCATCCGCAAACTTGGCTACATTACACTCGGTCCCTTCATCCAAGTCATTAATGTAGATTGTAAATAGCTGCGGCCCCAGCACTGATCCCTGTGGCACCCCACTAGTTACCGTTTGCCAACCGGAAAACGACCCATTTATCCCGACTCTCTGCTTTCTGTTAGTTAGCCAATTCTCTATCCATGCTAATATAGCATAGACCAGTTGGGCCGAATGACCCCTTTCTGTGCTGTAGATTCTATGTAAGACAGGGTCAGTCTTGGCTGTGATGTGCTTCACTCTTGCCACACGCACTGCCTTGGCTTGCCCCATGATTGGCCTCTTGGCTGTGATGTGCTTCACTCTTGCCACACGCACTGCCTTGGCTTGCCCCATGATTGGCCACTTGGCTGAGCTACCTGAGACGAGGTGGCACCTGTGAAACTGTACCCAGGCGTGAGTTATTTGCACCTTCAGGAGAAGAGAAAAGGGCAGAAACTGCAAAAGTGAAAAAAACTTTACGCCACAGCATTTTAATGTCTGCCATATTTTTTTTTCCCGGTTTGGCAAGAATAGATTGCCACATGTGGGCCAACTCTGCCGGAAGAGTTGCTGCATCTGGATTAAGTAACATTCTAGCTCGCTTAGTAACAAGCTCACTTCTGGGTTAGAATCATAGAAATTTACAGGCGCAGAAGGAGGCCATTCGGCCATTCACTCCAGTGCAGTGCTGAGGGAGTGCTGTACTGTCGGAGGTGCCGTCTTTCGGATGAGACGTTAACCCGAGGTCCCGTCTGCTCTCTCGGGTGGACGTAAAAGATCCCAGTGCACTGTTTCGAAGAAGAGCAGGGGAGTTATCCCCGGTGTCCTTGGGGCCAATATTTATCCCTCAACCAACATAACAAAAACAGATTATAGAAACATAGAAACATAGAATCTAGGAGCAGGAGTAGGCCATTCGGCCCGTCGAGCCTGCTCCACCATTCAATACGATCATGGCTGATCATCCAAATCCAGTACCCTGTCCCTGCTTTCTCACACAGAATCCCCATCGAGCCTGCACCGACACATATCCCACCCTATCCCCGTAACCCCACGTATTTAATTCCCCCTAACATATCCCTTCCTATCCTATCCCCGTAACCCCACATATTTAATCCCCCCCTAACACTAAGGGTCAATTTATCATAGCCAAATCAACCTAACCCGCACATTATATGGTCATTATCACATTGCTGTTTGTGGGAGCTTGCTGTGCGCAAATTGACTGCCGCGTTTCCCACATTACAACAGTGACTACACTCCAAAAGTACTTCACTGACCGTAAAGCACTTTGAGACGTCCGGTGGTCTTGAAAGGCGCTATATAAATGCAAGTCTTTCTTTCTATTGTGTCTGTGCCGGCCGAAAAAGAGTTATCCAGCCTAATCCCACTTTCCAGCTCTTGGTCCGTAGCCCTGTTGGTTACGGCGCTTCAAGTGCATATCCAAGTACTTTTTAAATGTGATTAGGGTTTCTGCCTCTACCACCCTTTCAGGCAGTGAGTTCCAGACCCCCACCACCCTCTGGGTGAAGAAAGTTCTCCTCAACTCCCCACTAATCCTTCCACCAATTACTTTCAATCTATGCCCCCTGGTTATTGACCTCTCTGCTAAGGGAAATAGGTCCTTCCTATCCACTCTATCTCGGCCCCTCATAATTTTATACACCTCAATTAAGTCTCTCCTCAGCCCCCTCTGCTCTGCGAAGGTCGTGGGTTCAAGGCCCACACCATCTCTTGAGATTATATTTTATATTCCAGTTTTGGATGAGATGTTAAACTGAGTCTCTACCTGTCTCTTCAGGTGGACGTTAAGGATCACATGACATTATTCAAAGAAGAACTGAGAGCTCTGCTGGCATCCTGGCCAACATTGTTCCCTCAACCTGTACCACCAAAAAAAGTAACTGTCATTTATCCAGTATTCCAAGACCTTGCCCAAGTGCTATTACTCTTGGCTGGCTATTTGACCAGGGCTCGCACAGCCACACCAGATCCCGTGTCTTCACCAGATGTGCACTACCCAGTAAGATTTACTGGCTAGGAATAGGAACCTTGCTACTTTTGCCCTTCCTTAGCCCAGGTCATTTGCTAGATGAGGCTGGGACCTTCTGCCCTGTAATAATACAACACTGGACAAGGCTTTAAATATTCTGTCTTGATATGTTTTTTCCCCCCCTCTCAGTTTTCTCCTCTCCTCTCCTGAAGGGCCTGGATTGCAGAGCAGTAATCTGCTAAAGATTTTGCGTGGTGTCATAAACTGCGAGAGTGAAGCTTGAGCTGTTTCGTTGGTCACCTGAACCCTGAGATCAAATTGCCACCAATAATCAGTTGTTATTTTCTGTACGAAGACGTATCACTTTACGTAGTTTAAAATTCCATTTCACGTCAATGCAGTGCAGATACAGTGAGAGAGAGCGTGGCCAGTTATTGAAGTCATGTCTGCTCTGAAGCTAAAAAAACACATGAATGAGAAAGGAATAGAAGGGTATGCGGATAGGGTGAGATGAAGTAGGGGTGGGAGGAGGCTCGTGTGGAGCATAAAGACCGGCATGGATCAGTTGGGCCGAATGGCCTCTTTCTGTTCCTTTGCTACTGACACTGTTGTGTGACATAGGAACAGGCGGAGGCCATTCAGCCCCTTGAGCCTGTTCTGCCATTCAATGAGATCATGACTAATCTGCACCTGTTGAGCTGAATGGCCTCTTTCTGTGCTGTACATTAGATGTAATTTAATTCGACATAACAACAGCCACTTGATTTAGGTAATTCATTATCTGAAAGAATCTGATATTTTATCAGGTTCTAAGTCACTCAACTCAACTTGATATTCTGGAAGTACTTCAACATTTGGCATTGTTACTAGACAATTTTTGCTAGATAGGATATAAAAGGATATGAAGCCAAGGCAGGTGGATGGAGTTAATATACAGATGAGTCATCTTCTCATTGAATGGCAGAACAGGCTCAAGAGGCTGAATGGCCTCCTCCTGTTCCTATGTTACACAACAGTGCTAGTATCAAAGGAACAGGAACAGCAGCAGAGGTATGAGCATATCCATTAAGAGTGGCAGATGTGTGGCAGAAGATTATTGCCAGTAATTTAATCTCAGGGTTGAGGTGACAAACAAAATGTCATCAACTTTGCTTCTGACTTCCACCCCTCCCTCGCCTTCACATGATCCATTTCCGACTCTTCCCTTCCCTTCCTCGACTTCTCTATAATCTCTAACATCTTCCAGATCCAATGAAAGGTCATCGACCTGAAACATTAACTCGGTTTCTCTCTCTACAGATGCTGCCTGACCTGCTGAGTGCTTTTCCAGTATTATCTCCATGTCTATTTGTATCTTAGCTCAAACTTCACTCTTGGTCACCGACACCATCTAAAATCCTTGGTGGATTCCTGCTCCGCCATCCACTCCCATCCATCCAGTTTAATCCGTGTAGCACATTCCAAGTTGCTTGCCCCATCTATGCACTCTGCACAATTAATCATTCTTGCTGAATCGACCATTTGTTTCAATCTACACGACTAGAGTGGAATCCTTCTTTAAAATCAGACTGTTAGCTGGGGGGAGGGGGGATGCTGTTGGAAACTGGCGACACAATGGGTTACACACTCTCCTCTCACCTTGGGAATCTGGGTTCAAATCCGGCATAGAAAGGTTCCTACGCCTGCTGTTTGGAACCAACATGAGCCCACAACACACTGCTGTCCCTAATTTAGCACTAAATTAAAAATCTGACTTAGATATACAGAAAATGGGAAAAAAAATATCTTACTGACGCAGTAGAGGGTGCTATTCTGATGTTTCTTTAGAGGCACATTACTAGAGAGTATAAGAAGCTTTAGTCTGCATCTAACCAGGTTGTATCCGAATTGGAACTACTTGATGCTGATACTGAGTGCCTGAAATGTAAGGTGTTCCAACATTCACACTGATGAGCATGAAATTCACTTTTTTTAAAAAATCAGACTGTAACAGTTGGGGCCAATAAAGGCAAACACTGATCCTTTTATCCAGTCATTCCTGAGAAAAAGGATAAAATAAATCTTGAGTTAAACATTATCGTTTCCTCTAATTTTTAAAAAAATAACTTTTGTTCACAGCCTTCAGATTCACAGGGGATTCAGGAGAAACATCTTTACCCAGAGAGTGGTTAGAATGTGGAACTCGCTACCACAGGGAGTGGTTGAGGCAACTCACATAGATGCATTTAAGGTGAAGCTAGACAAGTACAGGAGTGGGAATAGGATATGCTGATAGGGTTAGATGAAGCAGGGTGGGAGGAGGCTCATGTGGAGCATAAATGCCGGCAGAATGGCCTGTTTCTGTGCTGTAAATACTATGAAACTCCCCTTGGGACCTGGCAAAAAAATCCAATAGCAGACTGCGCTACTGAATGACATCAAGGAAGGGAATCTGCTTCAGAACATCTGCTCCACAGAATGGAAACCTTTGCTGGTCTTCTCGGGCTGAAGCAAGGCTAGGTTTTCTGAATTCTCTCCTTTTGCTGGGTTAAATCGGCGAGTTGATAATTGAGGTTAAAATGAAAAACATTCAACATCTCATTTTCAAATCAAGTCTGCTAAACTGAGGGATATTAATCCATGAGGTGAGTCAGAGTGTAATGCCAAATTTCAATCCTTTTTCAGATGCATAACAGCAGTTTATCAATTGGAGTTTTACCGTTGAGACTGAGGGACAGTGGTGGCCCTGGGTCCCCACATCGGTTGTTACTGATGATATTTCGGACATTAATTTGGTTTGATCTATGACTTCTATTTTAAATAATCCAATAGGGGTGATGCTGGGTTGCCAGAAAGGCGACCCCCACTCCCGGACCTGCAAACGGCTGTCTTCGCCAGGACCAAACCCACAAGAAGGTCCTCCAACCTGCCCGTTCCCCTCCGTGCCGGGTGGCCAAAAGATAGGTTTTGGGATAGAATGCAGCCAGAAATTGAGGAGCAGGCCCTTTAAGTAATGGAATAGGGGCAGCAACCTCTCACACTCCGTATAGATGTGAATTATGTTTACATCCAGGCTGCAGAAGTTGCAAGCATCCTGGATATCACTGGAGTGACTTAAAACTGCATTGGGTGTCACTGCATCGTGCAACGCTCTCCACCAGAGATCACCAATGGGGCAGGGAAAGATTCCCGTGTATGGAGACTTCCAGTGGGGACCCCTGCCTCAACCTGAATGGCAGGATGGCACACCAGGGCGTGTCCGGACGGAAGACGAGGGCAAGGAAGTGGAGAGCGTGCGGGAGCAGGTTGTACAGGAAACCTCTCCGCGCAGAATGGAATGGCACGGAGGGAATTTCCAAGAGATGGTTGAGGTTGTGAGGTGGAGGAGGTTCCTGAGGGAGTTTTCTGGGCCTTGCTGCTGAAACCCTCATCCATGCCTTTATTACCTATAGTGACTATTCCTATATCACCTTCCACCCTATGTAAATTTGAGGTCATCCAAAACTCTGCTGCCCGTGTCCTAACTCGCACCAAGTCCCGTTCACCCATCACCCCTGTGCTCGCTGACCTACATTGGCTCCCGGTTAAGCAACTCCTTGATTTTAAAAATCTCATCCTTGTTTTCAAATCCCTCCATGTCCTCGCCCCTCCCTATCTCTGTAATTTCCTTCAGCCCCACAACCACCCGCGATCTCGGCGCTCCTCTAATTCTGGCTACTTGAGCATCCCCGATTTTAATCGCTCAACCATTGGCGACCGTGCCTTCAGCTACCAAGGCCCTAAGCTCTGGAATTCCCTCATTAAACCGTACCGCCTCTCTACCTCTCTTTCCTCCTTTAAGACGCTCCTTAAAACCTACCTCTTTCTGCTGTAATATCTCTTTATGTGGTTCGGAAGCAAATTTTGTTTTATAATGCTCCTGTGAAGCACCTTGGGACGTTTTAGTACGTTAAAGGCGCTATATAAATGCAAATTGTTATTGTTGTAGGGTTGCTAACCCTCCAGGGTTGTGCTGAAGTCTCCATGAATTGACGATTAATCTCCTGGACACTGCTTACGGCAACCCTGGAGAAAAAGTGGGGTATAAAGAAAAAGTTTTTGTTTGAGTACTTTAATTTATTACTGATAAAACTATTGGGTTGGATTGCAGCAGCAATGAGCTGCAGTTCCAGGTGTTGCCGCCCTCCAGCCCAGGGGGCGGCAGAGGCGGCGGTCTCAGTCTGTGTGCCAGCGACCGGGCCGAGTGTGAGTGAGTGAGCGAGCTCCGGGGTCGGCGATGGGTGGCGGGGATCTGGTGAGTGTTTGTAGCCAGCGGGAGGATGCGGGGATTTACCCCGGGGAGAGGGAGCTGAGGCTGGGGGAGAGAGGAGAGGGGGGGCATCTTACTACATTCAACTGGGAGGCTGAGGCCTACAGCAGCGCCTCGGCCCCTTTAAACACAGAGAGAGGGAGTGAAGGGGGGAGGAAGAGGAGGGAGGGGGGAAGAGAAGGGAGGGAGGGAGGAAGAGGAGGAAGGAGAGAAGGGAGGAAGAGAAGGGAGGGAGGAAGGAAGAGGAGGGAGAGAGGAAAGAGGAGGGAGATGGGGGGGGAGAGAGAGAGAGAGAGGAAAGGGGTAAGGAGGGGGAGAGAGATGGGGAAACGGAGAGGGACAGGATAGAGAGGGAGGAAGGGAGGCAGGATAGAGAGGGAGGAAGGGAGGCAGGATAGAGAGGGAGGAAGGGAGGCAGGATAGAGAGGGAGGAAGGGAGGCAGGATAGAGAGGGAGGAAGGGAGGCAGGATAGAGAGGGAGGAAGGGAGGCAGGATAGAGAGGGAGGAAGGGAGGCAGGATAGAGAGGGAGGAAGGGAGGCAGGATAGAGAGGGAGGAAGGGAGGCAGGATAGAGAGGGAGGAAGGGAGGCAGGATAGAGAGGGAGGAAGGGAGGCAGGATAGAGAGGGAGGAAGGGAGGCAGGATAGAGAGGGAGGAAGGGAGGCAGGATAGAGAGGGAGGAAGGGAGGCAGGATAGAGAGGGAGGAAGGGAGGCAGGATAGAGAGGGAGGAAGGGAGGCAGGATAGAGAGGGAGGAAGGGAGGCAGGATAGAGAGGGAGGAAGGGAGGCAGGATAGAGAGGGAGGAAGGGAGGCAGGATAGAGAGGGAGGAAGGGAGGCAGGATAGAGAGGGAGGAAGGGAGGCAGGATAGAGAGGGAGGAAGGGAGGCAGGATAGAGAGGGAGGAAGGGAGGCAGGATAGAGAGGGAGGAAGGGAGGCAGGATAGAGAGGGAGGAAGGAAGAGAAGGGAGGGAGGAAGAGAAGGGAGGGAGGAAGAGAAGGGAGGGAGGAAGGAAGAGAAGGGAGGGAGGAAGAGAAGGGAGGAAGGGGGAGAGGAAAGAGGAGGGAGATGGGGAGAGAGAGGAAAGGGGTAAGGAGGGAGAGAGAGATGGGGAAACGGAGAGGGGCAGAGAGAAGGGGGAGAGAGAAAGCGAGGAGGGGGAAGGATGGAGAGGGAGAGGGGACGGAAATGGAGAAGGGGAGGGAGAGGGAGCTGATCAGTAAGAGTGGGATAAAGATAATTTTAGCAGTGACAGTCAAAATAAGCTACTATTCTTTTGGATTTTTGTTTTGTATCGTATCCTCAGGGATAAAGAATGGGAGCCATAGCTGGTTTTACACTTGTAACTCTGGGCCTCTGAGGCCAGTTGTTGCCCCTCTACCCACCACTGCCCTCCCACTGAGATCAACTCACGGCACAAATTGGGATTGGACCTGAGACCCTCCTGGTCTGTGTGTCGGATCTACTCACTGTGTTAGCAAGCTGAGTTATCAGGCGAATATCAGTGATATTTAATATTTCTTACTGGTTAAGTGGTGCTGTGTCCTGCATTGTCTTCAGTGCTGGTGTGAGATTCAGTCACCGACCAGCCTGTTGGATAACTGTCGTGTCCCGTGGATTCCCAAAATGTGTATTCTCTGCGTTCTTCGGATGGAAATTATAGAGTGGAAATAAAGATCACGCTTTCACTCAGGTGATGTCACAGTGACCGAGTGATATCACAAGGCGGTTTCCACTGGACCTTTTTTTTGCAAGGGGTGAAAGGCTGACTGAGCTGTGTTTAAATTACATTAATTTTAGTTGAAAGCTCTTTAATAGTATTAGAGAATGTTATGACCAGGTTCAATATGTCATTAGGAATTCATTATATTGTAACGGTCACCATGTTAAATTTTCATGCACTCGAGGCTAATTTCAAGCATTAGGTTTAGTTCAGTTGCTAGCGCTCTCGCCTTTCAGTCAGAACAATATGGGTTATCATCTAAGCATATTATCTGGATTCCACTTCAGTGCTATACTGAGGGAGTCTTGTATTGTCACCGGTGCCATCTTTCAGACCGAGGTTTAGGTGGACAACGTGAAGGATCCCATGTGGCTCAGTGGGTAGCACCCTCGCCTCTGAGTCAGAAGGTTGTGGGTTCAAGTCCCACTCCAGCGACTTGAGCACAAAAATCTGGGCTGATACTCCAGTGCAGTGCTGCGGGAGTAGTGCAACTTTTGGATGAGACGTTAAACCGAGGCCCCCGTCAGCTCTCTCAAGTGGACGTAAAAGATCGAAGAAGAGCAGGGGAGTTCTCCCCGGTGTCATATCCAATATTTATCCCTCAATCAACATCAATAAAACAGATTATCTGGTATCTGGTCATTATCACTTTGCTGTTTGTGGGAGCTTGCTGTGCGCAAAATTAGCTGCCACGTTTCCTACATTACAACAGTGACTACACTTCCAAAAAGTACCTCATTGGCTGTAAAGCGCTTTGTGATGTCTGGTGGTCGTGAAAAGCGCTGTATAAATGCAAGTCTTTCTTTTCATGGAACACAGGAACAGGAGGAGGCCATTCAGCCCTGTTCCGCCATTTGATTAGATCATGACCTGTACCTCAACCCTGTTTACCCGCCTTTGCTCCATATCCCTTCATATGGCCAACATTTATCCCTCAACCAACACCGTCAAAAAAAAACCCCCGAATCAGTGGTCACTGATCTTGATTGCCGTTGGTGGCACCTTGTGTGCATTAACTGTAGGCAGTCAAAATGCCAGTTTCTGAGCAGATTTGAACAATACTTGTGTTGGGCATTGATGCTTTCCTGGGGAGATATCATGCAACATGGATGAAGAAAGTGGTGATATTACAGCAAAAATAGGGGGAAATATTTGCCCTTAAAAAAAAAAAAAAATCCAGTTTTTAAATAAAAGCCAAAATTCTTTTAAGCAAAATGAGTTCTTGTCCCAGTTAAACGTTTTATTTGTGTGAAGTCTCTTTGATGTGTGAACGGAAACGAAGTGACATTTCTTTTGCCTCCCGCTTTCAGAATCTAAAGAAAAGCTGGCACCCACAGACTTTGAAAAATGTTGAACGGGTGTGGAAAGCAGAACAGAAGCATGAAGCGGAAAAGAAAAAGATCGAGGAGCTCCAGCGGGAGCTCCGCGAGGAGCGAGCCCGCGAGGAGATGCAGCGCTACGCGGAGGATAGCGGCGCACTGAAGTAAGTTGGTAGAGTTCTGGATGCGAGGTTTGTGTCCTGACTGCAAAATAGAGGACAGGAGGAGTGTAAGAAGAAAGAGCAATACTGTCTTTGCATAGATTTTACAGTAGTTTAAAATAACTAAACATTGTCATAATTTGCAACTGGAACACGTGTTGAATTGTAGAAACTTACAGCAGCACAGAAGGAAGCCATTCGACCCATCGTGCTCTTTGAAAGAGCAGTCGTGCTTAGTCCCACGTCCCCGCTTTTTGTTCGTTACTCTGTAAGTTCCTCAACATAAGAATTAGGAGCAGGAGTCGGCCATATGGCCCCTCGAGCCTGCGCCGCCATTCAATAAGATCATGACTGATCTTCACTCTCGACTCCACTTTCCCACCCGATCCCCATATCCCTTGATTCGCCTAGAGTCCAAAAATCTATCGATCTCAGCTTTGAATATACTCAACGATGCAGCATCACAGCCCTCTGGAGTAGAACATAAGAAATAGGAGCAGGAATAGGCCACTTGGCCCCTCGAGCCTGCTCCGCCATTCAATAAGATCATGGCTGATCTTGGGCTCAAAGCCACTTCCCCGCCCGCTCCCCATAACCCTTCACTCCCTTATCTTGCAAAAATCTGTCTATCTCCACCTTAAATGTATTTAATGACCCAGCCTCCACGGCTCTCTCGGGCAGAGAATTCCACAGATTTATGACCCTCTGAGAGAAGAAATTCCTCCTCATCTCAGTTCTAAAATGGCGACCCTTCATTCTGAACCTATGCCCCCGAGTTCTAGATTTCCCCACGAGGGAAAACATCCTCTCTGCATCTACCTTGTCGAGCCCCCTCAGGATCTTATATGTTTCAATAAGATCACCTCTCATTCTTCTAAATTCCAATGAGCATAGGCTCAACCTTTCTTCATAAGTCAACCCCTTCATCTCCGGAATCAACCGAGTGAATCGTCTCTGAACTGCCTCCAATGCAAGTATATCCTTCCTTAAATAAGGAGACCAAAACTGTACGCAGTACTCGAGCTGTGGTTCTCACCAATACCATGTACCGTTGTAGCAGGACTTCCCTGCTTTTATACTCCAACCCCCTTGCAATAAAGGCCAACATTCCATTTGCCTTTTTGATTACTTGCTGTACCTGCATGTTAATTTTTTGTGTTTCATGCACAAGGACCCCCAGGTCTCTCTGAACTGTAGCATTTTGTAATCCCTCTCCATTTAAATAATTTTGCTTTTTTTATTTTTCCTGCCAAAGTGGATAACCTCGCACTTTCCCACATTATACTCCATCTGCCAAATGTTTGCACACTCACTTAGCCTGTCTATATCCCTTTGCAGATTCTTTGAGTCCTCTGCACAACTTGCTTTCCCACCCATCTTTTGTATCATCCGCAAACTTGGCTACATTACACTCGGTCCCTTCATCCAAGTCATTAATGTAGATTGTAAATAGTTGAGGCACCAGCACCAATCCCTGTGGCACCCCACTAGTTACTGTTTGCCAACCGGAAAATGACCCATTTATCCCGACTCTCTGCTTTCTGTTAGTTAGCCAATTCTCTATCCATGCAAATATATTACCCCCAACTCCGTGAGCTCTTATCTTGTGCAGTAACCTTTTATGTGGCACCTTATCGAATGCCTTCTGGAATTCCAAATACACCACATCCACTGGCTCACCTTTATCTACCCTGCTCGTTACATCCTCAAAGAACTCCAGCAAATTTGTTAAACATGATTTCCCTTTCATAAAACCATGCTGACTCTGCTTGACTGCATTATGATTTTCCAAATGCCCTGCTACTGCTTCCTTAATGAAGGACTCCAGCATTTTTCCAACGACAGATGTTAGGCTAACTGGTCTATAGTTTCCTGCTTTCTGTCCCCCTCCTTTCTTAAATAGGGGTGTTACATTTGCGGTTTTCCAATCCGCTGGGACCTCTCCAGAGTCCAGGGAATTTTGGTATATTGCAACCAATGCATCCACTAGAGAATTCCAAAGATTCACAACTCTCTTGAGTGAAGAAATTCCTCCTCGTCTCAGTCTCAGGATAAGGGGTCGGCCATTTCAGACGATGACCCCTAGTTCTAGACTCTCCAGCCAGGGGAAACAACCTCTCAGCATCTATCCTGTCAATCCCCCTCACCTGTCCAACTCCCTTTTAAAATTATTTATGGAATCAGCTTCCAGGTAGAGCGTTCCAGATCCCGACAACTGAGTGACAAAATATCTTCTCATCACCCCTCTAGATCTTTTGCCAATGATTTTAAATCTATGACCTCTGGTTATTGACCCACTAGCCATCAGTCTATTCAAAACCTCTCATGATCTTGAAATCCTCTATTAGGTCACCTCTCCTTCTCTGTTCCAAGGAGAACAGTCATAGCTTTTCCAACCTCTCCTCATAACTGAAGTCCCTCACCCCTGGTAACATCCTGGTAAACCTCCTCTGCACCCTTTCTAATGCTTCTACATCTTTCCTGAAGTGTGGTGCCCAGAATTGTCCACAATACTCCAGCTGAGGCCTAACCGGTGATTTATAAAGTTCCAGCATGATCTCTTTACTTTTATATTCTATGCCTCTATTTATAAACCAAAGTAACCTATATGCTTTTTTTAATACAATAGCAAAATACTGCAGATGCTGGAAACACTCAGTAGGTCAGGCAGTTCTGACGAAGGGTCATCGATGGGTCTTGGGTGTCTCTCCGCTTTTAAAGAAAGGAAAATCAGCCAGGGTTCCTGTTCTAATATAAAAACAGAAAATGCTGGAAATACTCAGCAGGTCAGGCAGCATTTGTGGAGAGAGAGAGAGAGAGAGAGAAACAGTTAACGTTTCAGGTCAATGAAAGGTTAACTCTGTTTCGCTCTCTCCACGATGCTGCCTGACCTGCTGAGTGTTTCCAGCATTTTCTGTTGTTGTTTTGCTTTTTTAATAACCTTATCAACTTGCCCCGCCACCTTTTAAGGATTTGTGTATATGGGCACCAAGGTCTCTCTGCTCATCTACACTTTTCAAAATTGTGCCATTTATAGAATACTGTCTTTCCATATTAGTCCTCCCAAAGCGCATCACTTCACATTTCTCCGCATTCAACTCCATCTGCCGTGCTAAAGATTTAAAAATAATATTTATCCTTTTGTCACATCCTGCGGCCTGGTTTGTCTATGGGTTCTGACTGTAATACCTTACAAAAAATTCTCATCCAGCCTTTTGTAGCTGTTCGGGGGGAAAAAAGGTGCAGATGCTGGCAATCTGAAGTAAAAACACAAAAGTGTTGGAAATCCTCTGCAGGTGAGTCCAAAGAAGTTATGCCGAACCTTTATAAATTACTGATTAGGCATCATCTGGAGTCCAATTCTAGGCACCACACTTTTGGAAGGATGTTAAGGCCTTGGAGAGGGTGCAGAGCAGGTTTACTAGAATGTAGCAGGGATGAGGGACTTCAGTTATGTGGCGAGGCTAGAGAAGCTGGGGTTGTTCTCCTTAGAGCAGAGACGGTTAAGGGGAGATTTAATAGAGGTGTTCAAAATCATGAAGGGTTTAGATAGAGTAGATAAGGATAAACTATTTCCGCTGGCAGAAGGGTCGGTAACCAGAGGGCACAGATTTAAGGTAATTGGAAATGCACTACCTGAACGGGTGGTGGACGCAGATTCAAAAGGGAATGTGATAATGACCAGGTAATCTGTTTTTAGTGATGTTGGTTGGGGGATAAATATTGGCCAGGACACCGAGGATGACTCCCCTGCTCTTCTTCAAAATAGTGCCGGGATCTTTTATGTCCACCCGAGAGGGCAGGTTTAACATCTTATCCGAAAGATGGCACCTCCGACAGTGCAGCACTCCCTCGGTGCTACCCTGGAGTGTCAGCCTAGATTTTTGTGCTCAAGTCTCTGGAGTGGGACTAGAACCCACAACCTTCTAACTCAGAGGAGAGGATGCTACCAACTGAGCCACAGCTAACAGACTAGGAAGGTCAAAAGGGTATTGGATGAATACTTGACGGGGTGAAAATTGCTGGGCTACGGGGAAAGAGCAGAGGAGTGGGACTAAATCGGAGAGCTCTTTCAAAGAGCCGGCGCAGGCACGATGGGCCGAATGGCATCATTCTGTGCTGTAATATTCTATGATTTTTATGATCTTACATGACATAAACTGGACAGACAGCAGGCTCTTGGATTGAATTGATTTATTTTGACTGCACGATACAGCGGAACATTCTCTCGACATAAAGAAAGCACTTTGAGAGTTCCTAGTAGTAGCGTGGCTGCCTCCTCCGTGCTTTTGTTGTAAAGATGATGCAAGGTTGACTTTTTGCCTGCAGGAAGAAGTCAGATCGACTTGATTGGATGTATCAAGGCCCCTGCAGTATGGTGAACAAGGAGGAATACCTGCTGGGTCGACCCATCGACAAGTATGCTACAGACAAGATGGTGGATGAGGAGTCTGGGCCTTCTTCGGATACTGGGCTGCTGCCTGGCTCCATCTTTTCAGCAACAGGGGCTAACTCTGCATTGGATATGGCTTCCAAAATACGGGAAGATCCACTGTTTACGATCAGGTAGGGAAACTTTTTCACTGTTCTTGATTCACATCAACTCGCACTTGGAGGTAAAAGCTTAATGTGCCTAGTGTGGAACTGAGCCATACAGAAAGAAAGACTGACTTGCATTTATATAGCACCTGCCACGACCACTGGACGTCCCAGAGTGCTTTACAGCCAATGAAGTACTTAGGGAAGTGGGATTTTTAAAAAAAAAAAGCATCCAGGGTTCCCTTTTCTGATTGCAGTTCAGTAACCTCTCCGAAAGTGTGCACATATGGATGTCAGGATTGGGGAATCAGCTGTGACACTCTCCACAACAACAACTTGCATTTATATAGCGCCTTTAACGTAGTAAAATGTCCCAAGGCGCTTCACCGAAGCGTTATCAAACAAAATTTGACACTGAGCCACATAAGGAGATATTAGGGCAGGTGACCAAAAGCTTGGGCAAAGTGGTAGGTTTTAAGGAGCGTCTTAAAGGAGGAGAGAGAGGTGGTGAGGTTTAGGGAGGGAATTCCAGAGCTTAGGGCCTTGGCAGCTGAAGGCACAGGCCACCAATGGTGGAGTGATTAAAATCAGGGATGCTCAAGTGGCCAGAATTGGAGGAGCGCAGAGATCTCGGAGGGTTGTAGGGCTGGAGGAGGTTACAGAGATAGGGAGGGGTGAGGCCGTGGAGGGATTTGAAAATAAGAATGAGAATTTTAAAATTGACAGACAAATAGCCTGCCTGCAGCCACTGTCTGGACTCTCGCATAAAAGAAGGTCACTTGAGCTGGAGCCTGTGAGAGTGTATGCAGCAGGAGTTGCCTTCTGGAGAGTATAGGGAGGCATGGTGGAAGAAAAGCCATTGGTTTCTAGCGTGCTGCACTATGTGAGCAGGATGCACGTTCATGCCTCTTTTGAGTTCTTGATCTCACTTAGCAGTGGCTCGGCACTTCCTCATGGAAGGAGAGGGATAATTGGAGGGCATGTCATCCATAGGAGCCAGTTGCAGAGTCTCATGGGCAGAAGAGGAGGAGGAGGAGGTTACACTGTTGGTCTCAGAGAATGATGCATGGAATGTAAGAGGGACAGGAGATCCCTGTTTCTCCCAATTTGATCACTACTTATCTAATCCTCTCTAACATTTTGACTTCATTAACAGAACGCGCTTGTTGTATTGATTGTTTTTTAATTGATTCTTTCAGGAAACGTGAGGAAGAGAAAAAGAGAGAGGTTTTAACTAATCCAATGAAAATGAAGATGATCAGAGAAATAGTAAGTGGGTCTTCCTGTTTTACTCTGAGTCTCGAGGGGAGTCCATTTATCCCTTGCCTCTTCAAACTTACAGCTAGCCATTCAGTGTCTTTGATTCAGTCACCTGTGTAAGAGAAATGGGGGGGAAAATTCGGTTGCTTTGCGCCTCCCGTTAGCGCCAAACAACTAGCGCCCGGGCGCATGCGCCACCAACGCCTCCCGCGAAATTCAGTGGGAGGTTAGTGACGGCGGTAACCGTTAGCGCCCTGCGCCGTCAGCGATGACGTCATCATCGTGCGCAGCGTCCCGGCTGCGATCTTCGGTAGCGCCCCCTGACTTACCGCCAGACGCTATGTCCGACGGGGTCAGGGGGGCCTACCTGCGGCCGGGGCGGCGCTATTTAAAGGCGAGGTGCCGGGTGGCCATTTTTGTTGCTGGCCGCCTGCCAGCACCTGCCTCCGCTCCCGTCCCCAGCCTCCTGACCCGCCCCCCCCGCAGAGTGCCAGCTGCGCTCCATGAGCCCGGCACTTCTCTTGAGTGCCGGCCTCTTTTGCCGGCACTCCGATCCCTGGGGGCCCAGCTAGGCCCCGGGTCGCGCTGCGCAAGGCCCCTCCCCTTTAAGAAGTAGTGCCGCGATATTCCCTCGCAGCTTCCAGTAGCGCCCCACTTCCTTCTTGCGGCGCTACCACTCAATTTCGGTCGCGGGGCGGCGAAGTTAGCGCCCCAAAGGGGGTGCGACTCAATTTTTCGCCCATGATGTTTTAAGATGCTTCTCCCCACAGATATATAACGAGAAGCACCTGAGAAATGAGAAGCACTAACACAGAATTTGTTCTTTTTTACTCGAGCTGGTTATAACCCAGATATAAACAAATACAACCTTTAAGCGGCAAATGCCACTCGACCACGAGGGTGATCCATCCTCGTAGCGGGAGGAGAAACTTTCTTCACCTGTGTTCCCTGGCGTCTCTTCTTCAGGATCACGGATCACCTTCTCCAGACAACACACAGTCTTATACCTCTGCTCTATCATAAAATCTTCAACCTTAGACTGATTGGTCAAAACCCTTTCACCTCTTCCTCGGCAATTGTCTTTTCCAACCTGCTCACGTGGAGCTGACTGCAGACCATTGTCTCATCACAGCTTTGACTAATATGCGGAGTCTGCAGCTATATCCCGATGAGGCCCCTTTTAGACAATGCCTTTGTTTGCGGTTATCATGGTTCATTCTGTTTCTACGGTCTCAGCTAGGTCTTTTATGACCACCCGAGGAGAGGCCGGCAGGACCTGTTGGCCTTTCCAGTGATCAAATCCATAGGATTACATCGGATATACGGCACAGAAACAGGCCATTCAGCCCAACCAGTCCATGCCAGCATTTATGCTCCAATCGAGCCTCCTCCCATCTTTCCTCATCTCAACCTATCGGCATAACCCTCTATTCCCTTCTCCCTCATATGCTTATCTAGCCTCCCCTTAAATGCATCTATATTATTCGCCTCAACCACTCCCTGTGGTAGCGAGTTCCACATTCTCACCACTCTCTGGGTAAAGAAGTTTCTTCTGAATTCCCTATTTGATTTCTTGATGTCTATCTTATATTGATGGCCCCAGTTTTGCTCTTCCCCACAAGGGGAAACACTCTCTCTCTGTCTACTCTTATCAAAACCTTACATAATTTTGTAGACCTCTATTAGGTCACCCCCAGCCTTCTCTTTTCAAGAGAAAAAAGACCCAGCCTGTTCATCCTTTCCTGATAGGTATACCCTCGCATTTCTGGTATTATCCTTGTACTGTAAATCTTTTTTGCACCCTCTCCAGTGCCTCTATATCCTTTTTATAATATGGCAAACAGAACTGTACGCAGTACTCCAAGTGTGGTCTAACCAAGGTTCGATACAGGTTTAGCATAACTTCTCTACTTTTCAATTCTATCCCTCTAGAAATAAACCCTAGTGCTTGATTCACTTTTTTTATGGCCTTATTAAACTGCGTTGCTACTTTTAGTGATTTGTGTATTTGTACTCCCAGATCCCTTTGCTCTTCTAAATCCCTATTCATTTCTCTGCTGGTCTAGATTTTAATTCCTGATTCCTTCACCTGTTGAATTCAAAACAGAGATTGTACGTGAGCACTTTAAGGAGTATCCTCAAGTAAATTGGGCCAATCCATTTCTCAATTTGCAAGAGACAAAAGGAATAGCCGAGAATGTTGTAAATCAAAATTGCTGGAAATACATAGCAGGTCACTGAGCATCTGAAAGTAAAAGACTGATCGAAATTTCAGGAAGGACCTCTTTGTCAGATCTCAGTTCTGATCAAGAGCCCCATCAGAAACACCAACTTATCTTTCTCTTTCAGATGCTGACGATTCTGCTGTGCATTCTCTGATTTTTAATTTTAAAATTGCAGCTGAATGTTTTGAATGAACGTGAGCATGCCAGAAATTGGGAAAAATCATGAGTGGTTATCCTCACTAGGTTTCCAAAACCTCCGCTTATTTGCCTTCACATTTTGTGTCGTAAGGAGTGAAAAATGAGCTCTTGCTCATTCTATGAAAAACTGGAAGATAAGACACTTTTCTGCATTTTATTTTTACATTTACTTCTTCCAGCCTCCATTTTGTTCACCCCTCCCCTGCTGAAGGTCCTGTCCTGTACTGGGATGTGTTTCCACTGCTTCCAGCTGCCCTCCTGCATCTTCCATAAGTGTTATTCTTCGCATTTGGATCTAGACGGGGAAAGTGGGTGGGCTGTTCGGTCAGACAGAGCCGAACCTAATCCTCTCCTCACCAGACGCCCGCGTATCCTGTCGGCCTAACTGGATAGCAAACAGGAGGGGGAATCACAGCTGAGATCAGCGAACTCGGCACAGTCCAGGGATTGAATCTGGGACATTTCTGGTCCGTATGGTTGAGTTCCATACAAGGTTGTGCATTTTTGGCTGAGCAATCAGGGTAATTCCTTTTGTTCTTAAAATTAAAATAAAATAAAATATGGTGCTTTTTTTCCCCTCATTTTATTTAGTAAATCTATTGCACGGGGAAGCCTTTACAGTTCGTATTTAGAATAGGGTAAAGGGCTGTTTTCACACAAACCCTAAACAAGAAGTATCATAACCACCGAATGCTCAAACAAATCTACAAGCTCGAGTGTGAACTTTTGAGATCAGAGCGCACAGAAGGAGGTCATCGTGCCCAATGTTCCCTCTAATTTCTTTGGGCGCTGCGTGGCCCCTTCAAAATACAGCGCATGCGCGGTTTTTGTATTGAAAAGCCAGCTGTGCGGGATCCCTGGAGCGCTGAGCAGCCACGCGGCTTACAGGGAACATTGATCGGACCTGTGCCGGCTCTTTGAAAGAGCTATCCCATTAGTCCCACTCGCCCTGCTCTTTCCCAGTAGCCCTGCAAATGCTCCCCTTGCCTTTTTATTTTGTTTTGCAAACGTAACCTTATTGCAGAAATTTTCTCTACTGAAACGGAAATAAGTTTACGACTGATTTTTTTTTTTCCTTTTTCAAAGCTGCAAAAGAACCTGGATAAACTGGAAAAAAAGAAAAAGAAGGACAAGAAGAAGAAGCACAAGAAACGTCGGCACTCCAGCTCCAGTGACAACGAGCAGCAAAAAGCCAAGTACGTACAGTATCTTAGTAAATAAGTCTGGCCCCAGCTGGAGTATTGTGTCCAATTCTTGGCACCGCACTTTAGGAAGGACGTTGAAGGCTTTTGAAGCGGGTACAGAAGAGATTTGCTAGACTGGTTCCAGGGATGAGGGATTGCAGTTCCGTGGATAGACTGGAGAAGCTGGGGTTGTTCTTCTTAGAGCAGAGAAGGATAAGAGGAGAAGTGATAGAGGTGTTTAAAATCATGAAGGGTTTAGATAGAGTAAATAAAGAGAAACTGTTTCCAATGGCTGAAGGGTCGAGAACCAGAGGTGACCTCAGGAAAAACTTTTTTACGCAATGAGTGGTTAGGATTTGGATTACACTGCCTGATGAGGTGGTGGATACAGATTCAATAGTAGCCTTCAAAAGGGAATTGGCTAAATACTTGAAGGAGAAAAAATTGCAGGGATATGGGGAAAGAGCGGGGGGAGTGGGATTAACTGGATTGATGTTCAGAAGAGCCGGCGCAGACTCGATGGGCTGAATGGCCTCCTTCTGTGCTGCACTATTCTATGATTCTATATATAGGCCTCAGACTGAGTTGAAGGATTATCATGAATTCTATTATTGTCCATGATGCGGAGATGCCGGTGTTGGACTGGGGTGGACAAAAGTGAGAAGTCGCACAACACCAGGTTATAGTCCAACAGTTTTATTTGAAATCACAAGCTTTCGGAGCGGCTGCTCCTTCGTCGGGTGAAGTGAAGAAATACAAATGAGCACAGCATATATAGACAGAGATCAATGCCTGTGCAGAGAACAATGTCAGACGACTACATTTAATCTTTCTGACTGCCCTTTATCACACCTCGGCAGAGAGACAATCACGGCAATCAAATCCAACCAGGACGACATTACAATCAAATCCAACCAGGAAGACATTACATCAAAGACTTCTTCCATTATTGTAATCACATAGCTCTCGACGACTTGCATAGTGTCGGCTGTGGCTCAGTCGGTAGCACCCTCGCCTGAGTCGGAAGGTCACTGGTTCAAGTCCCACTCGAGAGTTGACGTTGCAGGTCATCGACTTGAAACGTTAACCCTGTTTCTCTCTCCACAGATGCTGCCTGACCTGCTGAGTATTTCCAGCTTCTTCTGTGTACCTGGTTTCCCTAAATGGCTACATGTTGATTTTTGAACAGCCGCATGGACTTTTATTTCCTAGCTTTTTATTTTTGCTTTCTCTCCCCATCTTCCCTGAAAGCACTGATTTCTTGCTGGGGGGGTCCAGTGTTTCCCAAGCCCTTGCAGCTACTTCACCCAACTGCCCACTATCGCTGCACGAGTCTCGACGGTCGATGTCGGCTGGCTGGCCAAACATGAGGGGCATCACTGTTAAGCCAAATTGTAGCATCTACATCGATGTTGCTGCATATTGCCATTTATGTCCCATGACATTGAAAGATAGCTGTGTGGGGTACACAGTGACCTGGATGAAGGAAGTAACCGGCACAGACACGATGGGCCAAATGGCGCCTCTTTTCTGTGCTGTAAATTTCTATGATTAAAAAGACTTTTTTTTACTAGAAGGCTTAAGTTTGGGCAAGTTTGCATTGAAATGATAAAATTGAATTTCTTTTCTATGAAAAAGGTAAACATTTGCTTTTTTTTTAACTCTATTGCAGAAGGCATGAAAAGGCTACAAGTCCATCATCCGCACGCGGTCAAAAGAAAATACCTGGGTACGGCTTAAAGGTTTGTCTTCATAGATCTTGGCTGTTTCTAAATCTATTTGACTTTTCTTTTTTCTTGAGTGCGTCGAGAATACAGGTACTTACTATTGAAATGGAAAGCACGCAAGTCACACATTGTAGGTTTCGCGTAACAATTTGTGATCTTTATATTGTTACATAGGAACAGGAGGAGGCCCTTGAGCCCCTCGAGCCTGCTCCGCCATTCGATGAGATCATGGCTGATCTGCGACCTAACTCCACATACCCGCCTTTGCCCATATCCCTTAATACCTTTGGTTAACAGAAAGCTATCAATCTCCGATTTAAAATTAACAATTGACCTAGCATCAATTGCCATTTGTGGAAGAGAGTTCCAAACTTCTACCACCCTTTGTGTGTAGAAGTGTTCCTTAACTTCACTCCTGAAAGGTCTGGCTCTCATTTTTTAGAGAATCCCCAACCAGCGGAAATAGTTTCTCTCTATCTACCCTATCTGTTCCCCCTCAATATCTTGAAAACTTCGATCAGATCACCCCATAACCTTCTAAGTTCTAGGCAATACAACCCGAATTTGTGTAATCGCTCCTCGTAACTTAACCCTTGAAGTCTGAGTATCATTCTGGTAAACCTACGCTGGACTGCCCAGAACTGCTCTCTCTACTCCAGGTGTGGTCTAATTAGGGTTTTGTATAGCTGCAGCATAACTTCTACCCCCTTGTATTCCAGTCCTCTAGACCACACCTGGAGTAGAGAGAGCAGTTCTGGGCAGTCCAGCGTAGGTTTACCAGAATGATACTCAGACTTCAAGGGTTAAGTTACGAGGAGCGATTATTTTCTGTACCTGTTCGTGACATTTTAATGTCCTATGTACCTGGACCCCCAAGTCTCTTTGGACCTCCACTGTTTTTAGCCTTTCACCATTTGTTGCTTCTATCTCTCTAACTGAGGTTACTAATCATGGCTACTTCAAATTTTAAGAATGGGCCCCTTATTGAAATTGCAGTGCTGAATCTTAATTGTAACTGTGTATATCTAAATTTAACTAAAGCTCTTTCACATCGCACAACAGATGTGTTGGGTGGCACATGAAATCTGCGGAGAAAAAATATAAAGTATCATGCTTTGGCTCAAATACACAACTTGCCCATTCTGATTCACTGAAATAATAGATCAGCAAAGATCCTACAGAAAAACAAGCGATTCGAGTGCTGCAATCACATCAGTCAGTTTACTTTTTCAGTGCGGTTCCATCTACCATTTTAATTTCTGCCCAGCTGACTCTATAGCTGTATAAATAATATTTGGTGTCGATAGTAGACATGATGCGGAGATGCCGGTGTTGGACTGGGGTGGACAAATGTGAGAAGTCGCACAACACCAGGTTATAGTCCAACAGTTTTATTTAAAATCACAAGCTTTCGGAGCGCTGCTCCTTCATCAGGTGATTTTAAATAAAACTGTTGGACTATAACCTGGTGTTGTGCGACTTCTCACATAAATAATATTTGTAACTGAACCCGGCATACATTTTTCTTAAGCCGAATGAAAAGAGTAGCGAAACAACATTATGATTGCTTTCAGTTTGTGCTGAAGCGGAAATAGGTTTACAACTCCAGTAAGAGGGTAGTAATTATGGAAGTAAGAGAAATGCAATAATTGCACAGGTACTGGGATAAGGGGAAAATGCCCTTTAATCTTCAGATTGGAATCAAGATTTGGTGTAAACACTGGGGGCTTTACACCATTTGTGATTGTTGATTTTACCATAGAATAGTACAGCATAGAAGTAGGCCATTTGGCCCATCGAGTCTACGCCAGCTCTTTTGAACAGCAATCTAGATAGCCCACAGCCCCCCCCCCCCCCCCAGCTCTTTCCCCTAATCCCTGCAATTTTTTTCTCCTTCAATTATTTATCCAGTTCCCTCTTGAAGGTTACTATTGAATCTGTATCCACCACCCTATCAGGCAGTGTAATCCAAATCCTAACCACTCGTTGTGCAAAAAAGTTTTTCCTGATGTCGCCTCTGGTTCTTTTGCCAGTCACCTTAAATCTGTGCCCTCCGGTTATCGTCCCTTCAGCCATTGGAAACAGTTTCTCTTTATTTAGTCTATCTAAACCCTTCGTGATTGTAAACACCGAGAAACTCTTCTCTTACTGCTGATTATATTTTGCTCAGCACGTTTCGGAGGGCTAGTTGATGGAAAACACTAACCGTTGATTTACAAGGTAACATCCTCAATCCTGTCAGAATTTAGTGACCACGTTTAGGAACCTATTTTCTCCTTGCGTGTTATTGATTGTTAGATGTGAGGATGGTTGCTTCTTTTCCTTCAGTAATCCTGTTCCCGTTTGTCGTGCAGGTGAAAGACTCTCACAGGATTAAAGAGCGACACAGTTCCCCATCTTCTGACCAAGCTAAAGCACCTCATAAAAACAGACCCAGGTCACGGTCAGGGAGCCGCTCCCGGTCAGTCCTACGCCAGTCACACACGGACACCAGGCGTGAAGATTCACGGGATAGAAGATCCAGATCGCCACCTCGATCCCCCTCAAGACACTCGAAGGCGCATTCGCAGTGAGTATATTTTTTTTATTTCACTTACTTTGTTTTTTTCAAAGGTTCTTCTGCCCTTTTCCCTCTTCCTCTCCTGAAGATGCTGACTCGTGCTGGGATACGGTTTCTTGGCCAGCTTGCCTCAAATGCCATTTCTTCCAAGTACGAGGCTAGACAGTGAGTGCTGGCAGACCATTCAACTGTGGAAGGCACCAAGGCGGAGCCTGAAGCGGCACTCGCCTTCTGCCCACACATGTACAGTTTCCATCACTGGATGGTAATCAGGACTTAGTTTCCGACCGAGCCCAGGGCTGCTGAGGTGAATTGCAGTGCTCCGGCTGCTGCCCACGGGAACTCAACACAGACCAGGAATTCAAGCTGGCATTTTCCTTCTCTATATGAAAGAAAAGAAAGACTTGCATTTCTATAGCCTCAGGACGTCCCAAAACACTTTACAGCCAATGAAGTACTTTTGAAGCGTCGTCACTGTTGTAATGTAGGAAAAGCGGCAGCCAATTTACACACAGCAAGGTCCCGCAAGTAGCAATGTGATAATGACTAGATAATCATGTGTTTTAGGTGTTGGTTGAGGGATAAATGTCGGCCAAGGGAACTCCCCTGCACTTCTTCGAAATAGTGGCCATGGGATCTTTTACATCCACCTGAGAGGGCAGACGGGGCTTCGGTTTAACATCTCATCTGAAAGACGGCACCTCTGGCAGTGCAGCACTCCCTCAGCACTGCACTGGGAGTGTCCGCCTAGATTTTGTGCTGAAGTCCTTGGAATGCGACTTGAACCCACAACCTTCTGCTTTAGAGACGAGAGAACGCTACCCACTGAGCCACAGCTGACACTGTGCACAATACCGTCCAAGAGAGTGAGCTATTTGAGGAGCTGCAAAAGACCATTTCTAATGAGATTTTCTGTTTTGAAGGTACTCTGACAGAAAGGGGAATGGCCAAGCACGAAACTCATCCCCAAAGAGAGGAGTGTACCAGCAGAGGCCTCCGTCCCATCAGTCAAGGTATTGAAACTAGTTTCATAGAAATGGGTAGGGGGTAATGTTTCCTCTAATTTGTTTTTGTACTGAGCAGGCCATGATCTCCTTTGAGCGCGACCTATTCGTCCATGGGCAAATTTTACAACAACAGCTTTTACAACAACAGCAACCACTTAAAAACAAATATAACAGTAATGCCATACTGCCACTCCACCGTCTCAAATCATGAGACAATAAGACAAGGTTCTATACAAGTTTAACATAACTTCTCTGCTTTTCAATTCTGTTCCTCTAGAAATGAACCCCAGTGCTTTATTTGCATTTTTATGGCTTTTTAAACCTGCGTTGCTACTTTTAACGATTTGTGAATCTATACCCCTAGATTCCTTTGCACCTCTACCCCATTTAGACTCTTATTTTCCAAGGAGTAGGTGGCCTCCTTATTTCTCCTACCAAAATGCACCACCTCACACTTATCTATATTGAAATTAATTTGTCATTTACATGCCCATTCTGCAAGTTTGTTTACGGCAGAATTAATTAAAAGCTTTTAGTTTGTCATGTATAAACTTGCTATTTTAAAAAAAAGTCAGAACTGACTGGGATATATAAGAACTGCATAATAATGCATTAACACTTCAGAAACGTCACTCAGTTACACAGTTATGCATCGACAAACAATCCAAAAGCCCAAGGTGAGCTGAAAGAGGCATATCTATTCGTGCAATTTGTATTAATTTTAAAGTTTTCAACGTACAGGAAACTCTCGTTTAAACGGCACCTAAATATCCGGAATTCTCTATTAACCGGCAAAATTCAGGAGTAGGTTCAGGTAAGTTTTACTGTATATTAGTGGCCGTGTAACTGGGGTTCCTGCACCTGTGGCCATGTAACCGGGGCTCCTGCACCTGTGGCCGTGTAACAGGGACTCCTGGACCTGTGGCCGTGTAACCGGGGCTCCTGCACCTGTGGCCATGTAACAGGGACTCCTGGATCTGTGGCCGTGTAACCGGGGCTCCTGCACCTGTGGCCGTGTAACGGGGCTCTCATACCTTGGTAGTTATACATCTCCGTTATCCGGAATTTTTAATAAACTGGCACCATCCCGGTCCCGTAGGTGCCGGATACCAAAGAGTTTCCTGTATTAGCCCATCCCACATGTCACTATAGCAATGGCTGCACAAGCAGCAGGAGCAGCAGCTTTCCTATGGCGCTGACGTGCTGTACGTCCACATAAGTAATTAGAATATTAATCATAATGCAACCAGACAACCAACAAATATAAAGGGCTGTAGTTCTTTACTTCGCAGTATTAAAAAGAACTGAATAAAAACGGGTATCCGTATTTTCAACTTCAATCACTTCCATTCATAAACGTTGTCTTCTTGAACCAGCACACACCCCATGTAACATGTTAGAAATGCAGCACTTATTCACAAGTGCAGAAAAACACATACACAATTTGCATCACCGAATTAAAAACAAAAAGCAGGAAAAGCTATGATTTAACAGAAATAAACATTCATCTTTCTTCCTGCACAGGAGAACCAATCAGACTGAATTGGAAATGTTTACTAATATGCTGACGTAAAGATGATAATTTACGAAATTTGCTTCTAAAGTTTTTTTCTCAAACATTCTCTACAATATGTAACACCTACAAATCCTCCCCTGCCCTCCCTGTCCTCAACAGCATGGTTGCATGTTTGTGTAAAGCTACTCACTTCAGTCTATCGTTCAAAATCACATATTGAGAAATTTCAATTTTAAAACTTTTTAAGCATTTCAGAGCCTCTTTAAAAGCATTTGGACTTCATGACCTGGTTGAAACTTGTTTAGATGAGGGAAAAATTGATTTTTGCTTGTTTCTTCCAAATTCATATTCAAAACTAAGGGGGGGAAAAACTTTTTAACACTCATTTTTTGTGAAAAGTTCATTTAAAATCTTTAAATTCTTTCAAGTCTCATTGCAGCTTTGACAGAAGAAGTTGCTCCAAGTTTCTCTTTTCCACTTCAATGCTATCATTAAACATACAACGGAAAAAAATAAACTCTAACTCCAAATGGAGCTCAAATAAGAAAGTGAATAAAGTGGTTAAACTCCCCAATCCTAAGAAGGTTATCTATCCCTGGCCTTGGTGATGAGTTGGGATCAGTTTAGGAGAAGTTGTTTCCTCTTTTTCTGCTCCCGTCCCCTTAATCTCTCCGACTCTGAGGTACAAACGGGGGCACAAACTTTTTCCCCTCTTTCACAACATGATTTAAATAACCCTGATAAATTCTTTCAAAAAGGGGACAACACCTGGCAAAACTTAACTGGAACTTGCCGCGGGACATTCAACATCACTTTCCCGTATTTTTTTGCGGCCGTAAACAATTTTCCGAATATTTTTTTCTCATATTTTTGTTTCACCGCGGGCCTAAGACTTGTTTGCTTCAGCCTCCTTCCAGCGGCCATTGTACATGTGCTGCGCCTCCGCTGTGTTCTTTCAAAGTGCAGCCGCCGCTCAGTCCCCGGGAACGGACTACATGCGTCTCACAGAAAGAACTGGTACCCTGGGACGCGATTAAAAAGAACGCCTGTGTGCTGGAGCCCGCTCCTGCGCGAGGGTGCGGCCTACAACGTGTGGTGCGCGGCACCCGCGAGATAGCTTAGCTTAGGGGGGAACAGTGGTAGGGGGATTTAACTTTAAAATAATTTCTCAGATTCATCAATAAAAGGATTATTCATCACTGGTTATGGAGTATTTGAAATGGAGATAAAGGAGTAGTAAAAAGATAAAGGGTGTATAACTTGATTTTTGCAGGCATGCCTCAAAGTGAGAGGGAAGCAATAAAACAAAACTGTTGAGATAAGCTGTTCATTAACAGCGAAGGAGAATGGAGGTATTTTTACAGGAGTGCAGCTGATAGCAGATGCCCCATTCTCAGTCTGCCAGTTAAACCCCTCAGTGCAATCAGCCCCATCTACCTGGGAGTGTGGGCCTACAAATCGGCTAATAAGTTAAAGCCAGCATTTGCTCTAAAGCAAGTGCATTTCGACAGTCTACAAGCCGATGTGATCTCGGTTTAACATCTCATCTGAAGGATGGCACCTCTGATAACTGCAGCCCTGCCTCAATTCTTCACTGTGGTATCGGGCTAGATCATGTGCCTAGTTCCCTGAGTGGGGCGTGAACTCAAGTAGTGTAAAAGCACTTTTCAAAAGCCTCAGAGATGGAGGAAAACTGGTGTAGGTGAAAATGGAAAAGAAAATACTGGAAACACAAATCAGGTCAATCATAGGAACAGGAACAAGGGTAGGCCATTTAGACCCTCGAGCCTGTTCCGCCATTCCATGAGATCATGGCTGATCTGTGACCTAACTCCATATACCCGCCTTTGGCCCACATCCCTTAATACTGGTTAACAAAAATCTTTCAATCTCAGATTTAAAATTAACAATTGATCTAGCATCAATTGCTGTTTGCGGAAGAGAGTTCCACACTTCTACCACCCTTTGTGTGTAGAAGTGTTTCCTAACTTCACTCCTGAAAGGCCTGGCTCTAATTTTTAGACTATGTCCCCCCCTAGTCCTAGACTCCCCAACCAGCGGAAATAGTTTCTCTCTATCTACCCTATCTGTTCCCCTTAATATCTTGAAAACTTCGATCAGATCACCATCTGAAGGAATGCTTCGGATGTGACTTTTCATCAAAGCTTTCAGGACGTTAACACATTGTTCCTTTCATGCTAGCTGACCTGTGCATTTTCCCGAAGTTTTAGTTTTTATTTTAGATTCCCAACTTTCACTTCTTGTTTCCACCTGCAATTAATGTAATTGTGAAGGTAGTCTTAACTTGTGGTGGCTGGAGAAGGTCTCAATCTATTTGTCCTGCTAGGATTCATCGCCCCCCCCCCCCCCCCTCCCTCCCCCTGTTCCAGCAGGCTAGTGGCTGAGATAACCCGTAGTCTGCTTTGCAGCTTTCTGTCTCAGCATTTTTAGATGTTAAATATACTCGCAGGTGACTTCTCTCCAGGAAACCTGTCTTATGCTCACCTCGTACCAACTTTTTTGCTAATGGGAGATCTGGATTGATAGCTGTTGACGAGAGATTGAGGGTTAGAATGATACAGCACAGAAGGAGGCCATTCAGCCCATTGTACCTGTACCGGTTCTAGATATTAACAGCGCTGCTTCATGTTTTTTCAGGGCTGTAGAGGAAGGAGTTTAGTGTCTGTTAAAGTAGCGGATCAACAGGTGGTGGGAGTCCATAATAGAATAAGCAGACGTGGGGAGTCTGGATGGAGTTATGATAAACCTTTATAAAGCACTGGTTAGGCCTCAGCTGGAGTATTGTGTTCAATTCTGGGCACCACACGTTAGGAAGGCTGTCAAGGACTTGGAGAGGGTGCAGAGGAGATTTACTAGAATGGTACCAGAGATGAGCGACTTCGGTTATGTGGAGAGACTAGAGAAGCTTGGATTGTTCTGCATAGAGCAGAGAAGGTTAAAGGAAGATTTGATAGAGGTGTTCAGAATCATGAAGGTTTTGATAGAGTAAATAAGGAGATACTTTTCCACTGGCAGGAGGGTCAGAAATCGGAGGACACAGATTTAAAATAATTGGCGATTAAAGCCAGGGGGAGATGAGAATTTCTTTTACGCAGTGAGTTGTTGTGATCTGGAATGCGCTGCCTGAAAGGGCGGTGGAAGCAGATTCAATAGTAACTTTCAAAAGGGAATTGGATAAATACTTGAAAAAGAAAAAAATTGCAGGGCTATGGGGAAAGAGCAAGGGAGTGGGACTAATTGGAGAGCTTATTAAAAGACTGAGCATGGGCACGATGGGATGAATGGCCTCCTTCTGTGCTTTTTGAATCTGTGAGTAGGTTTTGATTCGCTGAGCGGTCTTTGCTTACTTCACACCAGAGGGAAATATGCCCCTTGTGTGTAGCCAATTACATTTTCCAACAACACCCCCCCACCGTCTACAGTGAGGCACTTCAGTGCTATGCATGTACTTTGATTTTACAGAAAACTTTCAGCAGACGAGCTGGAACGCAGACGGCTAGAGATGATGGAGAACGCGAAATGGAGCGACAAAGCTCGCCAATGTAACATCAGACAGTACAAAGAAGAGGAAAAAATGGAGCGAGAACTGGAGAGAAAGGATACCGGAGAAGGCAAATTCTTCCAGTAAGTATTTCGTGTATGAAAGCATTGCAATCTGCCCGTTTAAATTTTACTTGTAAGCAATTCTTGCCGGCCCCTTGATTTTCACTTTTTTATGGGATTGTGATTGGTTTTTGATATGCTTGTGCTGTTTGTTTTGGCCGCCATCTCAATTTCCTCCCCTCGTCTTCTGAAGCCATGTTGGGACACGGCTCCTTGAGGACCAGGTGGCCTCTGGTCCGTTGGCCAGGTGGTCATTTTTGTAAAATGTCGGACAGCCAGGTGGTGAAGGATAGAGTACCAGAGCCCAGTCTTTACTTGCTTACAAGCAATGTTACCGTTAAGCTTGAGGTCTCGCGCAGCTGACTCACCGGCTTTTAAATGGAAAAACTGCACCTGCGCGGGATTTTGAATGGGCCGCCCAGCCCGTTAAAGGGGCCGCACGGTCCCCCAAAAAATTAGAGGGTACATTGCTGACAAGCCTTTATTCACAGAGACAGACGTTCCATACTGTGCACCCCCCAAGATAAGCTCGCAACCCTTCCCCAGCCTACTGCCATATATATGTGACCCCACCTCATTGTCTTAACTGTATCTTGCTATGTCTTTGATATAATGCCTTCCTGACCTGATTGTTTCTCTGCCGAGGTGTGATAAAAGGCAGTCAGAAAGATTAACTGTAGTCATCTGACATTGTACGCTACACAGGCATTGTTCTCTGTCTATATATGCCTTGCCGATTCGTATTCCTTCACTTCACCTGACGAAGGGGCAGCAGCTCTGAAAGCTCGTGATTTCAAATAAAACTGTTGGACTATAACCTGGTGTTGTGCGACTTCTCACTTTTGTCCACCCCAGTCCAACACCGGCATCTCCGCATCATGGCCATATATATGAGAGCAAGAGTGTCCCAATTAATTCCCACCGCCTGCATACAATTAACACTCAATTGCTATATACCACTTAAGTGCAATTAACAATTCTGATGCAGCAGACAGTGAGTGAATGCTGGCAGGCTGTTTAATCCGAGCTTGATCCAGTCTTTGCCCGGTTCCCACCAGCACACTTTCCAGCAGGGGTCAGTAGAGAGCGAGCAGGAAAGTGAAGCAGTAAAACCAGAACGTACTGGAAACGCTCAGCAGGTCAGGCCGCATCTGTGGGGAGAGAGAGAGAGAGAGACAGAGAGAGAGTAAACGTTTCAGGCCGATGGCCTTTCATCAGAGATTTAAAATGTTTATAAGCAAGTACAGAGCCGGGGGGTGGGGGGGATAAAGGGGGAGGGGGTTGTGAGGCAAAGAAAGAGCAAAAGGGAAGGTTTGTGATCGAGTGGAGGGCAGGAGTGATTAAATGACAAAAGGGATGCTGTTGCAAGGCAAAAGGGGGTGGTAATGTACTTCTCTAAATGCACCGAGACACAACAGCGGCGGGTGATGTGATAGTACAGTGCTCCAGAGCAGCAGCATACTCCAGCACTGGGTGCACGGTTACCATGGATCAATGTTGCATGTCTTCCCAGAGACCGACTAAACCTGCATCGTCCTGGGGAAAAGGTTGGCGGGGTGGGGGTTCTGGACGGGTAACCTTTTCAACTTGCCTGTTAGCAAGGACCAGGGGTTCTCCAGTCGAACCCGAGAGATTGTCTTTAAATAATCACAATCTGCAGACAGCAATTCGATCCCTGGTGTGTGAACACTTGTATCTACTGGGGCATAGATTTAAAGTAATTGGTAGAAGGATTAGAGGGGAGTTGAGGAGAAATCTTTTCACCCAGAGGGTGGTGGGTGTTTGGAACTCCCTGCCTGAAAGGGTGGTAGAGGCATTTAAAAAGGACTTGGATATGCACTTGAAGTGCTGTAAACCTTCAAGGCTACGGACCAAGAACTGGAAAGTGGGATTAGGCTGGATAGCTCTATTTCAGCCGGCACAGACACAATGGGCCAAATGGCCTCCTTCAGTGCTGTAAATTTCTATGATTCCCCTGTAAGTATTTCACAAAGCTGTACAGTGACTTCACAGATTTACTTAAGGGAAACTTTTTTTTTTAATTGTATATTTTTTTAGAAGGCTACTTATTTCATAGGTAAAATTATTTCTGGATTTAGACTTCACCAGACACGGTTTTTTTTTTAGAAGAGGAGTTTATTTTTATAATTTGTTTCTTACAGCAAAATGAAGCTACAAAGCACCGCAACTTCATTAGAAGATCGTGTGAAACGCAATATTCATTCCATCCAGCGGACGCCTGCAGCCCTGGAGAAGAATTTCATGAGGAAGTGAACTGGGCCTTACAACACGAACCAGAGCGGAGATCCTGTAGGAGGGAAGGGTGCCTCGAAAATATGACCGCTGCCGATTTTTGCCTTTTCTTGTACGAATACCTGACCAAAACAAAAATGCCGGGACCTAGAAATCACTATTACTCAGGGAAATGGACTTGAATCCACAGAGAACGCCTCACTCAGATTGGTTTTTGCCCCCCTCCCAAATTCTCCCTACTTGCGATCAATCACAACCCAAGATGCTTGGTCCAACTGGTAAAAGCGTCGATACACAAAGGGATACAGGCCAATAGAACGACCCTGCTTGTACCCCAGGAAATTGTCACAGCCAAACCTCCGTGGTGTTGGCCATTAAATCTCCTGTGGATTGTCTGGGGTCAGGGGCAGGATGTTGATGTTTAGATGTTCACCTGGCTTGTCCCTTTTAAGGCCATCACTGTTCAACTGCTGAGGACAATCAGAGGGCTGCTGTTAGCTGCTTGTAAGTTTTCAGGTTGTTTTAAAACAAAGAAAAATTTGCATCTGTAACAAAATGTGACACCTGGAGTGTGACCGACACGCTAGATGCAAGATTGCTATATGTAGACTAGTGAATTCCTGTGGTGTTACCCACTGTCAGTTGATGAACATTATATATATCATATATATATATATATATATATATTATATATATACACACACACAAGATGATGACATGGCTGGGAGAGAGACTTCTGAAACTCACTCCAGGTAGCTAACCATAACCTGCAACTACATCGTGACAGTTGACATAGCAAAATTAAATAGGAAATATTGACAGAAAAGTGTTACCAAGCGTCATGACAATAGGAAGTAAGATTTTTGGACAGGAAGCGTGTGCCCTATGCAGGATGATTATATAATATATAGCTAGATATAGACGTATATTTATTTTGTGATTTATAAAAAAAATGTATTCTCCTTTCCTCCTCTTCCTTGTGTCAGCCGTGGCTCAGTGGGTAGCGCTCTCGCCTCTGAGTCAGAAGGTTTGTGGGATCAAGTCCCACTCCAAAGACTTGAGCACAAAAATCTAGGCTGACACTCCAGTGCAGTACTGAAGGGAGCGCTGCACTGTCGGAGGTGCCGTCTTTCGGATGAGACATTAAACTGAGGCCCTGTCTGCTCTCTCAGGTGGACGTAAAAGATCCCATGGCACTGTTTTAAGGAAGAGCAGGGGAGTTATCCCCGGTGTCCTGGCCAATATTTATCCCTTAAATCAACATCACTTAAAACAGATTATCTGATCATTGTCACATTGCTGTTTGTGGGAGCTTGCTGTGCGCAAATTGGATGCCACGCTTCCCACATTACAACAATGACTTCACGTCAAAAGTACTTAATTGGCTGTAAAGCACTTTGGGACGTCCTGAGGTCGTGAAAGGCACTGTATAAAATGCAAGTCTTTATAATATATAGATCAATCTAGATGTATAATTATTTTGTGATTCTTTTTTTAATTTATTCTCCTTCCCTCATTATACACCAGTTCGCAACCAGTAGGTGAATTTCCCCTCCCTGATCTTTCTTGGATTGACTGTATTTATTTCCTGGAATCTTTTCTCCTCCCCCCCCCCGACCCCCCTCATAGCTCAGGTGAGACTGAGGAATTGCATGTCAAACTGCCAACATGCCACTCTCCACAAGACTTTAACCAATTACCTGCCATGTGTCACTGGGGTTAGTGAAGTTATGGACAGTCGGCAAGACAGAACCTGCCTTGTATTGCGATCATGGAAACATCATGGGCCCCACACAGCATTCTTTTCCCACAGGTGTAAGTACCTTGACAAGCTACCATTCTTGGCTGGCTATTTGACCTGAGCTGGATGCTGCCATCACCTGATGCCTGCACACAAACATGAGAATTAGGAGCAGGAGTAGGCCATGCGGCCCCTCGAGCCTGCTCCGCCATTCAATAAGATCATGGCCGATCTTCGACCTCAACTCCACTTTCCCGCCTGATCTCCTTGATTCCCCTGGAGTCCAAAGATCTATCGATCTCAGCCTTGAATATACTCAACAACTCAGCATTCACAGCCCTCTGGGGTAAAGAGTTCCAAAGATTCACAACCCTCTGAGTGAAGAAATTCCTCCTCATCTCAGTCCTAAATGGCCGACCCCTTATCCTGAGACTATGCCCCCTAGTTCTCGACTCTCCAGCCAAGGGGAAAGAACCTCTCAGCATCTACCCTGTCAGTCCCCTCTGTAAATCTGTAAATAACCACGTGTGATTGGTGATTTATTTGATAACTTTTTATTGAGGCTTGTGTATAATGCTGATCATGTTTAAAAACTAGTGAAATTTTATTGGCAAAAATGTTTCTAATTTCATGGTTATTTTGTACATTTCAAAATATAATAAAAGCATTTTCAAACTGGTATTAGTGTTTCAATATTTTTATTCAATTGGTCAGTTACAATCAATGTTCTCTCTAATTCTTTTTTCTGCGCGGTCCCTTTAACTGGCTGCGTAGCCCATTCAAATTTTCGCGCACGCTCGGTTTCTTCCACGCACAAGCCGGTGAGCGGCCTGCGCGGGACCTCCAGACCGCTGCGCGGCCGTGCGACTTAGCGGGAACGTTGATCACAATGTGCAGACTTGCATTCATATATTCTAATGGCAGCATAAACGTTCAGTGGACAAACTACCGCGCAACGGGGAGTGAGCCTTATGGATGGCCATGGGGGGGAACTGGCTCAATTGAGTGGTATTAGCATTTAGGTGTCTTGCTTTATTAGCATTCCCCAGCCATAGTTTAAAAGGGCTGGTGGTGCTCACATTTGTAACTGTCAAGCAGCTGCACATGCTGTTGCTCCCATACTCTAAAATCCACCCCACACACTATATAAAAGGGTGGACTCCATAAAACCCAATGGCTATGTTAGAGGACAGTTTCCTGAATCTACTCTGCGAGCATTAGAATCATACAGCTCAGAAGGAGTCCATTCAGGCATCGTGCCTGTGCTGGCTCTTTGAAAGAGCTATCCAAATTAGTCCTATTCCGTTGCTCTTTCGCCATAGCCCAGTAAAAAATTTCCCTTCAAGTATTTATCCAATTCCCTTTTGGAAGTTATTATTGAATTTGGTTCCACCACTCTTTCAGGTAGTGCGTTCTAGATCCTAACTCGCTGTGTACAAAAACATTCTCATTTTACCTCTGGTTCTTTTGCCAAATAGCTTAAATCTATGACCTCTGGTTACTGACCCTCTTGCCAGTGGAAACAATTTCTTCATATTTACTCTTATCAAAACCCCATATAAATTCGAACACTTCTATTAAATCTCCCCATAACCTTCTCTGCTCCAATATCGGTTTCTCTCGTCTTTCTACATAACTGAAGTCTCTCAACCCTGGTACCGTTCTAGTAAATCTCCTCTGCACCCTCTCCAAGGCCTTGACATCCTTCCTAAAGTGTGCTGCCCAGATTATTTACCAAAGTGCTGTGAATTTCCAAAAACTGCGGCAAAATCAAGTATTGTTTTCAAGCAAAGGGGAGAAAATAGCAATTAGAGTAAAACTACATTTGTTAACTAAATTAAAATTACAATTTTATTTCCTTGTGAAGGGCTAAAACTAAAATTCAACTGAAATGAAACTAAAATTATTTCTAGGAATAAAACACTGGGCTATAGTCCCCAGTGTTTGGAACAGATGTTCAAATTTTCTTGAGAACTGTGAGAAGTGAAAAACAATTAAGATTTTATTTTGAAAAGTAAAATGTTGAAAAAAGTGAAAAAAAATGGAAAATATGAACAAAATAAAAAATGTTTTCCAAGATTTCCAAAATTTGGGATAAAACACTGGACCTAGATGAAATTTCTTAAGACTAACTTAGAATGAAATCCTTGCAATTTCTGTGATGTGGACATGTCTCAAAGCACTTCGCGTAGTGAATTACTTTTGGACTACAGTGATTAACGGTTTTAAGACAAAACCCGAAATCCAGAAACAAAATTAAAATTCTAATTATTTCCAAGACTGAAACAACACTGATCAATAAGCAGCTAGACGTCCAAACAGCTCCCTCGTCATTACGAGTTTATTCATTGAAACTGGAGAGAACCTTTTATTAATCACCAAGGAGAACATTTCACGTGGCAAAAAACCTACTCTTAATTGAACTAGTCATTTATTGTTGGGATGAGAAGGTGAGTTTTGAGACCATGCGTAATTTGGACAATTATCAGATGGGCTTAGAAGTAATTATCGTCCCTCTCAATGCATTTCATGAACTGACATTTTCTCCAGTGTATTTTTCTTCAGCTAACCTTGATTATATTTGTCTGCAGAATTCTTGTCACTATTGATTATCTCCCCTTGATCTTTGCCCTCGATGTCTCCACCTGCCTTTCCCCTATCCTTGATCTCTGACCTTCAGCGTCTCCCTCTGGCATTTATTTTCCAGTTTCACACTATCTTCCATTATCTGTCTCCGACCTCGTTTGTTCTTTCCTGATGCAGAGCCAACTCTCATCATTGTTGCAGCGCCAGACGACGTCAGTCTGGTACAAGTAACCAGACGAGCAACCTGCAGTGTCTGCAGTACACAAGACCTAGTGTTTCAGATATCAGCCGGTGTCATTTACTTAATGGTGCAAACCTTACTTTAACAGTGGGTAAACCCCCCAAAAATTACATTTTGTTAAGCAAACATAGGATGGTGGGGGTAATTTCCTCCCTGTCCCCCAGTGGCTTAGATATTGTATGATGCGGAGATGCCGGTGTTGGACTGGGGTGGACAAAAGTGAGAAGTCGCACAACACCAGGTTATAGTCCAACAGCTTTATTTCAAATCACAAGCTTTCGGAGATCTGCTCCTTCGTCAGGTGAAGTGAAGAAATACATATGGGCACAGCATATATAGTCAGAGAATACTACCAGACGATTACAGTTAATCTTTCTAACTGCCCTTTATCACACCTCGGCAGAGAGACAATCACGGCAATCAAAGGTGTGGATGGTGTCCAACCAGGGCAGTCAGGAAGACATTACATCAAAGACGATAGCAAAATACAACAAAGACAATGAGGTGGGGTCACAAGGGGTCAAATGTGGCAGATGCTGGGGTCTGTATGGAAAGCAAAAAACTTTAAACTTTTTACTTTTTTTGCTGGAAATCACAGCAGGTCCGGCCGCATCTGTGTAGAGAGAACAAGCCAACGACGACTCGAGTCTGGATGACTCTACGTCAGGTGGGGTTACATGTAGCGTGACATGAACCCAAGAGCCATCCTCATGGGTGCGGAACTTGGCTATCAGTTTCTGCTCGATGATTTTGCGTTGTCGTGTGTCTCGAAGGCCGCCTTGGAGAACGCTTACCCGCAGATCCGAGGCTGAATGTCCTTGACTGCTGAAGTGTTCCCCGACTGGGAGGTAACACTCCTGCCTGGCGATTGTTATGCGGTGTCCGTTCATACGTTGTCTCAGTGTCTGCATGGTCTCACCGATGTACCATGCTCCGGGGCATCCTTTCCTGCAACGTATGAGATAGACAATGTTGGCTGAGTCACATGAGTATGTACCATGTACCTGGTGGGTAGTGTCCTCACGTGTGATGATGGTATCTGTGTTGATGATCTGGCATATCTTGCAGAGGTTGCCGTGGCAGGGTTGTGTGGTGTTGTGGTCGCTGTTCTCCTGAAAGCTGGGTAATTTGCTGCGAACGATGGTACTTTTGAGGTTAGGCGGCTGTTTGAAGGCGAGTAGTGGAGGCGTGGGGATGGCCTTAGCGAGGTGTTCGTCGTCATCGATGACATGTTGAAGGCTGCAAAGAACATGGCGTAGTTTCTCCGCTCCGGGGAAGTACTGGACGACGTAGGGTACCCTGTTGGTTGTGTCCCGTGTTCGTCTTCTGAGGAGGTCTATGCGATTTTTCGCTGTGGCCCGTCGGAACTGTCGATCAACGAGTCGAGCGTCATATCCCGTTCTTACGAGGGCGTCTTTCAGCGTCCATAGGTGTCCATCGCGTTCCTCCTCGTCTGAGCAGATCCTGTGTATTCGCAGGGCTTGTCCATAGGGGATGGCTTCTTTAACGTGGTTAGGGTGGAAGCGGGAGAAGTGGAGCATTGTGAGGTTGTCCGTGGGCTTGCGGTAGAGTGAAGTGCTGAGGTGTCCGTCTTTGATGGAGATTCGTGTGTCCAAGAATGAAACCGACTCTGAGGAGTAGTCCATGGTGAGTTTGATGGTGGGATGGAATTTGTTGATGTTATCGTGTAGTCTTTTCAGTGATTCTTCGCCGTGGGTCCATAGGAAGAAAATGTCGTTGATGTATCTGGTGTATAGCGTTGGTTGGAGGTCCTGTGCAGTGAAGAAGTCTTGCTCGAACTTGTGCATGAAGATGTTGGCGTATTGGGGTGCGAATTTGGTCCCCATGGCTGTTCCGTGTGTTTGGGTAAAAAACTGGTTGTCGAAGGTGAAGACATTGTGGTCAAGGATGAAGCGGATGAGTTGTAGGATGGCGTCTGGAGATTGGCATCGCTGCGACAGCCTCAGTACTCAACACCAACAACAGCCAATCTCCAGACGCCATCCTACAACTCATCCGTTTCATCCTTGACCACAATGTCTTCACCTTCGACAACCAGTTTTTTACCCAAACACATGGAACAGCCATGGGGACCAAATTCGCACCCCAATACGCCAACATCTTCATGCACAAGTTCGAGCAAGACTTCTTCGCTGCACAGGACCTCCAACCAACGCTATACACCAGATACATTGACGACATTTTCTTCCTATGGACCCACGGCGAAGAATCACTGAAAAGACTACACGATAACATCAACAAGTTCCATCTCACCATCAAACTCACCATGGACTACTCCTCAGAGTCGGTTTCATTCTTGGACACACGAATCTCCATCAAAGACGGACCCCTCAGCACTTCACTCTACCGCAAGCCCACGGACAACCTCACGATGCTCCACTTCTCCAGCTTCCACCCTAACCACGTTAAAGAAGCCATCCCCTATGGACAAGCCCTGCGAATACACAGGATCTGCTCAGATGAGGAGGAACGCGATGGACACCTACGGATGCTGAAAGACGCCCTCGTAAGAACGGGATATGACGCTCGACTCGTCGATCGACAGTTCCGACGGGCCACAGCGAAAAATCGCATAGACCTCCTCAGAAGACGAACACGGGACACAACCAACAGAGTACCCTACGTCGTCCAGTACTTCCCCGGAGCGGAGAAACTAAGCCATGTTCTTTGCAGCCTTCAACATGTCATCGATGACGACGAACACCTCGCTAAGGCTATCCCCACGCCTCCACTACGCGCCTTCAAGCAGCCGCCTAACCTCAAAAGTACCATCGTTCGCAGCAAATTACCCAGCTTTCAGGAGAACAGCGACCACGACACCACACAACCCTGCCACGGCAACCTCTGCAAGACATGCCAGATCATCAACACAGATACCATCATCACACGTGAGGACACTACCCACCAGGTACATGGTACATACTCATGTGACTCGGCCAACGTTGTCTACCTCATACGTTGCAGGAAAGGATGCCCCGGAGCATGGTACATCGGCGAGACCATGCAGACACTGCGACAACGTATGAACGGACACCGCGCAACAATCGCCAGGCAGGAGTGCTACCTCCCAGTCGGGGAACACTTCAGCAGTCAAGGACATTCAGCCTCCGATCTTCGGGTAAGCGTTCTCCAAGGCGGCCTTCGAGACACACGACAACGCAAAATCATCGAGCAGAAACTGATAGCTAAGTTCCGCACCCATGAGGACGGCCTCAACCAGGATCTTGGGTTCATGTCACGCTACATGTAACCCCACCTGATGTAGAGTCATCCAGACTCGAGTCATCGTTGGCTTGTTCTCTCTACACAGATGCGGCCGGACCTGCTGTGATTTCCAGCAAAAAAAGTAAAAAGTTTAAAGTTTCTTGTTTTCCATACAGACTCCAGCATCTGCCACATTTGACCCCTTGTGACCCCACCTCATCGTCTTTGATGTAATGTCTTCCTGACTGACCTGGTTGGACACCATCCACACCTTTGATTGCCGTGATTGTCTCTCTGCCGAAGTGTGATAAAGGGCAGTTAGAAAGATTAACTGTAGTCGTCTGGTAGTATTCTCTGACTATATATGCTGTGCCCATATGTATTTCTTCACTTCACCTGACGAAGGAGCAGCGCTCCGAAAGCTTGTGATTTGAAATAAAGCTGTTGGACTATAACCTGGTGTTGTGCGACTTCTCACTTTTGTCCACCCCAGTCCAACACCGGCATCTCCGCATCATTAGATATTGTAGTCAGTGAGTAGCTGACCCATCTTAACAAGTGTATTTTTTTAGGGATCCTCACGTACAGAAAGTACTTATAGACCAGAAAGGTCCCAGGTTTGATCCTTGGTGCTGAGTTAGCTGATCACAGCCAGGATAGAATAGGGACAATCCAATTGGTTTTGTCGGTCCTGGGTTCTGCACTCCTCCAATTCTGGCCTCATGCGCATCCCCGATTTTCATCGCTCCATCATTGGCGGTCGTGCCTTCAGCTGTCTAGGCTTTAAACTCTGGAATTCCCTCCCTAAACCTCAATGCCTCTCCTCCTTTAAAACGCTCCTTAAAATCTATCTCTTTGACCAAGCTTTTAGTCGCCTGTCCTAATATCGCCTTATCTGGCTTGGTGTCAAATTTTGTTTGATAATCGCTCCTTGGGACGTTTTACTATGTTAAAGGCACTACATAAATGGAAGTTGTTGAGTTAAGAGGGGACAATCAACAAAGGCTCCTGCCTCTGATTTTCTATCCTGTGATATAAGAACATAAGAAGTAGGAGCAGGAGTAGGCCATTCGGCTCTTCGAGCCTGCTCCACCATTCAATGAGATCATGGCTGATCTTCTGCCTCAACTCCATTCACCGGCCCTATCGCCATATCCCTTGATGCCCTTACTAGTCAGAAATCTATCGACTTCTGTTTTGAATATACCCAATGACTGAGCCTCCACAGCCCTCTGGGGTAGAGAATTCCAAACAATCACCACCCTCTGTGTGAAGAAATTTCTTCTCATCTCAGTCCTGAATGGCCTACCCTTTATCCTGAGGCTGTGGCCCCTGGTTCTAGACTCCCCAGCCAAGGGAAACATTCTCCCAGCATCCATCCTATCAAGCCCTGTAATAATTTTGTATGCTTCAATGAGATCCCCTCTCATTCTTCTGAATTCAAGAGAATACAGGCCTAGTTTACTCAATCTCTTCTCATACGACAGTCCCGCCATCCCAGGAATCAATCTTGTGAACCTTCATTGCACTCCCTCTATGGCAAGTATATCCTTCCTTAGGCAAGGAGACCAAAATTGTACACAGTACTCCAGGTGTGGTCTCACCAAGGCCCTATATAATTGGAGTAAGACTTCTTTACTCCTGTACTCAAATCCTCTTGTAATGAAGGCCAGCACACCATTTGCCTTCCTAATGGCTTGCTGCACATTCACTTTCAGTGACTCATGTACAAGGACACCCAGGTCCCTTTGAGCATCTGCATTCCCCAATCTTTCACCATTTAGGAAATACTCTGCCTTTCTGTTTTTTCTACCAAAGTGGATAACTTCACATTTATCCACATTATATTCCATCTGCCATGTTCTCGCCCACTCACTGAGCCTGTCGAGATTACCTTGAAGCCTCTTCACATCCTCTTTGCAACTGACACTGCCACCTAGCTTTGTATCATCAGCAAATTTGGAAATGTTACATTTAGTCCCCTCATCCAAATCATTGATATAGATTGTGAATAGCTGGGGCCCAAGCACCAATCCTTGCGGTACCCCACTAGCCACAGCCTGCCATCCTGAAAAAGACCCGTTTATCCCTGCTCTTTGTTTTCTGTCTGTTAACCAATTCTCAATCCATGCTAGTATATTACCCCCAATTCCATGTGCCCTAATTTTGTTCACCAACCTCTTGTGTGGGACCTTATCGAAGGCCTTCTGAAAATCCAGATACACCACATCTACCAGTTCCCCTTTGTCTACTCCACTAGTTACATCCTCAAAGAACTCCAATAGGTTTGTCAAACAGGATTTCCCTTTCATAAATCCATGTTGACTCTGCCCAATCTTACTATTAGTTTCTAAGTGCCCAGTTATTGCATCCTTTATAATAGATTCCAGCATTTTCCCAACTACTGATGTGAGGCTAACAGGTCTGTAATTCCCCGTTTTCTCTCTCCCTCCTTTCTTAAATAGCGGGGTTACATTTGCTATCCTCCAATCTGCAGGAACCATTCCAGAATGTATAGAATTTTGGAAGATGACAACCAATGCGTCCACTATTCCAATGGCCACCTCTTTCAAAACCCTAGGATGTAGGTCATCCGGTCCTTGGGATTTATCGACTTTTAGTCCCACTAATTTTGCTAGTAATGTTTTTTTAATAATAATAATTTCTTTAAGTTCCTCATTCTCGTCACACCCTTGGTTTTCTCATATTTCTGGGAGGTTTTTTGTATCTTCCTCCGTGAAGACAGAAACAAAGTATTTATTTAATTTCTCTGCCATTTCCTCATTCTCCATTATAAATTCTCCCATCTCTGACTGTAAAGGACCTACATTTACCTTTGCCAGTCTTTTCCTTTTCACATACCTATAGAAGCTTTTACAATCCGTTTTTATATTTTTCGCTAGTTTGTGCTCATATTCCATTTTCCCTTTCTTTATCAATTTCTTGGTCCCCCTTTGCTGATTTCTAAAAAGATCCCAATCCTCAGGCTGACCGCTTTTTCTGGCAACTTTATAAGCTTCCTCCTTTGACTTAATACTAGCTTTAATTTCTTTTGTTAGCCATGGTTGGATCACTTTTCCTTTTGGGTTTTTATGCCCTAGAGGAATATATGTTTGTTGCAAATTATGCATTATTTCCTTGAATGTTAGCCATTGTATGTCCACCTTCATACCTTTTAGTGTAGTCTCCCAATCTACCATGGCCAACTTGTCCCTCATACCCTTGTAGTTTCCTCTGTTTAGATTGAAGACCTTAGTTTCAGATTGGACTACATCACTCTCAAACTTAATGTAAAATTCAATCATATTATGGTCACTTGTTCCTAAAGGCCCCTTTACCACAAGATTATTGATTAGCCCTTTCTCATTACACAGTACCAGATCCAGAATAGCCTGTTCCCTGGTTGCTAGAAGTACGTTGTAATGGTTATGGAATACCTCTTTATACAGTGCAACACTGAAGTCTCTTAAGAGTTCTATTTGGATTGTAAACTGAACCACCTAAAGAATTTTATCAAGCCTCTCAAACATCCCAAATTGCTTCACATTACTTTGAAGTGCAATGCTATGTAAGCAAATGAAATAGCCAATATGCAAGATAACACAAACAGCAAATGAATGAATGACCAGCCAATCTGTTTTCGGTAGTGCTGGTTGAGAGAGGAATATTGGCCAGGTCTTTTAAATAGTATGAGACTCTTAGCATCCATGTGAAACACGGACAGGCACATTGAACCTTGGTTTAGTGTCTCATCTGAAGGACAGCATCGCTAACAAGTGTCAGCCGTGGCTCAGTTGGTAGCACCCTCGCCTCTGAGCCAGAAGGTTGAAGTCCCACTCCAGAGACTTGAACACAAAAATCTAGTCTGCCACTCCAGATGAGACGTTAATCCAAGGGTCCCGCCTGTTCTCTCAGGTGGATGTTTAAGATCCCATGGCACTATTTTGAAGAAGAGCAGTGGAGTTTTTCCCCTGGTGTCCTGGGGCCAATATTTTATCCCTCAATCAACATCACTAAAACAAATTATTGGGTCATTATCACACTGCTGTTTTTGGGAGCTTGCTGTGGGCAAGTTGGCTGCTGTGTTTTCTACATTATTACAGTAACTGCACTTCAAAAGTACTTCATTGGTTGTAAAGCACATTGGGACGTCCTGAGGTCGTGAAAGGCGCTGTATAAATGCAAGTCTTTTTTTTAACAATGCAGCACTTCCTCTTCAATGCATTGGAATGCCAGGCTACGTGATGTGCTGAATTCCCGGGGTGGAGCTTGAGGCTACAATCTTCTGACTCTTGAGGTGACAGTGTCAGCAGCTGAGTCACCCTGGCTCGTTGAAGAAGCAATAAGATTTTGGCAGCATTTCCTGGCAGCAAACCAACTGTTAGTGGTGCAATTTTTTTTACAATGGAAGATTATTTTTTTTAAGCGTGGAGGATTCCAAATGCTTTTCAATGAAAAGTGCAGCAGCCCTCTTGAAATTTGCAGCAGGACTAGCAGCTATCGATCCAATCCCCCTGCAGGCTTAAACCCATCCCCTCCTCCCATTTCCCAGACAGCACAATGATAAACTCGGAAAATTCACTAATGCCTCTGTCACTGTATCTGACCCAGCGGCAACACAGCTGGGTTGAGAATGTGCTGCCTTATCCATTTTAAAGATTGATTAAAAAAAAAATTCTTGGGAAGATGGTAACTAGAAGAAGATGACAGTAAGTAATTCTGTTTGAATGAGAAATATAATGGGCCCCTCCAGTGGCTCATTGGCAAAGACCGTCTGGGACGGATGGCTGCATATATAACACAACTGTAATGTCGGTTGCGAAGTGGTTTTGCTTTGCACTGACGTTAACATGACTCCAGAGCAAAGAGGAGTGAGACTCCCTGGAGTTAGCCTATCTCAACAGTAGGCAGTAGGGGACAGTACAATTGGTTTCAAGTACTCCGAGGGCTGGTTCCTTTTCCTGAACACAAAAGCAAAATACTGCGGATGCTGGAAATCTGAAATAAAAACAGAAAATGCTGGAAACACTCAGCGGGTCAGGCAGCGTCTGTGCAGAGAGAGAAACAGAGTTAACGTTTCAGGTCGATGACCCTTCGTCAGACCTGGTAAAAGTTAGAGATGTAACAGGTTTTTAAGCAAGTGTAGGGGCGGGGAAAGGCTGGAGGGGAGGAAAGAACAAAAGGGAAGGGATGTGATAGGGTGGAAGGCAGGAGAGGTTAGATGACAAAAGGGATGATTGTACAATGACGATAGGTCAACGACCTGAAACGTTAACTCTGTTTCTCTCTCTCTCTCCACAGATGCTGCCTGACCTGCTGAGTGTTTCCAGCATTTTCTGTTTTTATTCCCAGTTGCTGAACTCTATCCAATAATTCCTGCTAGAAATTGTGGATGTCAGACTCGACCCCTTACAGTGGAATAGCCTGCTAACACTCACTGCCTAAAGCTCACTCGGTAAAATGACCAGTGAGGTATGACAGGGTGTACAATTGCATGGCACCATATCATAGAATCATGGAATAGTACAGCACAGAAGGAGGCCATTCGGCCCGTCGAGTCTGCACCGGAAGCAGAGCCCGGCATAAGTCAGCAACTTCAAGAGACAAGGGAGAAAAGCATGCAATTCTTTCCAGGTGTATAATTGATGACTAGACACTGTTGAAATCATACACCTACTTCACGGTCACCACACACCACAGGCAGCGCTAATGGAAAATAGGAGGTGAGAGAGTGCACACAGGATGTAAATTTCATTTAAATACCATATTCAAGGCTTCCATTGTATCATGTAAGAACATGAGAACATAAGAATTAGGAGCAGGAGTGGGCCATACAGCCCCTCGAGCCTGCTCCGCCATTCAATAAGATCATGGCTGATCTTCGACCTCAACTCCACTTTCCCACCCGATCCCCATATCCCTTGATTCCTCTAGAGTCCAAAAATCTATCGATCTCAGCCTTGAATATACTCAACGACTCAGCATCCACAGCCCTTTGGGGTAGAGAATTCCAAACATTCACAACCCTCTGAGTGAAGAAATTCCTCCTCATCTCAGTCCGAAATGGCCGACCCCTTATCCTGAGTCTATGTCCCCTAGTTCTAGACTCTCCAGCCAAGGGGAAACAACCTCTCAGCATCTACTCTGTCAATCCCCTTCAGAATCTTATATGTTTCAATGAGATCACCTCTCATTCTTCTAAATGTCAGGGAGTATAGGCCCATGTATATGTCACAGTTCTATGCAAAGAAAATGTGTGCTTTTGCAAATGTTGGTTTTGACTATCTTGGTTTTCTATCTATTCTGCATCTGTTTATCTGTAGGTTGATTTTCAATGTGGCTCTGTAAGATGTGACTACAGATAAAGCTTGAAGGCAGTCAGTTGTTTACCGGAAAAGTTTTCCTCTCACTACCAATAAATAAGTAAATGTCTGTTTCTTGATCTCAATCAGGCAGCAGCAGGAACCGTGACAGCTGGCCTCAGCGTAACTGGTCGAGAAAGGGGAAAAGGCGCGATGGGGGTTCCTGTTGCTTTTCGCTATCCTGCACCCGGCTGGAAGGGCATGTGTGTAGACGTAGGAGGAGGTGAGGATCAAGCCCAACCGCGATGCCCTCCATGGTGGAATAGCTTGCCTGGGCTCATGCATTACAAATGGCCATTTGGCGAGGTCTGATCATGCGATGAATACAGATGGTTGAGGCCATTCAACCCATCTCAAGAGTACTGCTAGACCCTTAGACCTCAGCCCAATACTGCAAGACCCTGGGTCTCTTCTCAGTGCTCCCATAACCCAGGGACACCCCACCTCCATGCTGATCAGTCACTGTCCCTGGTATTACTACTTGACATAATATCCCTGTTCCTCTAAAACCCCAATAAGCAATAACTATTGTGTATGTTTTCCATTTGCAATACTTGCATTCTGTAGCTAAACAAGTCCATTCAATGCACTGGGTGAGGGACCAGCCATATACAACTTTGGCCTCAGATAAACAGCATGTAATCAGTTATTGACAGTAGAGACCATCTTTTGCAATAACTATACAAGTAGAATGCCGTGCGATCTGTAATTTTAATGGATTTGTGGATTTTAATGGGTTGTCCTGGCCAATTCTACACACAAAGGGTGGCAGAAGTTACATAAGAACATAAGAAATAGGAGCAGGAGTAGGCCATTTGGCCCTTTGAGCCTGCTCCGCCATTCAATAAGATCATGGCTGATCTTCTACCTCATCTCCACTTTCCTGCACTATCCCCATATCCCTTGATTCCCTTAATATTCAAAAATCTATCGCTCTCTGTATTGAATATACTCAATGACTGAGCCTCCACAGCCCTCTGGGGTAGAAAATTCCAAAGATTCACCACCCTCTGAGTGAAGAAATTTCTCCTCATCTCAGTCCTAAATGGCCGATCCCTTATTCTGAAACTATGCCCCCTGGTTCTAGACTCCCCAGCCAGGGGAAACATCCTCCCTGCACCTACCCTGTCAAGCCCTGTAAGAATTTTGTATGTTTCAATCAGATCGCTTCTCATTCTTCTAAACTCTAGAGAATATAGGCCTAGTCTACTCAATCTCTCCTCATAGGACAATCCCCCACATCCCAGGAACCAGTCTGGTGAACCTTTGTTGCACTCCCTCTATGGCAAGTATATCCTTCCTTAGGTAAGTTTGGAACTCTCTTCCGCAAATGGCAATTGATGCTAGATCAATTCTTAATTTTAAATCTGAGACTGATAGATTTTTGTAAACCAAAGGTATTAAGGGATATGGGGCAAAGGCGGGTATACGGAGTTAGGTCGCAGATCAGCCATGATCTCATTGAATGGCGGAACAGGCTCAAGGGGCCAAATGGCCTCCTCCTGTTCCTATGTTCCAATATTTATCCCTCAACTAACATCACTAAAATAGATTATCTGGTCATTGTCTCATTGCTGTTTGTGGGAGCTTGCTGTGCGCAAATTGGCTGCCGCGTTTCCCACATTACAACAGTGGCTACACCTCAAAAGTATTTAATTGGCTGTAAAGCGCTTTGGGACATTCTGAGGTCGTGAAAGGCTCTATATAAATGCAAGTTCTTTCTTTCTTTAAGCAAACAACATTAGGCATCCATTGGTTTACATAATAAATAATTTCTGAATGTCACCAGTACCAACAGGTCACTCAAATGTTGCCGAAAAACATTCATGAAAAACTTCCATCCAGGTCTAGAATTCTTTCCTTTTTCTCCTGTCTTCATTTCTTTTCATATGCAACAGGCAGCAGACAGAGCTGTCCAATTGCCGGGTGGGTAAATATTTCACTCTGGGTATCACTAAACCAAAGCAGCATTTGGGATTACAAAGTATTTACAGCACAGAGACAGGCCATTCGGCCCAACAGGTCCATGCCAGTGTTTGTGCTCCTCACGAGCCTCCTCCCACCCCTCTTCATCTAACCCTATCAGCATAACCTTCTATTCCTTTTTCCCTCATGTGCTTATCTAGCTTCCCCTTAAATGCATCTATGCTATTCGCCTCAGCTATTCCTTGCGGTCGCGAGTTCCACATTCTCACCACTCTCTGGGTAAAGAAGTTTCTCCTGAATTCCCTATTGGATTTATTAGTGACTACCTTATATTTATGGCCCCTAGTTCTGGTCGCACCCGCAAGTGGAAATATCTACCCTATCAAACCCTTTCATAATCTTAAAGGCCTCTATCAGGACCCCTCAGTCTTCTCTTTTGCAGAGAAAAGAGCCCCAGCCTGTTCAATCTTTCCAGATAGGTATAACCTCTCAGTTTTGGTATCATTCTAGTAAATCTCTTTTGCACCTTCTCCAGTGCTACAATGCCCTCAGTGTCCTCTTGGCTAGCAAAGTGAAAGATAAGCTGGGTGGTTCCTGTTTCTGAATAGTATCCAGTAAACACGCAGGAAAGTGTGTGTGGGTGGACGCGGGTTTAGAATAGGATTCGCATCATAGTCCTCCATAGTTGGATGCCCTGCCAACACTCATTGTCAAGACTCGGGTTGCAAATGCCAATGGAACTCTGCCATCCATCGTGGGTCAGCACCTTAAGGGTAGGGAGCGGTGTAAACGAATGGAAATTCTGCTGAATTGATCAGGTCTGAAGGCATTTGCCACCAATCAAATAATGCACCTCTTTGACAGTCTTTGTAGCAGTCTCAGTCAGCAGTTCCCCAGTCTTGATTAAATGCTCGGGCCCTGCTGTCTCAGCACTTGGTGCTGAAGCCATTTATCACCTTGTGCACTCCCGGCGAACAGGAGTCATTACTTATCTGAATGCACACGTGCACTCTCTTGTCAGATCAAGGATCTTTTATAGTCATAAAGACAAGATCACATGATTGAATCTGTCTACTTTTCAAACTGTTCTTATGTTATCCTATTTTGTTATGTGTCAAGTATTCAAATCAGCTTTCGCCCCATTTGGCAGTGAATTTGCGCCTGAGTGACTGCAAATCTTCGAGCAATTTGTGGACGTCACAAACCCCTCCAACTGCAGCCTAATTTATTTTGTTTAGAACCTTGCTGAGGTTAGCAGAAAAAGTTCCACATCAGATCCCAGAAACTACAGGTCATTGCATATTCTTCCCGTGCCATTGGCGGCCGTGCCTTCAGCTGCCTAGGCCCTAAACTTGTGAATTCCCCCCCCAAAAACCTTTCTGCCTCTCCACCTCTCTCTCTCTCCTCCCTTAAGACGCTTCTTATAAGCTTCCTCACCTGACCTAATAACTCCTTATGTGGCTTGGTGTCAGGTTTTGTTTGATAATCGCTCCTGTGAAGCGCCTTGTATTTTACTATGTTAAAGGCACTACATAAATGCAAGTTGTTGTTGTGCCGTACAACTTTAGTGAGAGAGAGGAGAATGCCCACAAGATCACAAAATGGATGCAGGCGAGGAAGGCCATTTGGTTCATCGTACCTCATCCATCTGGAAAAAAAACCTAGAATACCCCTAGTCATAGTGTCCTACTGGTTCTTAAATGATTCCAGGGTTTTTGCCTCCTATCTGGAAACCCATTCCATGTGTTGATCACTCCTTACAGGAACACAGGGACAGGAGTAGGCCATTCAGCCCCTTGAGCCTGTTCCACCATTCAATGAGATCATGGCTGATCTGTATCTTAACTCCATCCACCCTTCTTTGGCAAAGCAATAATCTTCCTGACATTAGTCTTAATTTGCCCTTTGCTGGTTCGAACCCTTGCCCTACTGTCATGGTTTCAGTTGTAATAGCTGCTTTTCCTTTACTACACCATTCACTAACTTATAGACCTATCTGAGGGCCCATCTCAGTTGTATCCTTGCAAGGCTGGAGAGCCCAAGTTTTTCAGTCTTCTATCGTAATTGAGAGGTGATCTCATTGAAACGTGTAAAATTCTTAGAGGGATTGACAGGGTAGATGCTGAGAGGCAGTTTCCCTGTGAAGGAAATAGCCATATTCCAAGAAATACATCATCCTATAAACAGATTTGATAATATTAAAACATGACAAACTGGGGTTAAAAATCTAAAAGCCTCAACGACACAAGCCGTAAAACAGAAATACAGGCTTCTGAGTTAAAGATCAGTTGTTAACAAAGTTGTAAACATCACAAGCTTTGAAATGGGAAATGTTTGTAAATACAAAGACATGGCCCTATTGAAACAGCAGGCTGGAGGTTCCTCTATGTCTGAACATTGGAACCAACACAATGGAATGACCCAAGTAAAGTGTCAAAATCTAACACGTCGAACAGGTGCACAGAACATTAAAAAAACCAAGTGCCTTTGAAAAAATGACATCAAGTAAAAGAAATACCTGCCGTAAAATAGTTTTATATTAAACTTAGAACAAGGAGACATGGTTCTTAATATAACCAATTGAAGTAAATAAGAAATGCAAAGAACACCCTAGATTAAGTGTTTTTGAATTACAAATTATAAAAAGTACCTACAGAGAGACTTTGTAGATATTACATCAATAGATGACACCAAGCAATCACATTGTTTATGTGTTAAACTTGGAACATAAGGAGACAGGAGTCTGTGTTACAAACAGCAGAGGTGATTTAGAAATTCAATAGAAAGACTTCCTAAGAATGGCATCAAATAGATAAATCGATAATAACCATAAAAATGATAAGTTTTTGAACACCTAAAGGTAGAGACACAAGTCTGGTTGCAACAGTTGAATTGACAGTAAAGAATAGAAAACAATTCAATAGAGTATCACTAGAGACAATTAGCTTCCATCAGCAGAATACTTCAAAGAAAATACCACTAAAAAAGATGAAAAGTCAGAAGTCGCTGGAAGGGTAAGCGTTTTTCAACTTCACAGGCACGCTCTGTAAGTTTACAACTCTGAGTCTCGGGTAATCAAGGTATTTGATTTTGGTGGATATTCTGGATTAATAAGTAGAAGTGTGGAAATGTAACGAAGTTAAGATTTGAGAATAAAGATCTCTGATAAGAAATGTAAGCTATTTGTATTTTGAACAGTTAAAGTTGCGATTGCCATAACAGCTGTTAACTAAATGTCGGTTCTTTAATAATTCTATATATTTTTAGAATTATCTCACAGAGTATTTCTGTATAAACTCGCGAACTCAATTTCTGTACACTCAAAGGAGTTGCAGAATTCTGGGGGGTATTCCGGACCCTCATAATATCCGGAAGGTTACAGTCTAGTTAAACTTGTTAAAAGTGCTATCCGGAAGACGGTAACATCTTCACGTCATTCCTTTCTTTTAGGGAGAGGTAGTCTGACCTTTAGACCCAATTAAGCGTCTTATAGAATTCGGCTGTCTTTAACTTTAGTTGAAGGTGAACGTCTGGGGAATACGCCTGATCTAGGGTAGCCCAAAAAGGGCTAGGACTTGTAATTATCCCTTCATCCCCTGGCTGGAGAGTCTCGAACTAGGGGGCATAGTCTCAGGATAAGGGGTCGGCCATTTGGGACTGAGATGAGGAGAAATTTCTTCACTCAGAGGGTTGTGAATCTTTGGAATTCTTTACCCCAGAGGGCTGTGGATGCTCAGTCAATGAGTATATTCAAGACTGAGAGCAATAGATTTTTGGGCACTAAGGGAATCAAGGGATATGGGGATCGGGTGGGTAAATGAAGTTGATGTAGAAGATCAGCCATGATCTTATTGAATGGCGGAGCTGGCTCGAGGGGCGTAGGGCTTACTCCTGCTCCTGTTTTTATGTTCTTATAACTCAGTCCTCTGACATGAGGAATCGGCCTCTCCTGGCTTTTACCTCCAGGGCTTGAATGTCTCCCCTGTGTCTCAGTGACTAAAACTGGACAAAGTACTCAAAGTACGTTTTGACCATGGATCATAGAATCATAAAAATTTATGGCACAGAAGGAGGCCATTCGGCCCATCATGTCTGTGACGGCCGAAAAAGAGCTATCCAGCCTAATCACACTTTCCAGGACTTGGTCCATAGCCTTGCAGGTTACGGCACTTCAAGTGCATATCCAAGTACTTTTTAAATGCGATGAGGGTTTCTGCCTCTACCACCCTTTCAGGCAGTGAGTTCCAGACCCCCACCACACTCTGGGTGAAAAAAGTTCTCCTCAACTCCCCTCTAATCCTTCTACCAATTACTTTAAATCTATGCCCCCTGGTTATTGACCTCTCTGCTAAGGGAAATAGGTCCTTCCTATCCACTCTATCTAGGCCCCTCATAATTTTATACACCTCAATTGAGTCTCCCCTCAGTCTCCTCTATTCCAAAGAAAACAACCCCAGCCTATCCAATCTTTCCTGACCGCTAAACCAGACCACCATATGGCTTTAAGAACATAAGAACATAAGAAATAGGAGCAGGAGTAGGCCAATCGGCCCCTCGAGCCTGCTCCGCCATTCAATAAGATCATGGCTGATCTGATCCTAACCGCCAATCTACTATCTATCACAGAACCATCTCCTGCATCTAACAGAATTGCACACACGAAATAGGAGCAGAATCAGGCTACACGGTCCCTGGGCCCGCTCCACTACCCACAGGGCCATGACCGATCCGAACCTAGACTCATGTCCAAATTCCTGCCCGCTCCCCGTAACCCTTAATGCCCTTTACTTCTAGGAAACTGTCTATTTCTGTTTTAAATTTATTTAATGATGTAGCTTCTACAGCTTTTTGTGGCAGCATATTCCATGGACCTACCACCCTCTGAGTGAAGTAGTTCCTCCTCATCTCAGTTTTGAAAGAGCAGCCCCTTATTCTAAGACTATGTCCCCTAGTTCTAGTCTCACCCGTCATCGGGAACATCCTCCCCGCATCCACCCGATCCAACCACTTCACAATCTTATATGTTTCAATAAGATCGCCTCTCATTCTTCTGAACTCCAATGAGTAGAGTCCCAATCTACCCAACCTCTCCTCATATGACCACCCCCTCATCCCCGGGATTAACCGAGTGAACCTTTTTTGCACTGCCTCGAGAGCAAGGATGTCTTTCCTTAAGTAAGGACACCAAAACTGTATGCAGTATTCCAGGTGCGGTCTCACCAATACCTTGTACAACTGAAGCAATACCTCCCTATTTTTATATTCTATCCCCCTAGCAATGAAAGCCAACATTCCATTTGCCTTCTTAATCACTTGCTGCACCTGCATACTAACCTTTTGAGTTTCGTGCACCAGGACCCCCAGATCCCTTTGCACTTCAGTACTCTCCAGTTTCTCGCCATTAAGATAATAAATTGCTCTAGGATTTTTCCTGCCAAAGTGCATCACCTCACACTTTCCAGTGTTGTATTCCATCTGCCAAATCTCTGCCCACTTACTTAGCCTGTTTATGTCCCCTTGCAGGTTTTTTATGTCCTCCTCACTCACTACTTTCCCTCCCATCTTTGTATCATCTGCAAATTTTGATATGTTACACTTGGTCCCTTCCTCCAAATCGTTAATATAGATTGTAAAGAGTTGGGGACCCAGCACTGACCCCTGTGGAACACCACTAGTTACTGATTGCCAGTCTGAGAATGAACCATTTATCCCAACTCTTTGCTTTCTGTTAGATAGCCAATCCTCTATCCATGCCAGAATATTACCCCCAATCCCGTGATTTTTTACCTTAAGCAATAATCTTTTGTGTGGCACCTTGTCAAATGCCTTTTGGAAGTCTAAATACACTACGTCCACTGGTTCCCCTTTATCCACTCTATATGTTACTTCCTCAAAGAACTCCAGCAAATTTGTCAAACATGACTTCCCCTTCGTAAAACCATGCTGACTTTGTCCTATTAAATTATGATTATCCAAATGTCCTGTTACTGTTTCCTTAATAATGGACTCCAAAATTTTACCTACCACAGATGTTAGGCTAACCGGTCTATAGTTACCAGCCTTCTGTCTACTGCCCTTTTTAAATAAGGGTGTTACATTAGCAGTTTTCCAGTCTGCCGGGACCTTAGCGGAATCCAGGGAGTTTTGAAAAATTATTACCAATGCATCTACAATCCCTACCGCCACTTCCTTCAAGACTCTAGGATGTAAGCCATGACATCCTCTAATTTATACTCAATTGACAATTATATAAATATATTAAAAGTGTGAATCCACTGACGCTCACCATTGTCACTTTGGGCTCTCACCGTTGTGTCCTGGTGTGCGAACCATATCCGCAGTAGAACTGACAATGGAATATATTTGTGGGACTGTGCTTAGAAATAGCAAGCCACAACATTCTATGTAATAAAATAAAAATATTCGATTCATCAGAAAGACTTGCATTTATTGAGCACCTTGTCATGTCTCTTGGAAACAACCCTGAGTGCTTCATATACGATGAATTACTTTAAAATACCGTGTGGCAGCCATTTTGTGCACAGCAAAATCCCCAAAACATGCACTGAGATAAACGTCAACTAGTCTGTTTTGATGCTGCTGCTTTCAGAGAGGAATATTGACCAGCACACAGGAAAAACTCATCACCCTTTTTTGAAATAGTGTCAGAACGTCCACCTGCTATCCACACAAGTGCACTTTCCACCAGGAGAGTGTTCAATAGCAAGAATCACGGAATCTTACAGCATAGATTGAGGCCATTTGGCCTGAGGACTTTTGGCGGCTCTTTGAAAGAGCATTCTGATTCAGTCCCACACCCCAGCTTTTTCCTCAGAACCCTGCAAATTACTCCTCTTCAAGTACACGTCCAATTCCCTTTTGAAATTTCCGATGGAATCTGCTTCCACCACTCTTTCAGGTACTGCGTTCCAGATCTTAACAATGCTCTGTGTGAAAAAAAATTCTCCTCATTTCCCCTCTAGTTCTTTTGCCAATTATTTTAAATCTACGACCTCTGGTCACCGACCCACTTGCCAGAGGAAACAGTGTCTCCCTACTTGCTCTATCAAAACCCCGCATAATTTTGAATACCTCTATTAGGTCTCCCCTTAAACTTCTCTGCTCTACGGAGAACAATCCCAGCTTCTCCAATCGCTCCACATAACTGAAGAACTCTGGCTAATTTATCCCCTCGCTATCCCAGTGGTGCTGAGGCCAACTGCAGCAACCCAATTATTGCACTATCTGAAAATTAGCTACCCAGCATAGACCAGGTATTAAAATATATGCAAATTAACAGGATAATTGATTTAAACTTTATTCGCTAAGCTTACTGATCCAGTATATGCTTGAAGGGGTATGAGAGATCATAGAATCATACAGCACAGGTGGAGGCCATTCAGATCATCATGTCTGTGCTGGCCCTTTGTAAAGGATAAATGGATAAATGTTGGCCAGGACAACTGGAGAACACCCCCGCTCTTCTTCGAATCGTGCCGTGGGATATTTTATGTCCACACGAGGACTGCGTTTAATCAGATCAAGAAGACAGCACCTCCGACAGTGCAGCATTCCCTCGGTACTGCACTGAAGGACCAGCTAGATTATGTGCTCAAGTCTGCGGAGCGGGGGCTTGAACTCACGACCTCCCGAATGGCTCAAAGGTTTACAAATCGGTTTAGAAATGTTGAGAGGCTTAGGATGGATGTGCAGCTTGCCCTTGCCATGTACAAACATTTATACTCACCGTCATTAGTTTGTAAAAGGTACTGAGTGATATTAACAGAACAGTGATGGGTCGATACTGGTAGGTGGCAGTGTTTTCTGCCCAGTGGAAGAGGGTGATGTTCATTTCGGTTGTAGAAGCATCTTGCAGCAGCAGGGGGAGCAGCCTTAGAGCTTGGAGAAAGAAGCAGCGAGAGAGAGAGAGAGAGACAGACAGACAAACAAGAGACATTCACAGGGTTTTTTGGTTCTCACCCGTCCACTTCACAGGAGCTACCATGACATTTTCTTCTTGCCCTCGCAATGTACCGTCAAGCACAGAAAATCTAAAGAATAGGAATTAATAAATAAGAGAGAAGCAAGGGGATATTGCAAAAGGAAAATATTAAGATTTTTTTTCTTCTTGTATTTGATTTCATCTTTTTTTGGGGGGTGGGGGGGGGAGATTTCTTTTTTTTACAAAAATGGCAGCCAACTGTACTGCCAGTGCCAGCAAGACTAAAACCAAGAAGAAACATTTTGTAGCTCAGAAAGTGAAGCTGTTCAGGGCCAGTGAGCCCCTACTCAGTGTGCTGATGTGGGGAGTCAACCACACCGTGAGTAAGATCAGATCTGTCTTATTTCTTTGGAATTATTATGATTTATTTATTCATTTAAAAATGTACTTTTACTGTGAGGCGCTGGACTTGGAGAGATGGCTTAAGATGCTGAATTGTCTTATAATTTTCTTTCAGGCCTTGATTTAAGATTGTGCCTTGATATTTTTTTGTTGTTGTTGGAAGAAACCAGATTATTTTTTTTATTTTTAAGTTTAATTTTATCTTGGTCTATCTTTTTTTTTGAGGGAGATTTTTTTGGGGGAGCTGAAGGCCTGTTGGATTTTCTTTTTTTGGAGGGCAAGATAAAAAGGGAACCTCACTTATTAATAATAATGAATGAGAAATACGTATTTGTTGTTGGATGAATGATGTGAATGAATTGTTTTATATCTCATTGATTTAAAAATAAAATAAAACGTGTATTTCATTTGTCCTTTTTTTAAAAAAAAAGCTCCAGCTTGGGCCTGAGGGAGGTGTTTGACTTCAATTAAAAAAGCGTGAAAATGATAATTTAATGTTTTATTTTGAGGGATTTTAAAAAATAAATTAATTTACTGGGAGATTTTAGCGCGATTTAATTTTTTTGTGGTGAGGGGGAGACTTTATTTCGAGCTCTTGTGAGATTAGGCCGAAGAAAAAAAGGGGGAGAGATTTTATTTTATTTTTTAAATTCCCCTCACGTTTTTTTTTGTTGTTTTTTAAACATTTTTTCTCTCTCCTGGCTGGATCTTTCGGCCTTTTTTATTTTCCTCTTTCTCCGGGGCCCGTTAACTCCCCTTCGGCCTCGCCTCGAACACACAAGAGGTTTTTATTTTGACATAAAATTATCCTCTTATCGAGAGAAAGGCGATGTGTTATCGCTGATTATATATATATATGTGTTTTTTGTTGTTGTTAAAAATCCTTCCTTCCTGCTGTCCCCCCTTTTCTGTCTGATTTCCCCCCCCCGGGCAACCGCGCCCCTCAGGGCGGCCTCGCTGCTCAGGCGAGTCCGCAGGCTTCAGCGGCCTAGCAGCAGCTTTTAAAAAAAAAATCTGTTGGCAGAAATTGCTCAAATTGTCTCAGAGGCATTTACATTCCCCTCCCCATCTCCCCTAAAAAAACCCCACACAATCCCAGGAGGTTTAATGAGGCAGATTTAAGTGAGTATCTGCTTTAATTTTTGGGGGGGGGTGGTTGGTGGTTGTTTGGGGCACAATTGTGGGTTATTGTGTTTTTTTTTGTAATTATGTTGTGTTTCAGGGCCAGTAATTTCAGCCTGGGATTGCAGCGCTTCGAGTAATTCTACGTTTCAAAAAAACCAAACCCCATGCCTGTGACTGACCGTGCAGTATTTTCATCGAAGAGTTCTTTCCCTCCAGGTGTTGCCCGCTGCCAAGTTGGTTATGAGGGGGCAATAAAAGTTCCTTTCTGTGCAGGATATTCTATGTACTGTGTAACCATTCCTCCCACGATATTCTCGATTCTGGTGTTCCCCTGACCGTGCTGGCCAGGAAACGCAGATGAACACTCCAGCAAGGATCAGGGGATAGTAATCAGGAGTAGTAACCATGGCTGACTCTTTCTTCCCCCCCATCCCTCGCCCAGGTGTACTGGCGTCAATTGTAGTGCCCTTCCTGCTGCTGAGGCTGAAATCAGCGAACTCTGTACAGACAGGGGATTGAACCTGCGACCCTCTTGCTCTGTCTGACCTTCTTGCTCCGTCTGGCTCAGCTTCACGTTGGACAGCCCACGTCTTGATGTCAACGTGTCGACCCCCCACCCCCTTTATGTGATGCGTCGGTAGGTTTTTGCTAGACAAGGGTATTCGGGGATGTGGAGCCAATGCAGGTGGATGGAGTGAAGATACAGACCAGCCATGATCTCGGTGAATGGCAGGACAGGCTTGAGGGGCTGAATGGCCTACTCCTGTTCCCATGTTCCTAATACAGCTCCACCATCTCTCATAAAGGGGCCGCAGAGCAAAGCAGTCGGGCAGTTGGGAAGTGTCCTTCTGGATAGATCGGGGGAGACGGGGTTGGGGGATCGACCTGTAATATAAACGCTAGCCCTCGACAACTGGGCTCACCCCAGTGATATGTGGAGGATGCTTCGGATTTGAAGAATTAATATTTCAAAAATCCGAGCGATCTGCAACGGGTAGTGACTTCTCGATCTAGCCGGCATGGACTGGTTGGGCCAAATGGCCCTTTTTCTGTGCAGGATATTCTATGTACTGTGTAACCATTCCTCCCATGATATTCTCGATTCTGGTGTTCCCCTGACCATGCTGGCCAGGAAACGCAGATGAACACTCCAGCAAGGATCAGGGGATAATAATCAGGAGTAGTAACCATGGCTGACTCTTCTTCCCCCTCCCTCGCCCAGGTGTACTGACGTCAATTGTCGTGCCCTCCCTGCTGCTGAGACTGAAATCGGCTAACTCTGTACAGACAGGGGATTGAACCTGCGACCCTCTTGCTCTGTCTGACCTTCTTGCTCCGCCTGGCTCGGCTTCCGTTGGACAGCCCAGTTGCCCATTGAGCCGTCGGAGGAGCCTGTTTTCGTGACGTTATTTTAGCACTGTTTCTAAAGCCGTTGTGGGTCTGTACCATTTCATTTCTCCACCCAGCCAGGGAAGGTTTGAGAGGGTAGATGTAAAGAAGATGTTTCCACTTGTGATGGAGTCCAAAGCTAAAGGGTCATAAATATAAGATAGTCACTAATAAATCCAATAATGAATTCAGGAGAGACTTCTACCCAGAGAGTGGTTAGAATGTGGAACTCGCTACCACATGGAGAGGTTAAGGCGAATAGCAGAGATGCGTTTGAGGGGAAGCTAGATAAGTGCATGACGGAGAAAGGAATAGAAGGATATGCTGATGGGGTGAGATGAAGTAGAGTGGGAAGATAAACACCAGCATAGACCAGTTGGACCGAATGGCCTGTTTCTGTGCTGTAAATTCTATGTAATTCTATGAAACAAGAAATATGTATACCTTAGTGCTATTTTTGTAAATTAACTTGATATTCTAAAGTCTGTTTCTTTGAGGGGGGGAAAATGCCGCAATCCAGAGCAATCTGCGTGAGGGGTCACGTTCTGCGTGAAACATTATTAGTATACTCAGCAATTAATTTTGTGAGGCTTGGGAAATTGGGTCAGGCCACAGGAGAGAATGGACACCAGCAGAATATCACTTTCCTTATAAAGCAACGTCACCTTTTAATAAACCTGTGAAATAGATGAAGGGTATTTGACTGGTGATTGTGGGCTGCGGCAGTTCTTTTTGTGACACTAGCCTTTCTACACAAGTGAAATGATGCCTAGTGGTCAACTGAGCTACGCGGATAATGCTTTCGGGCTAGGGTGGTTCTTGCTGTAGAGTCCGACGTGCACCTTTAAATCGCCCCTTTTGACGACTTTTACAAGCATTTCAACACGAGAATCAAAAACGCCGACAGCTTACCTGGAGAATAATGGGGTGTTCTTGAGTCTTTGGAATTCTCTACCCCAGAGAGCTGTGGATGCTCAGCCGTTGGAGTATATTCAAGACAGATTTTTGGATGCTAAGGGAATCAAGGGACATGGGGATAGTGCGGGAAGGTGGAGTTGAGGTAGAAGATCAGCCATGATCTTATTGAATGGTGGAGCAGGCTCGAATGGCCTGCTCCTGCTCCTATTTCTTGCGTTCTTAAGGCATTATAAAAAATTTAAAAATCCCCGCCTCAGGTTTCTTACCGTCACACACTGGGTACAGTCCTATAGGCGGCTGCTGCCCTTTGGTACCTCAGCCAAGTGGTCATTGTGTGTGTACAAGCGTTTTGACTGTGGTGGGGGGGGGGGGGGGGCATCACAGCTGAGCCTGATACTGTCCTCCCCTGATATCTATATGTGCAGACTTTCCAACAGCGCTGGATAGTTATTAGGAATGGGAACGCTAGCCATGTGATGCTGAGGCCAATTATAGCCCCTCCCCTTCCTCTTGCTCCGATCATCCAACTTGCCACATTCTGGGAATACAACATGGGACCTTCCCTTGTGAGTGTGTGTGTGTGTGTGTGTGTGTCTCTCAGCCAAACACCAGATGGTTCAGTTGCCATCTGCGCCATTAGGGTGAGCACGTTGCATCTTTAATTGTCCTCTTTGCCTTTTGGAGACCAGAAAATTATGAAGTTTTTCTCGGATCTCCCGTCCCCACGTTGAAACTACAAAAGGAGCGCCATGAAGTTAATTGTCCCCCGTAGCATTTCATCAGTTAAAAGATTCTAGAAAGAATTGCTAGATTTTGCACTATTATTTTTGGAATAGTTTAAGTATTATGTAAGTCACGTGCTAAAATGTCAGTAGATTACTCAAGAGAATGATGGGTCCTTGTAAGAGGTTTCAACGCAGTAACCTTGCTAGGTTTGGGTAAGGTTATAGACCAGGGGTGTCCAAACTGTGGCCTTTGAGCCCTGGACATTTGATTCCCAAAGGCCAGACAGCCCAGTCCGATTTGCACTTTTATCATTTTTGCGCTTTTTCTCCTGTTTGAACGCCACGGGCCTGGAGAATGGGCAAGGGCTGTTGTTAGTACTTTTGCCTTGATGGTGGATTAGAGCACGAAGATTTGCAACTTGAGAAATATGCCGGTTAATGGAAATATTGATTCAAACTCCATGTGATCTGAGAGACTCTGTGGTACGCACCTAAGTGGCCCACAAAGACAGAAATGCTTGGACACTTCTCGTCAAGAGTGATTCATGACTTAGCTGAGTGCTGACCTGGGGTTACTACCTTGAAATCGCTCCTTTTGTGGCTATTTTTGTGTTTTTATAAAACATATATTACAAAGTTTAATGTGGAAGTTGTATTCTGTTTTTCCTCATTTTAGAATCATAGAATCATTACAGCGCAGTAGGAGGCCATTCGGCCCGTCGAGCCTGTGCCGGCTCTCTAAGAGCACTTCAGCTAGTCCCACTCCCCCGCCCTTTCCCCGTAGCCCTGCAAATTTTTTTCCTTCCGGTACTTACCCAGTTCCCTTTTGAAAGCCACGATTGAGTCTGCCTCCACCACCCTCTCAGGCAGCGCATTCCAGATACTAACCACTCGCTGCGTTAAAAGGTTTTTCTTACGTCGCCTTTGGTTCTTCTGCCAATCACCTTAAATCTGTGTCCTCTGGTTCTCGACCCTCCCGCCAATGGGAACAGTTTCTCTCTATCTGCTCTGTCCAGACCCCTCGTGATTTTGAACACCTCTATCAAATCTCCTCTCAACCTTCTCTGCTCCAAAGGAGAACAACCCCAGCTTCTCCAGTCTATCCATGTAACTGAAGTCCCTCAGCCCTGGAACCATTCTCGTAAATCTTTTCTGCACCCTCTCTAAGGCCTTCACATCCTTCCTAAGGTGCGGTGCCCATTTTGTGACTGGTGAGTAGGGCACTCCATGCAGTTGGTGTGTGATTGCAAGATCTCAAGACTGTTTGCTTGGAGAATCCGCTTGGGCCGCTGTGAACTCACTGTTACAGATTACCAACTCTACCATTCCGAAATGAGCCCAGTGTCCTGGCTTGATCCATTTTTAGCAACCCCGGCTGATTGTCCTCTACTACAACAATAACAACAACAACTTGTATTTATATAGCGTCTTTAACAGAGTAAAACATCCCAAGGCGCTTCACAGGACCGTTATAAAACAAAATTTGACTCCGAGCCACATAAGTAGAAATTAGGGCAGGTGACCAAAAGCTTGGTCAAAGAGGTAGGTTTTAAGGAGCGTCTTAAAGGAGGAAAGTGAGGTTGAGAGGTATAGGGAGGGAATTCCAGAGCTTAGGGTCTTGGAAGCTGAAGGCACGGCCGCCAATGGTGGAGCGATTTAAAATCAGGGCTGCTCGAGGGCAGAATTAGAGGGCTGGAGGAGATTACAGAGATAGGGAGGGGCGAGGCCATGGAGGGATTTGAAATCCAGGATGAGAATTTTAAAATCGAGACGTTACTTAACTGGGAGCCAATGTAGGTCAGCGAGCACAGGGGTGATGGGTGAACAGGACTTGGTGCGAGTTAGGACACAGGCAGCTGAGTTTTGGATAACCTCAAGTTCACATAGGGTAGAATGTGGGAGGCCAGCCAGGAGTGTGTTGGAAAAGTCTATGGCAACTACACATTAGGGTTATTGATTATGACACACCAAGTTAACATGACCTAGCATAACCAGTTTATTGAATTGTAATGCATGGAATTGATTGCCATATTTTAAACCATTTTTACGTTGTTTATATGTCTAATTTTACATAAAACTTGTCTTTCAAACTCAGGTTAGAACTAAGTTATTTTAAAGCATTAATTTTTTGGAATTGTGTAGCATTGGCTACAGCATGCAAGTGACAAGCAGTAATAGAAATAAATAAAAATAACATAGCCAGAGGAGATCCATATCAAATTATTTACAGCAGACAGCAAGCTTAAGTACAAACTCGTAACAGTCAAACGCCTGATTCAGCAAGATTAAGAAGTCGCACAACACCAGGTTATAGTCCAACAGTTTTATTTGAAATCACAAGCTTTCGGAGCGGCTGCTCCTTCGTCAGGTGAAGTGGACTTCACCTGACGAAGGAGCAGCCGCTCCGAAAGCTTGTGATTTCAAATAAAACTGTTGGACTATAACCTGGTGTTGTGCGACTTCTCACTTTTGTCCACCCCAGTCCAACGCCGGCATCTCCGCATCACAGCAAGATTAGGCACTAGGAAAGGTCTGAGGCAGAATTATCAGGGCTCCCGAGGGGCATTTGGACAGTTCAGTGGACATCACACCGATGAGGGGGATGAAAATCAGAGGAAAGTGGGCAAAAAATAATATGCAGCGCAGAAGAGATGTGCAGTTGGAACAGTGCTTTGGGTGGTCCTTGCTCCTGGCTGCAGTAAAACAGGGGAATGAGAAAGAAAGAGCTTGAATTTATATAGTGCCTTTCATGACCATTCAAAGCGCTGCACAACCACTGAAGTACTTTCGAAATGTAATCAGTGTTGTAAAGTAGGCAAACACGGCAGCCAATTTGCGTACAAGGTTCCACAAACAGCAATGAAATAAATGCCCAGATAATCTGTTTTAGTAATGTTGGTTGATCGATAAATGTTGGCCAGCACATTGGAAGAACGTCGCTGCTCTTATTCAAACACTTCCACCTGAGAGGGCAGGCGGTTTAATGTCTCATGTGAAAGACAGTCTTTCCCTCAGTACTGCGTTGGAGTGTCAGTCTGGATTTTGTTGTCAAGTCCTGGAGTGGAGTATGAACCCACCACCTTCTGACTCCGAGGCGAGAGTACTGCTGAGCCAAGGCTGACATCTAAGATACAAAGCCCTCCCGTACCCCTGTAGCAGAATGCAGTTTTGCAGATGTGGCGAAGAAAACAGGTGTGAAATATGAATCTCGTGGGAATTTGTCACAATCTTATAGTAAAGTGCTTTCTTGATTCTGGTATTAACTAAAGGTGACTTAGGAAACAGAGGCTTTCTGTGAACTTCTCCGCCTCTCTCCTCCTTTTAAGACGCTCCTTAAAACCTACCTCCTTGACCAAGCTTCTGTCCTAATATCTCCTTATGTGGCTAGGTGTTAAATTTAGCTTGATAAAGCTCCTGTGACATTTTACTATGTTAAAGGTGCTACATAACTGCAAGTTGTTGTTGATAGGGTTGATGTAGAGAAGATGTTTCCACTTGTGGGGGGAGTCCAAAACTAGGGGCCATCAATATAAGATAGTCACTAATAAATCCAATTGGAATTCAGGTGAAATGTCTTTACCCAGAGAGTGGTTAGAATGTGGAACTTGCTACCACAAGGAGTAGTTGAGGCGAATAGCATAGATGCATTTAAGGGGAAGCTAGATAAACACATGAGGGAGAAAGGAATAGAAGGATATGTTGACAGGGTGAGATGAAATAGGGTGGGAGGAGGCGCGTGTGGAACATAAACACCGGCACGGACCAGTTGGGCCGAATGGCCTGTTTCCATGCTGTAAATTCTATGTATACCATGTTTTATAGCACAGCTATACATTTCTGAATGGGGATGTCTTACTTTCTAAATTTGAATTCAAGTATGTATTTTTAACTGCAAAGCAGTTTCTCCAATTTTAGATTGGGGCAGATTTGCTCATCTAATTTTTATTTGTTCACGGGATGCGGGCGTCGCCGGCAAGGCCAGCATTTATTGCCCATCCCTAATTGCCCTTGAGAAGGTGGTGGTGAGCCGCCGCCTTGAACCGCTGCAGTCCGTGTGGTGAAGGTACTCCCACAGTGCTGTTAGGGAGGGAGTTCCAGGATTTTGACTCAGCGACGATGAAGGAACGGCCGATATATTTCCAAGTCGGGATGGTGTGTGACTCGGAGGGAAACTTGCAGGAGGTGGTGGTGTTCCCATGCGCCTGCTGCCCTTGTCCTTCTAGGTGGTAGAAGTTGCGGGTTTGGGAGGTGATGAAGTTGAGAAGTTCTCTTTACAGTGACAAAGTCTTCCCCGTGCTTCAGTATAAACAGAATGATTCAGGAGTTCCAAATCCAAACTGATGTAAATTAGACTCACCTCATAGGAACAGGAGGAGGCCATTCAGCCCCTCTAGCCTGTTCCGCCATTCAATGAGATCATGGCTGATCTGCGACCTAACTCCATATACTTGCCTTTGCCCCATATCCCTTAATGCCCTTGGTTAACACAAATCTATCAATCCCAGATTTAAAATTAACAATTGATCTAGTATCAATTGCCGTTTGCGGAAGAGAGTTCCAAACTTCTACCACCCTTTGTGTGTAGAAGTGTTTCCTAGCTTCACTCCTGAAAGGTCTGGCTCTAATTTTTAGACTATGTCCCCCCTAGTCCTAGACGTTTCTCTCTATCTGCCCTATCTGTTCCCCTTAATATCTTGAAAATTTCGATCAAATCACCCCTTAACCTTCTTAATTCCAGGGAATCCAACTCTACTTGTATAATCTCTCCTCGTAATTTAACCCCTGGAGTCCGGGTATCATTTTGGTAAACCTACGCTGCACTCCCTCCCTCCAAGGCCAGTATATCCTTCCTAAGGTGTGGCGCCCAGAACTGCTCACAGTACTCCAGGTGTGGTCTAACCAGAGCCTCAGGAGTAAGTGCTAATTTTGTTGTCAGCATAAACTGGCAATTGACTTGACCGAACCTTCCTCCTCTCAGTCTGTTTCCTGTCTCCAAAATACCAATCAACTTGTTGTCACCTTTGTCACAGTGGCTGTTTCCTCTGTTGCACCCACTGAATCTCATTGCTTTTGATAAATTTGTATATTTTTAATTCTGAATATATAGATGTATACTGTGTCGGTGCATCATGTTCACGTGTCTCCACATGCAGCTTCAAAGAAGCCATGCAACTGCTGTTGTGCAACAACCATTAGCCCGTCTGAACGGATTTGATTGTCAAACGTGTTTATAGTATGCCGATGAATAAAAGCCATTCTGCCTCTTAAATTCACACCAGAGACTTGAGCACAAAAATCTAGGTTGACACTTCAGTGCAGTACTGAAGGGAGTGCTGCACTGTCAGAGGTGCCGTCTTTCGGATGAGACGTTGAACCGAGGCCCCGTCTGCTCTCTCAGGTGGACGTAAAAGATCCCACGGCCACTATTTCGAAGAAGAGCCAGGGGAGTTATCCCTGGTGTCCTGGGACCAATATTCATCCCTTAATCAACATCACTTAATCTGGTCATTATCACATTGCTGTTTGTGGGAGCTTGCTGTGCGCAAATTGGCTGCCACGTTTCCTACATTACAACAGCGACCACACTTCAAAAAGTACTTCATTGGCTGTAAAGCGCTTTGGGACGTCCTGAGGTCAGTGAAAGGCACGAAATAAATGCAAGTCTTTCTTTTCTGTTGTTCAAAACTGGAGAGTTGAGTTTTTCTTTTAGAAGGCTTCATTCGCACTACAGCGGAAAGAGGGAGTCCCACTCTGCTTCATTTCAGAATCCGGTCTGACTCTGAATTTACACTACAACTTCTGAGCGTTGGTGCCAGTCGAAAACATTTCACAATAGCGCTACCGTATATATATATAGTATGTGCAACCTAAAAGTGGCCTCAGGAGACACACTAATACCTTCTGAACTTCTCCTTTAAATTTGATAAGTATCTGGGAACAAGAATCCTGTTCGTGTCTAAGGCAGCTGGCCAGATTTGGGACTCTTATCTGGGTTGGATACTCCAGATGGGTCGGGTCTGCCAGAGGCGGCCTTTACATCTGGTATATAGAAACTACCTGGTGTACTTGGTGTGGAGATTACCACTTGTCAGTTCATTCGAGGTGCCACCATACCGCACCAGTGCGAGACTGCTATCTGTGTAGGGTGACATGGGTCGTCAGCCGGACCCGAGTTGCGTGCTAATGTTTGTGAAGCTTTCTGGCCAGGGTAAGGCGGGATCTGCAAGCCTGCATAGCACTCCACTGAACACCATCGGAATGCTGGTTAAATCTTATTGTCAGCAAAGAGTGGGCAGGACAGTTAGTTCTTTGGTTCTGTTTGAAAAGATTAGAAGTGGGCCGACAGTGACCTTTCTAAACTTCACACTGGACTGAACTCATTTAGCGTCAACACAAACTGTGTAGTCGGACCATAAGCCAACACTGTATTTATGAGCTAAATGACAAAGCAGTTTGCTAGTCTCCTCTTGAAGTTTCCCCTTTCACTTCCTTCCTCTATGTCTAACGTTTCTTCTTGTATTCCGTTCCTGTTTTTTCCTGCCCATTTCTAACTCGCTGACAATAAGACAAGTGTATTTTTTTTTTCCACCCAGTTTTAATCCATCTCTCTCAGCCTTGAATATCCTCGATGACTCAGCATCCACAGCCCTTTGGGGTAGAGAATTCCAAAGATTCACAATCCTCTTCGTGAAGAATACGTATAAAATTCTGACGGGGCTAGACAGACTGGATGCAGGGACGATGTTTCCCCTGGCTGGGGGCGGCGGGGGGGGGTCTAGAACGAGGGGTCACAGTCTCAGGATACGGGGTAGGACATTTAGGACTGAGATGAGGAGAAATTTCTTCACTCAGAGGGTGGTGAACCTGTGGAATTCTCTACCACAGAAGGCTGTGGAGGCCAAGTCACTGAATATATTTAAGAAGGAGATAGATAGATTTCTAGACACAAAAGGCATCAAGGGGTATGGGGAGGGAGCGGGAATATGGTATTGAGATAGAGGATCAGCCATGATCATATTGAATAGCGGAGCAGGCTCGAAGGGCCGAATGGCCTACTACTGCTCCTATTTTTCTATGTTTCTAAGAAATTCCTCCTCATTTCAGGCCTAATCCTGAGACTATGAACCCTAGTTCTAGATTCTCCAGCCAGGGGAAACAACCTCTCAGCATCTACCCTGCCAAGCCCTCTAAGAATTTTATATGTTTCAATGAGATCACCTCTCATTCTTTTAAAACTCCAGAGAATATAGGCCCAATCTACTCAATCTCTCCTCCTATGACAATCTTCTCATCCCAGGAATCTAGTGAACCTTTAACCTGGCATGTTTTGGTCTATATGTCTGAATTCATTGGGCCATTTGGTTGAGATGTGAAACTGAGGTGTTATCAAGTAGATGTTAAAGATTTCTTGAGAGTTTGCCTAGTATCCTTCAACAAACACACCAAAAACAGATTAACTTCTCACTTACCTTATTTCTGTTTGTTGGATATTGCTGCATGCAAAATGGTTGCTGTATTTATCTATGTAACAACAGTGGCTGCACTTCAGAGTAATTCATTATATATGAAGCACTTTGGGAGGTTTCTAAGACATGTAACAGGGTACCATATAAATGCAACTTCTTTCTTGACTCCTGTCCAGTGACACTTGCTGCTCTCTGCTGCTTATCTCAAGTGGCCATTCTTTATGTGCAGCCCTATAGATGTTAAACCGAGACCTCCGTCTGCCCTCTCAGATGGACATAAAAAGATCTCCTGGCACTACTTCGAAGAAGAGCTGGGGAGTTCTCCCCGGTGTCCTGGGCTAATATTTATCCCTCAGCCAACATCACTAAAATAGATTATCTGGTCATTCTCACATTGCTGTTTGTGGGAGCTTGCTGTGCGCAAATTGGCTGCCACGTTTCCTACATTACAACAGTGACTACACTTCAAAAGTCGAAAGTTCATTGACTGTAAAGCGCTTTGGGATGTCCTGAGGTCGTAAATGCAAGTGAGTCAAAATGGTAAGTGTTAGCCAGATATTGGACGCGATATTGTCTTCTGCTGTCTACAGGTGTCCAATTTTCAGCAAGGAGTCACTGGGTGGTGATCAGGAGTAGGAAATGTAACTGCTTTTTTTTAATATCTACTTCTTAGTTTGAAAGTTCTGAGTCCAGTTACAGTGCTCAAGATGCTGCCCAGCTGATTCAGAACTTGGGACCTTTCTAAGCGGGCAGTCGGGTGCCTTGTTTGTTAATCTTCACCGATTCCATTCTCACTCACAGAAGTTAGTTAGATTAATGCTCTCACCCAACACCTCCACCCCCCCGCCCCACCTCCCAATTTCCTTTCTTGCTGTGTAGAAACAGCTCGCATCTGCTTGTCGCTGCCCCAGAAGACTGACTGCAGATTGGGAAGATGCTATCTTTAATGTACTGTAATGGGTGTTGTGTTGGTTGTCACCTCGTCTGCTAGGATTTTTGTGGTTGTGCGTACAGGACCACTAGATTCTTCAAGCCCTTCAGTTTCTGTTTGTTTATTAGCAAAATATCACATTAGTGAAGACATGAATAATTAAAAAAAATCCTGATAACGGTTTTACAAAAATCTGTTCGTTTTGTTCAGATTGTTACAGGTTTGTATAATCATTCAGATAGTCACAACCAGAATCATGGTTGTCTTATTGAATCTTCTGAAACTAAAAGGGCAAGTTCTACATTGCCAGGTTAAGTTGCTGCAGCGTGTATGTTAAGTGTAGTTTTCACCTTAAGTACGTTTTACTTCATTGATCTAGAACTCCTAAGGTTAGTGGTGTATTTTATTTTAATATGATGTGTTACTCACTGTGCGCAGGGTACCCAGCAGGCAATCAAGCAGATAGAATTCTGAACTAATATAACCAAATCAGTGGAGTACAAGGAGAAAGATGTTAACATAGACCACTCTTTGAATGCTGTGTCCAGTTGGTCACCGACACACAAGGGAGACATTCAAACCCTGGAGGTGTTGCAGTGAGGAGGCTGACCCATCAGAGGCATCAGAGGACTGAGTTGTGAGGAAAGGCTGGAGGAACTAGCCTTGAAATGAGGTAACTAAGAGAGAACCTCATAGAGTACATAAGATAGTAAACTGTGTAGTAAAGATAAGTCCAGAGCTCTAACCGTAACAGTAGGACAAGGAGCACCGGTTCAAAGGCTAATGTCTTCACAGTGGAAGAAGAGGACAAAATACCAAAGGGAACCTAAAAATAAGTCAAGGGAAGGAAATTAGTGGATTTAATAAGTTTTATAAAAATGGTAATGGAAAAAATAACGGGACTTAAGATAGACAGATCTCCAGGTCCTGATGGTTTCCACCCAGGGTATTAAAGGCAAACAGTGAGGAAATTGCTCTGGGTTCACAATTGAAATTGGACAATTACAAATGTCACTCTTATTTAGAAAGGCGAGGAAAAGAAACCAGGTAACTACAGGCCTGTAAGTTTTGCAGTAATTGTGGGGAAGTTACTGGGATCTATCATCAGAGACACAGAGTGACTGAGCACCTGGACCAGTATCAATTGATCAAAGAGAGTCAGCATGGATTTGTGAAGGGTCGGTCATGTCTGACTAATCTAGTTGTACATTTCGAGGATGTCACTAGCATGGTGGACAGGGGAGTGTCTATGGATGTTGTCTATATGGACTTCCAGAAGGCATTTGATAAGGTTTCACACAAGAGATTATTAGCAAAAATGAGAGCACATGGAATTTGAGGTAACAACAGAAAATGCTGGAAACACTCAGCAGGCCAGGCAGCATCCGTGGAGAGAGAAACAGAGTTAACGTTTCAGGTCTGGGACCCTTCGTCAGAACTGGAAAAAGTTAGAGATGTAACGGGTTTTAAGCAGGTGCAGAGGCAGGGAAAGGGGGGGGGGGGCGGAGGAACAAAAGGGACGGTCTGTGCTAGGGTGGAAGGCAGGAGAGATTAAATGTTGCAAATGGGGATGGCAGAATCATCATCAGCTGTCGCCTGAAAAAATGGGGGCAGGGGTTATAGTCTGAAATTGTTGAACTCAATGTTGAGTCCAGAAGGCTGTAAAGTGCCTAATCGGAAGATGAGGTGCTGTTCCTCGAGCTTACGTTGAGCTTCATTGGAACAGTGTAAGAGGCCGAGGACAGAGAGGTCAGAGTGGAGCGGAGAATTAAAGTGACAGGCCACTGGGAGCTCGGGGTCCTCCTTACGTACTGAACGGAGGCGTTCCGCAAAGCGGTCACCCAATCTGCGTTTGGTCTCCCCAATGTAGAGGAGACCGCATCGTGAGCAGCGAATACAGTATACCGCAGCGAATGGAATTTGAGGTAACCTTGTGACATAGATTGGTAATTGGTTGGGAGGCAGGAGACAGAGAGTAGGGATAAAGAGTTTGATCTCTGGTTGGTGGTATGTGATAAGTGATGCTCCCCAGGGATCTGTACTGGGACCTCAGCTTTTCAGCATATAAGTGACTTGGATGAAGGACTAGAGAGTTGTACTGTATATCCAAGTTTGCAGATGACACTAAGTTAGGAGGGACAGTAAGTTGTGTAGATGGGAGGAGGAAGTTACAAAGAGACGTAGATTGACTAAGTGAGTGGGCCAAACTCTGGTAGTTGGAGTTCAATGTGGGGAAGCGTGAGGTCATCCACTTTGGATCTGAAAAAGACAAATGGAATATTTTCTTAATGGTGAGAGGCTAGGAGCTGTGAGGGAGCAAAGGGACAAAAAGTAATCAAAAAGGCTAATGGAATGTTGGCCTTTATCTCGAGATTTGGAATTCACAAGTGAGGGAGTGATCCCTCAATTGTACAGAGCCTCGGTCAGATCCCATCTAGAGTACTGTGTTCAGTTTTGGGCACCGTACCTCAGGAAAGATATATTGTCCTTGGAGAGGATATAGCACAGATTCACCAGGATGATACCAGGGCTCAAAGGGTTAAATTGTGAGGACAGGTTACATGTATTCCCTTGAGTTTAGAAGGTTGAGGAGTGATTTGATCAAGGTATATTTAATATGATTGAGATTCGATCAGGTAGTTACAGAGAAACTATTTGCTCTGGTGAGGGAATCCAGAACAAGGGGGCATAATCTTAAAATTAGAGCTAGGCCATTTCGAAAGAAATCAGGAAGCAGTTTTTCACACACACACAGGGTATTGGAAATCTGGAAAACTCTCTCCCTCAAAAGGCTGTGGATGCTGGGACAATTGAAATTTTCAAGACTGCGATCGACAGATTTTTGTTAGGTGTAGGTATGCAGGGATATGGAGCAAAGGCAGAAAAATGGAGTTGAAGTAGACATCGTCCATAATTGAATTGAATGGCACAACAGGCTCGAGGGGCTGAATGGCCCACTCCTGTTCTTGTGTTCCGACGCCGAGAAGTTCTTCACGCAAAGAATGATGAATACACAGATTGAACTTCCAGGTAGGGTAGTGGAGGCAAAAGCCCTGTAGTTATTTGAGGAACTATTGGATGCTGTGGGTGTGGAGGGGAAGGGGAGGAGTGTAGGTTTATTCTGTATGGGTAAACTAAGATGGGCTGAATGGCCTTCCCATCCGTAAGGAAGTGTTCCTATGAATTTGCTTTTTTGCAAATTATATGTTACAGGAGCAATCCTTTTCTATTTTATCAATACAGCTGTGATTATTGCTACTTTGAATTTTGCTCTCTTGTACCTTCCAAGTCCTAAATATGCCATCCTACATGTTCTTTCTCTTCCCTGCCTCTTCACGGTGTTGGATTCAAGGTTTACTCTACCGCCCCGAGTTTTCCCTTTCTTTTGCTACCTACAGGTTTTAAAAAAAAAAAATACAAGCTTGGTGTCATCTAATCGCTACTTGATTTATTTCCTACTCTTTTTCAAACTTGGTGGTGTTGTGCAATGTTCCCTGTAGGCTGCACTATATTCTATGCGGCCTGTTTATTTCGATGCGCGGTCCCTTTAAATTTTGCGCATGCCCAGTATTTCCAATGGAAAGGCTTGTGAGCGGCCTGTGCGGTACCTTGCAGATTACTGCGTGGCTGCACGCTTGCGCAGCTCAGAGGAAACATTGGCGTTCTGCACTTTGTAGGCCTTGGTCCTTCGCCTAAGTTTCTCAATAACAGTTGAAGCATTACAACTGCCTTTGTTTAATGGCTGTTGTAATAGAAATTAAAGTCTGACTCATTTGTTCTTTAGATGAAGCTCCAATTATTCAGCTTCCAAGGAGTGGACTCGGACGAGTGGGAGGAGTGTCTGAACAGGTAGAGAGCTAGAACTGAGTGTCTGCTGCGGGACCTGTTCGTTGCCGAGTCTGGTTGCTTTTGCACGGTGGATTATATGGCCCTTGCAAGACTAGAAATACCTGGTGATCTGGCATTCTGGGTGTGGTACACTAATAACATGGGCTCAGTTAACATCCTGTGCAGTGAGAAAAGAACAAAATTCATTCATTCATTTTAATGTAACCCTTCTATTGTTGGAGTACAGGATTAGGAGCTGAAGCACCAATTTCAGGACCTTTCCCTCAGCTTTCACCCCTCCTCTCCTGTTGGCCAGTGTAAAACTTTTACTTTGTCACCCCTCTCTCTCTCTATAGTTGCTTTTCTACTGCTGCCTGGGTCTTGAGAGAGTAACCTAACTGCATTGCTCTCCAGTATTTATATGTAGGCATCAACCTTGTAGCTCTCTCGTCTTGTGAGTCAAAAGGTCATAGATTCAATTCCTACTCCAGAGACTTGAGCACATAAGCCAGGCTGACACTTCAGTGCAATACTGAGGCAGTGCTGCACTGCTGGAGGTGCCGTCTCTCAGATGAGGTAATGTAGGAAACACGGCAGCCAATTTGCGCACAGCAAGGTCCCACAAACAGCAATGTGTTAATGACCAGATCATCTGTTTTTAGTGATGTTGGTTGAGGGATAAATATTGGTCCCAGGACACCGGGGAGAACTCCCTCTGCTCTTCTTCGAAATAGTGGCCACGGGATCTTTTACGCCCACCCGAGAGGGCAGACTGGGCCTCGGGTTAACGTCTCATCTGTAAGACGGCACCTCTGACAGTGTAGCACTCCCTCGGCACTGCACTGGAGTGTCAGCCTAGATTTTTGTGCTCAAGTCTCTGGGGTGGGACTTGAACCCACAACCGTCTGGCTCGGAGGCGAGAGTGCTACCCACTGAGTCAGGGCTGACAGTGGACGGGAGAGCTTGTTACTTTGCAGAAGCACAGACTAGCCATGGCCCTGTGCATGTGCGCAAAGTGCTGACATCACTCCAGACACTGGTGGAATAGCACATTAATTCCAAACTGGTGCAAGTTAGGTTGACAGTGTAAAGAATGGGTCTTCCAGCCACAGGTCGTAAAACAATACGGCACAATTTTAAGAGAAAAATGGGGGAGGGATGGAGTACTTTGTATGCAGTGTACTTAAAGAAAAGTGAGGCATATTAGTTCCAGGGAACGCCGCCCATTTTTGGCATCAAGCACTCAAAGGCCACCACAGCCAGATGCAGAGTAAAGGTCACTCCACACTGCCCCAACAATGGGCCTCAGCCCCAATCTCCGAAGGCGGGAAAATGGAGTTGAGGTACAGATTAGCCATGATCTAATAGCATGGCGGAACAGGCTCCAGGGGCTGAGTGGCCGACTCCTGTTCCTATGAGCTGTAATCTCTGAACGAGACTGCCAATTCGTGCTCTTGACAGTTTTTTGTGCTGGAAATCTCTGTCCACAAGGAGCTGGATTGGGACTGCCCAACCCATTTCACATCGGGCCTTTATTAGCAGCAGACAGAAGAAACTTTTGTCCCAATAGGCTGGGCTGGATTTGAGCGCAGGTCCCAGAGGTGAAAACCAGCGTTTAGCCCACTGTGCCACCCTGTTCCGTGGAGAGTATTTTCTATAGATTTTCCTTTTAATTGGTATTCGAGAACTGGTATGAAAACTCAGATTGAAAGGAATGAACAAGCTCACAAAGATACTACAGTGAAAGTCTGATTATCTGCACTCTTGATTATCTACCAGAATTTTCATGGGCGTTTAGGGTTCGTTTTGCATAAGCCAGGTAAAATCAAATTGAGTGTTTTTAATAGATTTTTTTCCCCCCCACCTCGGCTCTCAATCAGCAGTTGTCTGGATTGATAGCAGAGGTGTCTTCGATCCCCGCCACAATCTCCGTTCCCTAGCCACTGACTCCATCCCTCTCCCTAACATCTGTCTGAGGCTGAACCGGACTGTTCGCAACCTCGGTGCCGCATTTGACCCAGAAATGAGCTTCTGACCACATTTCCGCACCATAACTAAGACCGCCTATTTCCACCTCCGTAACATCGTCCATCTCCGCCCCTGCCTCAGGCTCATCTGCTGCTGAAACCCTCATCCATGCCTTTGTTACCTCTAGACTTGACTATTCCAACGCACTCCTGGCTGGCCTCCCACGTTCTACCCTACGTAAACTTGAGGCCATCCAAAACTCAGCTGCCCGTGTCCTAACTCGCAGCAAGTCCCATTCACCCATCACCCTTGTGCTCGCTGACCTACATTGGCTCCCGGTTAAGCAACGCCTCGATTTCAAAATTCTCATCCTTGTTTTCAAATCCCTCCATGGCCTTGCCACTCCCTATCTCTCTAATCTTCTCCAGCTCTACAACCCCCCAAGATATCTGCACTCCTCTAATTCTGGCCCTCTTGAGCATCCCTGATTATAATCGCTCAACCATTGGGCCTTCATCTGCCCTAAGCTCTGGAATTCTCTCCCTAAACCTCTCCGCCTCTCTACCTCTCTTTACTCCTTTAAGACGCTCCTTAAAACCTACATCTGCCCTAATTTCTCCTTATGTGACTCGGTGTCAAATTTTGTTTTATGACACTGCTGTGAAGCGCCTTGGGACGTTTTACTACGTTAAAGGCGCTGTATAAATACAAGTTGTTGTTGTTGGATGTAGTGGTAATGCAGGGGATGGCATCAAACAGGAAATTAGAGATGCATGTAACAAGGGTACTACAGTAATCATGGGTGACTTTAATCTACATATAGACTGGCCAAACCAAATTAGCAATAATACTGTGGAGGATGAATTCCTGGAGTGTGTACGAGATGGTTTTTTAGACCAGTACGTTGAGGAGCCAACTAGGGAACAGGCTATCCTAGATTGGGTATTGTACAATGAGAAGGGGTTAATTAATAATCTTGTTGTGCGGGGTCCTTTAGGGAAGAGTGACCATAACATGATAGAATTCTTCATTAAGATGGAAAGTGAAGAAGTCCAATCCGAAACTAGGGTCCTAAATCTAAACAAAGGAAACTACAAAGGTATGAGGAGTGAGTTGGCTGCGATAGATTGGGGAGCTTGATTAAAAGGTATGACGGTGGATAGGCAATGGCTAACATTTAAGGAACAAATGCATGAATTGCAACAGTTATACATTCCTTTCTGGCGCAAAAACACACAAGGAAAAGCGGCCCAACCATGGCTAACAAATGAAATTAAAGATAGTATTAGATCCAAAGAGGAGTCATATAAAGTTGCCAGAAAATGTAGCAAGCCTGAGGATTGGGAGCAGTTTAGAGTTCAGCAAAAAAGGACCAAGAGATTGATTTAAGAGGGGAAAAATAGAGTATGAGAGTAAACTTGCAAGGAACATAAACATAAGAAATAGGAGCAGGAGTAGGCCATTCGGCCCTTCGAGCCTGCTCCGCCATTCAATGAGATCATGGCTGATCTTTTGCCTCAACTCCATTCACCGGCCTATCGCCATATCCCTTGATGCCCTTACTAGTCAGAAATCTATCGACTTCTGTTTTGAATATACCCAATGACTGAGCCTCCACAGCCCTCTGGGGTAGAGAATTCCAAAGATTCACCACCCTCTGTGTGAAGAAATTTCTTCTCATCTCAGTCCTGAATGGCCTACCCTTTATCCTGAGGCTGTGGCCCCTGGTTCTAGGCTCTCCAGCCAAGGGAAACATTCTCCCAACATCCACCCTATCAAGCCCTGTAATAATTTTGTATGCTTCAATGAGATCCCCTCTCATTCTTCTGAATTCAAGAGAATACAGGCTTAGTTTACTCAATCTCTTCTCATACAACAGTCCCGCCATCCCAGGAATCAATCTCGTGAACCTTCGTTGCACTCCCTCTATGGCAAGTATATCCTTCCTTAGGTAAGGAGACCAAAATTGTACACAGTACTCCAGGTGTGGCCTCACCAAGGCCCTTTATAATTGGAGTAAGACTTCTTTACTCCTGTACTCAAATCCTCTTGTAATGAAGGCCAGCATACCATTTGCCTTCCTAATGGCTTGCTGCACCTGCCTATTCACTTTCAGTGACTCATGTACAAGGACACCCAGGTCCCTTTGATCATCTGCTTTCCCCAATCTTTCACCATTTGGGAAATACTCTGCTTTCTGTTTTTTCTACCAAAGTGGATAACTTCACATTTATCCACATTATATTCCATCTGCCATGTTCTCGCCCACTCACTGAGCCTGTCGAGATCCCCCTGAAGCCTCTTTACATCCTCTTCACAACTGCCACTGCCACCTAGCTTTGTATCATCAGCAAATTTGGAAATGTTACATTCAGTCCCCTCATCCAAATCATTGATATAGATTGTGAATAGCTGAGGCCCAAGCACCGATCCTTGCGGTACCCCACTAGTCACAGCCTGCCTAGTAAGCGGACTGTAAAAGCTTCTACAAGTATGTAAAAAGAAAAAAATTAGTGAAGACAAATGTAGGTCCGTTACAGTCAGAAACAGTAGAATTTATAATGGGGAACAAGCAAATAGCAGAGCAATTAAACAAATGCTTTGGTTCTGTCTTCACGGAAGAGGACACAAATAACTTCCCAGAAATACTAGGGAACTAAGGGTCTAGTGAGAAGGAGGAATTAAAGGAAATTAGTATTAGTAGAAAAATAGTGCTGGAGCAATTAATCGGACTGAAAGCCGATAAATCCCCAGGGCCTGATAATTTGCATCCCAGAGTACTAAAAGAGGTAGCCATGGAAATAGTGGATGCATTGGTTGTCATCTTCCAGTATTCTATAGATTAGGGAACAGTTCCTGCAGATTGGAGGGTGGCAAATGTAACCCCACTATTTAAAAACGGAGGGAGAGAGAAAACAGGGAACTACAGTTAGCCTAACATCAGTAGTAGGGAAAATGCTAGAGTCTATTATGAAGGATGTGATAACAGGACACTTGGAAAATATCAACGGAATTAGACAAAGTCAGCATGGATTTATGAAAGGGAAATCGTGTTTGACAAACCTACTGGAGTTTTTTGAGGATGTAACTGGTAGAATAGATAAGGGAGAACCAGTGGAATTAGTGTATTTGGATTTTCAGAAGGCCTTTGATAAAGTCCCACATAAGAGGTTAGTGTGCAAAATTAAAGCACATGGGATTGGGGGTAATATACTGGCATGGATTGAAAATTGGTTAACAGACAGGAAACAGAGAAGGAATAAATGGGTCTTTTTCGGGGTGGCAGGCGGTGACTAGTGGGGTACCGCAGGGATCAGTGCTTGGGCCCCAGCTATTCACAATATATATCAATGATTTGGATGAGGGAACCAAATGTAACATTTCCAAATTTGCTGATGACACGAAACTAGGGGGGATTGAGTTGTGAGGAGGATGCAAAGAGGCTTCAAGGCGATTTAGACAAGTTGAGTGAGTGGGCAAATACATGGCAGATGCAGTATAATGTGGATAAATGTGAAGTTATCCACTTCGGTAGGAAAAACAGAAAGGCAGAGTATTATTTAAATGGTGATAGATTGGGAAATGTTGATGTACAAAGGGATCTGGGTGTCCTTGTACACCAGTCACTGAAAGCAAACATGCAGGTGCAGCAAGCAGTTAGGAAGGCAAATGGTATGTTGGCCTTCATTGCAAGAGGATTTGAGTACAGGAGCAAGGATGTCTTACTACAGTTATACAGGGCCTTGGTGAGACCACACCTGGAGTACTGTGTGCAGTTTTGGTCTCCTTACCTACAAAAGGATATACTTGCCATAGAGGGAGTGCAGCGAAGGTTCACCAGACTGATTCCTGGGATGGCAGGACTGTCGTATAAGGAGAGATTGGGTCGACTTGGCCTGTATTCACTCGAGTATAGAAGAATGAGAGGGGATCTCATTGAAACGTATAAAATTCTGACAGGGCTAGACAGACTGGATGCAGGGAGGATGTTTCCTCTGGCTGGGGGGTCTAGAATGAGGGATCACAGTCTCAGGATACGGGGTAGGACATTTAGGACTGAGATGAGGAGAAATTTCTTCACTCAGAGGGTGGTGAACCTGTGGAATTCTCTACCACAGAAGGCTGTGGAGGCCAAGTCACTGAATATATTTAAGAAGGAGATAGATAGATTTCTAGACACAAAAGGCATCAAGGGGTATGGGGAGAGAGTGGGAATATGGTATTGAGATAGAGGATCAGCCATGATCATATTGAATGGCGGAGCAGGCTCGAAGGGCCGAATGGCCTACTCCTGCTCCTATTTTTCTATGTTTCTGTGTCCATAGACTATCCATGCAGCTCCGATGTTTAGTTTCAGGTTTGAAGTCCAGTAGTAGTCAGGGCTGCTGCCATTTTAAAATCTAAAAGCATAGGTCTTATCTGCACATGCTTGAAACTTGTTAAGGTAATTGAAATAGACCAGTTTCAGGTTGCAACTCACAAGCATCTAGCACTTTTCAGATTGTTTTATCATCTTCGTGTTCAAATCCCTCCATGGCCTCGCTCCTCCCTATCTCTGTAACCTGCTCCAGCACTACAACCCTCCGAGAACTCTGCGCTCCTCCAACTCTGGCCTTTTGTGCATCTTCGACTTCCATCACTCCACCATTGACGGCTGTGCCTTAAGCCGTCTAGGCCCTAAGCTCTGGAATTCCCCCCCCCTAAACCTCTCTGCTTCTCCTCCTTTTAAAACGCTGCTTAAAACTTATCCCTCTGACCAATCGCCTGTCCAAATGTCTCCTTCTTTGTCTCGGTGTCAATTTTTTGTTTGATTACGCTCCTGTGAAGTGCCTCGGGACAATTTTTTATGACATTAAAGGCTCTATATAAATACAAGTTGTTGTTTCTCATCAGTAAGAAAGTGTGACATTTGTCTTTAAATATAGACGTACGAAGCTATGTATGTTAGTTTTTTTTAAAAAGCTTACAAAGGATGATCTGATTAACTGAAAGCTATTAAAATATTTAGGTTTACTAAACAGTTATCCTGCATAATTACTATCTTTATATGCGCTAAAAGGATTACTATATAGTAGCTATAAAACCTGTTTGACTGAACCTCTGTAATTTGGGTGATTGTTGGTTTCCACAGTCTATGCATTGCCACTATGCAATATAGCGCTGTGGTTGGGTGAGATTTTGCTCGTGTTTGGCTCTGCTTCTGCTATCAAATTTCATCAATAATTACTGGCAAATTTCACGATCCCTTGGCCGCTAATTTTGAAAATCAGCCTCTGAATTATTGTTTTAGTAAATCGGATTACTACCCGAGTTGCTAATTAAAGAGTTTGTAATCTAACAGATAAACGTAGGAACTGTTGAGTCTATGAGGCATCGTAATCTGTGGATGTATGTGATTGTGCAGCTGTCGCATGCAGCAGGTTTATGAGCTTTGGTTAAATGATGGCTTGATAAAAGCATGTGTGTATAGTGGGGCGGAATTGTGAAATGATCCAGTGTGGTATTTAGTGTTTTGCTAATAATGCATTAAAAAAGAAAAAGCGAACTCTGTAATACTCTGCTCATGTGATGCTCTTAATTCATCTCCTCAAATTTCTACCAGTATCAGTGATAAACCTGCAGCCAACAGCTGTCTTTCAGATGAGACGTTAAACCGAGGCCCCGTTTTCCCCCTCGGGTGGATGTAAAAGATCCCATGTCACTAGAGCAGGGGAGTTCTCCCCGGTGTCCGAGCCAATATTTATCCCTCAACCAACATCACTAAAACAGATTATCTCGTCATGGTAGAAGATCAGCCTTGATCTTATTGAATGGTGGAGCAGGCTCGAAGGGCCAAATGGCCTACTCCTGCTCCTATTTCTTACGTTCTTATGTTATCACATGGCTGTACGTGGGACCTTGCTGGGCGCAATTTGGCTGCCGCGTTTCCTACATTACAGCAGTGACTACACTTCAGAAGTACTTTATTGGCTATAAAGTGCTTTGGGCCGTCCTGTGGTCGTGAAAGATGCCGTATGAATGCAAGTTATTTTGTGTTGGATTCAGACAGAATGCAGGACATGATTTTGCAATAGTGTAGTTGATCCTTCTGTGTGAACACCATTGTACATCAGTGGCACAAAGTGCATTTGAATTTGGTGTACGTGTTGGCAGCCATTGCTGCCCAAGTACAGAAACAAAATTGCGTAACACTGCTGCATAAAATTTATAAGATACTAGTGGACCTACTATGGCATTGCTCACGGTAAGTTAGATTAAATAAGGTCTCATTTGGGCCAAGAGAGTTATGCCATGTAACACAAACTGGTGCTAAGATATGCCGTGTCCCTTTAAGGGTCGTGATGTCCAATACTGGTTGAGGAATCACCTGAGCGAGTTCAGAGTTGAATTGTTCATCAGACTGCGGGCCAGAACGCTGGTTTCTTCTTTTCGAATGTCATTTGAATGCATTTACAATCTGGCTGGTTTTTTTTTCTGGAAAAGAAGCTCTGGTTCTAATGGTTTACTTTTAGAAATATTTCTTGAGGTTCTTGATTTCTTTGCAGAATTGTAATGCGGAGTTAATCGACAATGGAAAGTACATTTACACAGAATGAAAACTAAAATGTACATCTATCCATCCAGAAATCTATCCTGGCAAATGAGGCTGTGTCTAGCAGACCTCTCATATTTCTTTGCTTAGTAATAAAACTTCTTATCCTTTTTGCCATTGGTAGCATGTCCCAAGACAAACTATCCCAGCAGATTTACCGGTGCTAAAAGGGTTAAATTATGAGGACGGCTTGTATAGATTAGGCTTGTATGATAGCAAAATACTGCGGATGCTGGAAAATTGAAACAACAACAGAAAACGCTGGAAAAACTCAGCAGGCCAGGCAACATCCGTGGAGAGAGAAACAGAGTTAACGTTTCAGGTCGAAACCCTTCGTCAGAACTGAGAAAAGAGCAGGAAATGAAACAGATAAAAATGCAAGGGGGAGGCTGGGGGGAGGAATAACTATGGTAAGTAGAGACATTAAGAGATGCTCAAGGCAAGACGAGATGGTAATGGGACAGGTTAAGAAACAAAAGGTGAAGTGTGAAATGCTGGCAGAATGAGAGACAGCTGCCGTAGGGGGAGAGAGAAATAAAAAAGGAAAAAGGCACGAATCAAAAGGGTGGATAAAATGTGTATATATGTGGTGGGAGCCGAGGTTATGATCTGAAATTGTTGAACTCGATATTGAGAGTCCGGAAGGCTGTAAAGTGCCTAAACGAAAGATGAGGTGCTGTTCCTCGAGCTTCCGCTGAGCTTCCATGGAACAATGCACGAGGCCGAGGATGGTGAGGTCTGAGTGGGCGTGGAGAGGTGAACTAAAATGACAAGCGACCGGAAGCTCGGGGTCACCCTTACGGACTGAATGGAGGTGTTCCGCAAAGCGGTCACCCAATCTGCGTTTGGTCTCCCCAATGTAGAGGAGACCACATCGTGAGCAGCGAATACAGTATACTAGATTGCAAGAAGTACAAGTAAATCGCTGTTTCACCTGGAAGGGGTGTTTGGGGCCCTGGAGAGTGGGAAGGGGGGATGTATAAGGGCAGGTGTTGCATCTCCTGCGCTTGCATGGGAAGGTGCCGGGCGAAGGGGAAGGGGTGCTGGGGGTGATAGAGGAGTGGACTAGGGTGTCTCGGAGGGAGCGGTCCCTACGGAATGCTGAAAGGGGAGGTGAGGGGAAGATACGTTTGGTGGTGGGACCACGTTGGAGGTGGTGGAAATGGCGGAGGATGATCCGTTGAATGTGGAGGCTGGTGGGGTGAAAGGTGAGGACAAGGGGAACTCTATCGTGGTTCCAGGAGGGAGGGGCCGGGGTGAGGGCAGAAGTGCGGGAGATAGAACGGACACGGTCGAGGGCCGTGTCGACCACGGTAGAGGGGAATCCTCGGTTGAGGAAAAAGGAAGACATGCCGGAAGCACTGGTATGGAAGGTGGCATCGTCGGAGCAGATGAGACGGAGAAACTGGGAGAAGGGAATAGAGTCCTTACAGGTGGCGGGGTAGGAGGAAGTGCAGTCCAGGTAGCTGTGGGAGTCAGTGGGCTTGTAGTGAATGTTGGTCAATAACCTATCCCCAATAACCTATCGAGTTCAACAATTTCAGATCATAACCTCGGCCCCTACCACATATATATACATTTTATCCACCCTTTTGGTTCGTGCCTTTTTCCTTTTTTTTCTCTCTCTCCCCCTACGGCAGCTGTCTCTCATTCTGCCAGCATTTCACACCTCACCTTTTGTTTCTTAACCTGTCCCATTACCATCTCGTCTTGCCTTGAGCATCTCTTAATGTCTCTACTTACCATAGTTATTCCTCCCCCTTGCATTTTTATCTGTTTCATTTCCTGCTCTTTTCTCAGTTCTGACGAAGGGTTTCGACCTGAAACGTTAACTCTGTTTCTCTCTCCACGGATGTTGCCTGGCCTGCTGAGTTTTTCCAGCGTTTTCTGTTGTTGTTTAGATTAGGCTTGTATTCCATTGAGTATAGACGATTAAGGGGTAATCTAATTGAGGTGTTTTAAGATGATTAAGGGAGTTGATCGGGTAGACAGAAACTGTTTCCTCTGGTTGGGGGGGTGGGGGAGTCCAGAACAAGGGGGCATAACCTTAAAATTAGAGCTAGGCCATTCAGGGGTGATGTCAGGAAGCACTTCTTCACACAAAGGGTACTGGAGATCTGGAACTCTCTCCTCCCAAAAAGCTGTTGAGGCTGGGGGGTCAATTGAAAATGTCAAAACTCTGAGATTGATAGGGTTTTGTTCGGCATGGGTATTAAGGGTTACAGAACCAAGGTGGGTAGATAGAGTTAAGGAACAGATCAGCCATTAATAGGAGTGGTATATAGGCCTCCAAATAGTAAAATAGAGGTTGGGGAGGGCATCACGAGGGAAATTAGAGAAGCGTGCAATAAGAGCACAGCTGTCATCATAGGTGACTTTAACTTACATATAGATTGGACTAGCCTAATCAGTAAAAATAATGAGGAGGAGGAATTCCTTGAGTGTTTAAGGGATGGTTATCTGGATCAATATGTCGAGGAACCAACTCGGGAACAGGCTATATTGGACTGGGTACTGTGCAATGAGAAGGGACTAATTAGTAATCTTGTTGTACGGGGACCCTTGGGTCAGAGCGATCATAACATGATCGATTTCTCACTCGAAATGGAGAGCGAAGAAATTGACTCAGAGACTAAGGTCCTGAATTTAAACAAGGGGAATTATGATGCCATTAGACGGGAACTGAGTAGGTCTGATTGGACAACGTTCCTGGGAGGACTGGAGGTAGATAAACAATGGCAAGCATTTAAAGATAGAATGACAAAATTGCAAAAATTGTTTATACCAATCTGGCATAAAAGGAAATCTAAAAAGGTGACTCAACCGTGGATAGCAGGGGAAATTAGAGACAGCATAAAATCCAAAGATAGGGCGTATAAAATAGCCAAAAAAAGCGCCAGAGCGGAAGATTGGGAACAGTTTAAGATAGAGCAAAGGAGGACAAAGGGCTTAATCAAGAGGGGCAAAATAGCTTACGAAAGCAAGCTGGCGGAAAATATAAAAACTAACTCCAAAAGCTTTTATAAGTATATCAAGAGGAAAAGACTGGTGAAAACCAAAGTTGGCCCATTGCAGTCAGATACGGGGGAATATATAACGGGAAATAAGGAAATGGCAGACCAACTAAATGCATACTTTGGGTCAGTCTTTACGAAGGAAGACACAAAAAACCTCCCTGGGATATCGGGAAAAATAGGGACATTTGCAAAGGAGGAACTGACGCAAATCAATATCTCTAAGGATATGGTGTTAAGGAAGCTAAAGGGATTGAAGGCGGACAAATCCCCAGGGCCTGATAACATGCATCCTAGGGTGCTGAAGGAGGTGGCCCTAGAGATAGCGGATGCACTAAGTATGATTTTTCAGAATTCATTAGACTCGGGAACAGTGCCCATGGATTGGAGGGTAGCTAACGTTACCCCACTATTCAAAAAGGGGGGTAGGGAAAAAGCAGGTAATTACAGACCTGTAAGCCTTACATCAGTTGTGGGCAAAATGCTGGAGTCCATCATTAAGGATGAAATAGCGGAGCACTTAGCAAATGGGGACAGGATAGGACAGAGTCAACATGGATTTACAAAGGGTAAATCGTGCTTGACTAATCTGTTGGAATTTTTTGAGGGAGTAACTGGTAAAATAGATGGGGGAGAGCCAGTAGATGTGGTGTACCTGGACTTCCAAAAGGCCTTCGATAAGGTCCCACATAAAAGATTAGCAGGGAAAATTGAAGCTCATGGGATAAAGGGGAAAGTATTGACGTGGATAGAGAACTGGCTGTCAGATAGAAAACAGAGAGTTGGAATAAACGGCTCATTTTCTGAATGGCAGGCAGTAACAAGTGGGGTACCACAGGGATCTGTCCTGGGTCCCCAGCTGTTCACAATTTACATTAATGACCTGGATCAGGGAGTCGGATGCAGCATTTCCAAATTTGCAGACGACACTAAACTAGGAGGGGGAGTGGGCTCAGAGGAGGAGACCAGGAAGCTCCAGAGCGATTTGGACAGACTGGGTGATTGGGCGGATAAATGGCAGATGCACTATAATGTGGACAAGTGCGAAGTTATCCACCTTGGGTGCAGGAACGGGAGGGCAAATTATTATTTAAATGGCAATAAATTGGGAGAGGGGGAAGTACAGAGAGACCTGGGTGTTCTTGTACACCAGTCACTGAAGGCGAGCATGCAGGTGCAACAGGCGGTCAAGAAGGCAAACGGTATGCTGGCCTTCATAGCAAAAGGGTTGGAATACAGGAACAGGGATACCTTGCTGCAGCTGTACAGGGCACTGGTGAGACCACACCTCGAGTACTGTGTACAGTTTTGGTCGCCTCATCTGAGGAAAGATGTTCTTGCCATGGAGTGGGTGCAGCGGCGATTCACCAGGCTGATACCAGGAATGGCGGGATTGACCTATGAGGAGAGACTATGTAGTTTAGGGATGTACACACTGGAGTTTAGAAGATTGAGAGGGGACCTCATAGAAGTGTATAAAATTCTGACAGGTCTAGACAGACTAGATGCAGAAGGAATGTTTCCCTTGGCGGGTGAGAACAGAACTAGAGGACATAATTTAAGGATAAGGGCTAAACCATTTAGGACAGAAATGAGGGGGAATTTCTTCACTCAGAGGGTGGTGAACCTGTGGAATTCATTGCCACAGAGGGCAGTGTACGCCAGCTCATTAAATATATTTAAGAGGGAATTAGATATATTTCTACAGGCAAAAGGGGTTAAGGGTTACGGAGAGAAGGCGGGGACGGGATACTGAATTGGAGGATCAGCCATGATCTCATTAAATGGCGGAGCAGGCTCGAAGGGCCGGATGGCCTACTCCTGCTCCTATCTTCTATGTATCTATGTATCTAATTGAATGGCGGAACAGGCTCGAGGGGCTGCATGGCCTCCTCCTGTTCCTATGTTTCCAGCAAGGCCCTGAAAAATTAACTTTTTAATGCAAAAAGTAATGTTTATAGCAAATAAACACTTCTGTGTACATCATTTTCCATTAACAGGTACAGTGCAAATTTGGTGTCTCGGATATATTTGATAATCAACAGTAGCTCGCATTCTGTCCCAAGATCATCGTAGATTGCCTGATGGCTGGGGGAGGGGGCAGGTGTGGGAGAGGGAGGGTTGTAGAGGGAGAAGGTTGAACTACTTCCTTCCGCCCCCCCCCCCCCCCCCTCCCCAACTGCCTTCCCCAACTCCCACTGAATCCCTAGCATCAGCTGTGTGCAGATATCGAGCAAAGGCCATATGTCGTTCTGTGAAGTGGGGAAGCGAAGCAATTGGGAGGGTCACCCCAGCATCCTGTTACATTGGGTTAGCCCCCAAGTGGATGTAACATTTCCATCCTGGTAATTGATGAACAAGTCCGGCAGGATTTCTACAATCTTGTAATGTATTGTTCCCTCCGCTGTTTTGACAGTAAGGGCGTTGTACCTTTTTTAAGTTTTATTCTCAAATACAGTCGATACTGTGTTTAGAAACAGGTGTGTTCTCATGGGCATGATTAAGAAAGATGTTGAGTGCTGCTTGATTGCCATCAGTCTCGGTTGTAGGGCATTCAGGAACAAGGAGACCAATGGAATTGGGAAGAATAGGATACTTTCTTTATTATTGTGTCTGTTTGTACCATTATGCGTGGGACAGAAAATGTCATGCATATTATGGGGTTACAGTTATACTACACCTGGATTTAGAATCCACATGATGTTGAACCAGAGCAACCAAACTGTGCTTGTTTTGTTTGTCCCAGTAATGCACAGGGCCTAGATAGAGTGGATAGGAATTTATTTTTTTATTCATTCACTGGATGTGGGCGTCGCTGGCAAGGCCAGCATTTATTACCCATCCCTAATTGCCCTTGAGAAGTTGGTGGTGAGCCGCCACCTTGTACTGCTGCAGTCTATCGTAGCAGTTTTTTTCCAGAGTGGTTTGCTGGGCCATTTCAGAGGGGCAGTTAAGAGTCAACCACATTGCTGTGGGTCTGGAGTCACATATAGGCCCAGACCGGGTAAGGACGGCAGGTTTCCTTCCCTAAAGGACATTGGTGAACCAGTTGGGTTTTTACAACAATCCGGTAGTTTCGTGGTCACCATTACTGATACTAGCTTTTTATTCCAGATTTATTTAATGAACTGAATTTAAATTCCCCAACTGCAGTGGTGGGATTTGAACTCGCGTCTCCGGATTATTAGTCCAGGCCTCTGGATTACTAGTCCAGTAACAAAACCACTATGCTACCAGGATAAGGGGTCGGCCATTTAAGACCGAGAGGAGGAGGAATTTCTTCACTCAGAGGGTGGTGAATCTTTGGAATTCTCTGCCCCAGAGGGCTGTGGATGCTGAGTCGTTGAGTATATTCAAGGCTGAGATCGATAGACTTTTGGACTCTAGGGGAATCAAGGGATATGGAGATCGGGCGGGGAAGTGGAGTTGAGGTCGATGATCAGCCATGATCTTATTGAATGGCGGAGCAGGCTTGAGGGGCCGTATGGTGGTCTACTGCTCCTATTTCTTATGTTCTTATACCCACGAATGACCTAGTTCCCTTAGCAGAGAGGTCAATAACCAGGGGGCATAGATTTAAAGTAATTGGTAGAAGGATTGGAGGGGAGTTGAGGAGAATTTTTTTTCACCCAGAGGGTGGTGGGGGTCTGGCACTCACTGTCTGAAAGGGTGGTGGAGGCAGAGACCCGCATCGCATTTAAAAAGTACTTGGATAACCTACAGGGCTACGGACCAAGAGTTGGAAAGTGGGATTAGGCTGGATAGCTCTTTTTCAGCCGGCACAGACACGATGGGCTGAATGGCCTCCTTCTGTGCCGTAAATTTCTATGATTCTATGATTCAGGAACCCTCTCAAGGTACATTTTAGGACTGGATTTTGACGGGATTTGGAGTTTTCAGCAGTACAATTGTATGAATGGGGTATTTGTGTCACTGGGCTATTTAGTGTATTGTTATCCGTATGCTACAGGAAATTTGTGCCTAAGTCAGTACACTTTATGTGCAATACGTTTCTCCAGTGATGCTCATTATTCATCGCCTCTACTTGCTTCCAACCACTGGTAACCAAATTATTGCCACCAGCACGTCATCCTGACGTTGTACAACTCAACATCTTCTCGTGCTGCATCCCAATTTTGGAAAGACATAATCCATAATTGTACTGCTGGGTGTTTTTCACAGTTCAGGCGGGCACAGTACAAAAACTTCCGACATGCGACGTTGTGCATCACTGAAGCCCTAGTGACAGCATTGCCCTCAACGTCAGTGTTGCCCCAGTTTCATTAAAGTTCCCGAATCCTAGGCCGGAATTTTCCCATTAAAAAAACGGGTGGGTTTGGAGCGTGGGAGCCGTTAAATTGTTAAAAATGTGAATCCTGACTTGATCCTGCCTCCAACCCGCCTACTTCTGCTTTTCCTGGAGGCAGGATGGGGGGGCGGGCAGCCAATCGGCTGCCAGGAGGAGTTACCATTATTTAAATATTGTAATGAGGCTGAAAGCCTCTTTTTTTTTCCCCCTCCATTTTGAATTTAACAGCCTGTGGAGGGGTTTCACACAATTCATGAAACCCAGCAGTTAAACAGAGGGCGGGGACTGCTGCATCCAGGGGTAAGTGGCTTTATTGCTGCAGGGTCCCTGTCTCCCCCACCCCCAAGCGATGACGATGAGGCCGGCCCCGATCCAGGGCAACCCCGCCCCCCCCCAGATCCCTGATTGCCCCCGTGATCCCCGCTTGCCTGCCGATTCCCAACCACTCCCCATCGCCCGCCGATCCTCTTTCTCTCTCCCCCCGATTGCTCGCCCCCCTTCCGATTGCCGATTTTTTTTTTTTTTTTTTTTTTCCCCTTCCCACTGCCGATCCTGACCCCCCCCCCCCCCCCCCCCCCCCCCCGCGATCCCTCGCACTTGAGGCCTACCCGACCACAGCCAGCCTCTCAAGCTGGCTGGCTGCGGGCGGGAAACCGAGGCCTCACATTCAAATGAGTCTCTGCCGGTAAAATCGGCAGGGCCTGCGGGAAACCCGGCCTCCCGGGTTACTCATCTCCCCGAACAAAATTCCGGCCACACAATTTTACAGCAAAGAAAGAGGCCATTCAGCCCATTGCGCCTATGCCTGCCCTCTAAAAGTGCTCAACAGCAGAAGACTTGGGTACAGGCGTACTGAGCTGTGCAGGTATACCGAGCAGAGGGTAGTTGGTGAGAGAATGTCAACCCGTTGTGTCTGCCATTGACTGTATGTGAGCTGCGGGCAATCAGAATGATTTCTAGAATCAGAGAATAGTACAGCACAGAAGGAGGCCATTCGGCCCATCGAGTCTGCGCCGGCTCTTTCGAAGAGTTAGTCCCACTCCCTCCCCGGCTCTTTCTCCACATCCCTGCAATTTTTTTCTCCTCCTAGTATTTATCCAATTCTCTTGTTCAACTCTGACTCTAGATTTTCCTTGCTGACACTTAAATGCACTTAAAATGGTTTTTAAATTCCTGCTTTTGGAAATGCTTTCAAAAAGTTGAATTTATACGAAGTTTATTTGTTCAAGTTCCCCAGTGTTTGTACAATGCTTTTACTACCAATTCACAGGCTAACATTACAAGATTGGTGTTGCTCAAACGTGTAAACTAACTTTTTCTGCCTTTTGGTTCTTTATCAAAAGAAACTTAACTGGACCAGCCTCATAAATACCGTGGCTCCAAGAGCAGGTCAGAGGCTGGTTATTCTGCGGCGAGTGACTCACCTCCTGACTCCCCAAAGCCTTTCCACCATCTACAAGGCACAAGTCAGGAGTGTGATGGACTACTCTCCACTTGCCTGGATGAGCGCAGCTCCAACAACACTCAAGAAGCTCGACACCATCCAGGACAAATCAGCCGACTTGATTGGCATCCCATCCACCACCTTAAACATTCACTCCCTCCACCACCGGCGTACCGTGGCTGCAGTGTGCACCATCTACAAGATGCACTGCAGCAACTCGCCAAAGTTTCTTCGACAGCACCTCCCAAACCCGCGACCTCTACCACCTAGAAGGACAAGGGCAGCAGGCGCATGGGAACACCATCACCTCCAATTTCGCCTCCAAGTCACACACCATCCTGACTTGGAAATATATCGGCGTTCCTTCATTGTCGCTGGGTCAAAATCCTGGAACTCCCTCCCTAACAGCACTGTGGGAGTACCTTCACCTCACGGACTGCAGTGGTTCAAGAAGGCGGCTCACCACCACCTTCTCAAGGGCAGTTAGGGATGGGCAATAAATGCTGGCCTTGCCAGCGACGCCCACATCCCAGGAACAAATAAAAATAAATAAAACTGTACAAACACACAGTGTTCTACTCCCTAAAAATGGCTTTATACTGTCTTTAAACCTTGGAAATGGAAAATTGTTTGCTTGTAGCTTTTCATTCCTTCCCCTTCCACTTCCAGTTTTCTTTCCTGTTCTCCTGAAGGTGCAGATTTATGTGGAAGGATCAGTTCCATGGGCACCTTGGGCAGATTTTTGGCAATCTTTATGTTTGGGAACATGAGTGAGTGCTGTGTGCATGGAGGAGGATCATGGCTAACCCTGATTGCATCCTCAGCCAAAACAAACACAGCCACGGCCCCACGCACGCCCAGCCCCACGTGCCCCCAGCCCCACGCGCACCCAGGCACCCCCAGCCCCACGCATACCCGCACCCAGCCCCACGCCCCCAGCCCCACACATGCCCAGCCCCAGCCCCACGCGCGCCCAGCCCCAGCCCCACGCGCACCCAGGCACCCCCAGCCCCACGCATACCCGCGCCCAGCCCCACACATGCCCAGCCCCAGCCCCACGCGCGCCCAGCCCCACGCACCCCCAGCCCCACCCCCACGTACCCCAGCCCCATGCACGCCCAGCCCGACGCGCCCCCAGCCCCAGCCCCACGCGCCCCCAGCCCCAGCCCCACACGTGCCCAGCCCCACGCATACCCATACCCGCACCCAGCCCCACACGCCCAACCCACACACATACACTCTGGCCTTTTGAACATTCCCAATTTTAAATGCCCCACCATTGGCAGTCATACCTTCAGCTTCCTCAGCCCTAAACTCTGGAATTCCCTCCCTAAATCTCTCCGCCTCTCCGCTTCTCTTTCCTCCTTTAAGACACTCCTTAAAACCTACCTCTTCGACCAAGCTCTTGGTCATCTGCCCTAACATCTCCTTAAAAGCTTCAGTGTCAAAATTTTTTTTGTGATAACATACCTGTGAAGCGCCTTGGGACATTTTATTATGTCGAAGGCGCTATATAAATAGAAGTAGTTGTTGTTCTCCTGCAGAAGTTACTCGATAGCAATCAGGAGCAGGAATCCTACCTGAATCGTCTCTTTTTTTGCCCCCTCCCTAGCTCTGGGGCACTGAGACGAATTGTAGTGTTGCTGCAGCCACTTTGGCTGAAATTAGCAAGGACTGGGAATCGATCCCCTATTCCAACCATCTGCAGGGGTCAGTTTCACACAGAGACCGTGCATTCGCCAACCGAGCCATCAAAAGGACGTTTGGCTCTCAAAGTATTTTGGAGTCTCGTTCCATGAAGTATTCGAACTGGTAAATGTTGACGTAGTGGCAATAAAATGGTGGCGAAATTTGACAACTAGCTTTTACTAACTTCCTTTATTTTATTTCACATCAGTGTGTTTCCTATGAACCGTCTTCATCCTTCTTTAAATTTACAGTACCTTGCCAGGCAACACAGGTTACCAATTTTGAACACTTGAACTAACACAACCTGCCATAAAAGCGAATTTACATTAGTAACCATTTCCTTTTCAGATCAACGAGCTGAGCCATGTTCAGATTCCTGTTATGTTGATGCCAGATGACTTCAAAGCGTACAGCAAGATAAAAGTGGACAATCACCTTTTTAACAAGTAGGTGGACGGTGATTTTCGTAGTTTTATTGTGTAGATAAAAAAGGGTGATACCCTCCGGTTTAATGATTTGAACCGGCTGTATTGAACTGTTAAACATTCATATATAAAGTATCCTCAGAACGTTCCCTTTGAACTTTATTTTATTGAGCACAGAAGCATATGCAGAGCTTTAAGGGTTTTCCAATAGTGAGAGTCATTTTTTTTAGTTCGTGATGTGTTGGCATTTGGATTCAGTTTAAATTGTGTAAACTTGAATTGTTTTTCAATGTCCTTTAAGAGGTATAGTAATCAGGTTCATGTGTGCGTTTTTCCCACGTTCCTGATTCCTTATCTTACTCCCAGCAAAGGAAGCTGGGGAAAAAGGACCGAGGCAAAGCACTTTCTTAAAGAGGGATAGGACGAATCAGTGAGCTAGACTTGCTCTCTTGCGCATCCATGAAATGGGCTGCAAGAGCAGGACTGACCAGGTACTGCAAACAACTCCCCCTGTGCATTCTCTTGAGTGAGGAATGGTTTGTGACGTGAGGGCAGTTGCAAAGAGAAGAAGGTGAGAAACATTTTGGAAAAGGACAGAGAGGGAGGTTGTGGCAAACGCTGATCTAGTGGAGTGTTGGATTGTGCTAAAAAGCTGATCCACCTGAATGTCAAAATCCTATCCTAAATGTCATTGGAATTTAGCAATGTCCAGTGATTGAGTTTTATTAACTCAAGGGCTGGGGCTCTTTTCTCGAGGAAAAGAGAAGGCTGAGGGGTGACCTAATCGAGGTCTTTGAAATTATGAAGGGGTTTGAGAGAGTAGACGTAGAGAAGGTGTTTCCACTTGTGGGGGAGACCAAAACTAAGGGACATAAATATAAGATAGTTACTAACAAATCCGATAAGGTACTCGGGAGAAGCTCCTTTTCCCAGAGGGTGGTTAGAATGTGGAACTTGCTACCACATGGAGAGTGTTTGAGGCGAATAGCATAGATGCATTTAAGGGGAAACTCGATGAAGGAGAAAGGAATAGAAGGATATGTTGATAGGGTGGGAGGAGGCTCGTGTGGAGCATAGACCAGATGGGCCGAATGGTCTGTTTCTGTGCTGTAAATTTGATGTAAATCTCTGTCTGGGTCACTACTTCGCAAGGTTGAAAAGCAAGCGCGCCTTGATTGAGGGGGATCTTGGAGCTGCATCGACAGCTACTGTTGATAAGTCCGAGATCCTACAGTCCTTGTGCTCCTCACCTGAAAGGAGGGCACAGATTTAAGGTGATTGGCAAAAGAACCAGAGCAGACATGTTGCGTTTATAAAAAAAAAAAAAGTTTTTCCTCGAGTGGTTAGGATTTGGAATGCACTGCTTGACAGGGTGGTAGATACAGATTCAATAGTAGCCTTCAAAAGGGAATTGGATAAATACTTGGAGGAGAAAAAATTGCAGGGATATGAGGAAAGAGCGGGGGAGTGGGATTAACTGGATTGCGCTTCGAAAGAGCCGGCGCAGACTCGATGGGCCGAATGGCCTCCTTCTGTGCTGTCCTATTCTATGATAGGATGCAAGTTATTAAGGGAAATAATTACTGAGTGAAAACCCAAAATCCTTTTTGTTATTTCCTCTCCGTCCCCCTCACTCCCCTTTTTTACTTGGAAATTATAAAGAAAATCGTAGTTCCCGACTGGGAGGGAGGGCGAATTCGGGAGGTACAGCAATAAAATTAGATTTAGCCAAGTCTTTCCGATTTGCTATTTTGCACATGACTGGACTCTTACACGAGGAGGATGGGAGGAAAAGACAATACGGGCGTGTTAGCTGACATTGATTCACAGGCCTTTGGTGTTTTATCAAATAAAAAACTGGTTTAGAAATCCCAATTTGAAGAAACTGTTCATTATTTCTTTTCTAGGGAGAACCTCCCAAGCCGTTTCAAATTTAAGGAATATTGCCCAATGGTTTTTAGAAATCTGCGAGAGAGATTTTCCATCGATGATCAGGATTACCAGGTTGGTTTATTTTTCCGCTGATCTGATATAATGGTGCGGGGGGGGGGGGTCTCCTGAACTCTGGCCATGCATCCTGTTTAATTTAACAACAGATTCTGGGGTTTAGCCATGAACTGAATTTTGTTAAGCAGAGACCAAAAATAACCCATTTCTGTAAAGCCTTCACTGTATAGGGGGGGGGGGGGGGAGGTTTGTGCTTTGCGCTGCAGTGAGCTGCACGATTTGTGAGGAGCAATTTTCAAATTTATATGCTACATTTTTTTTTACAGTGGCCCCAGAGCATTCCACTCTGCGGTTTTGATCGGCCTTGTTTGGGTTTAGTACTTGGTCAGTTTTACTGTGACTCATCATTGCTTTCACTTCCGTGCTTGGCTTGGCCTTATAGTAAAATATAATTAGTCATTGTGAGTGTGCAGCTCATGTTTTTTTTTTGTAGAACCATGCCGGACTAGCACCGTGTTTGTGTGCAGCCAAGTTGCTTCCCCTCTGTGTGGAAGGAAAAACCCCAAAGAGGGAACAGCATTTTGTGGTGTCAGCGAACCCAGCGACCAAATTACTCATAAGGGACTGGTGTTTTTCTGACTAATAGAGATGCCAAAAATCTGCAGGAACTAAATGATGTTCCTTCTACAATTTTGTTTCGAAGAAGAGCAGGGGAGTTCTGGCCAATATTTATCCCTCAATCAACATCACTAAAAAAACAGATTATCTGGTCATTATCACATTGCTGTCTGTGGGATCTTGCTGTGCACAAATTGGCTGCCGCGCTTCCTGCATTACAACAGTGACTACCCTTCCAAAAGTACTTAATTGGCTGTAAAAGCGCTTTGGGAAAGGCGCTATAGAAATGCAAGTCTGTCTTTCTTTCAGTTCAGATTTGCTCACCTCGTTTCACGCAAGTTAAACTGGGGATTTTTTTTTGTAAAGAACTTTTGGAGCTGTGCAAAGTTTAGGTGTCGAAAGCCTTAAAATTGTTGAATAGAATGGAGTAGCACGGGCACTGCAAAGCTCGGTAGGTTAACTGTTCTGCCCAGGGAGGAAGTGAGTCATACAGGAACGGCCCAGATTCTATCACTCATCTGTGACTAATTTACTGATCGCAGCTGGAGGGGTGATGGGGAGGGGCAAATCAGCCAGCAACAGCTATGCACTGACCCCACCTGCTGGAACGAGTGTGCACACTGGGTGGGTATGGCTGGGCTCACACACATGGCTGAGGCGTAGGAGTGCAGCCGGTGCTAGTGGCATCGCCTTCGGAATAGTAGAGGAGAAAATTGGACAGGCAGAAGGTCTGAACATTACTGAGGGCCAGTGTTCGGTCGAGCAGTCATCTGCAAGGTCCCGCGCAGGCCGCTCACCGGCTTTTACAGTGTAGGTGCCACGCACGCGCAAAAAAATTGAATGGGCCGCGCATTGCGGAAGGCAGGCCGCGCAGGTGGCAGTGCGGCTTACGGGGGACATTGCTGAGGGCTGTGACGATAAAAGTAATCTACACTGTGTAATAAGGGTAGAATCATAGCATAGTACAGCACAGAAGGAGGCCATTCGGGCCATCGAGTCTGTACCGGCTCCTTCGAAGAGCAATCCAGTTAGCTCCACGCCTTGTTTCTTTCCCCATATCCCTGCAATTTTTTTCTCCTTCAAGTATTTATCCAATTTCCTTTGGAAAGCTACGGTTTAACCTGTTTCCACCACCCTATCATGCAGTGCATCCCAAATGCACCAGCTAATATAGCTGCACTGGATTTTGCTAATGTAATGGTGATGTTGGTGCAACAAGCTCCACTGAACATCACCGTTATGCATACTACAGATTAACCCAATTGAATTTTCAGCAGCGTTAAATTCAACAAAATTATTGAGACTCTGTGGACCCATGCTCAGTGCCGGCATTAGTGTCACATAATGCGCTGGTGGTTGGCAGTGTGGTGCAAAAAGAGGCTATGTGCCCTACCTGATCTTGTGAAAGATAATTGAGGGTGGCAAAAGCCATGGATTGAGGAAACACTATGCACTTTGGCGTGAAACCAGTAATAGTCGCGTTACCTCTTTATTTTTGATGGGTGACGCAATTGGAGAATTGCTTACTTTTCCCCTTCAGCTTCTTTCTGATATCTGGCACAACGTGGGCCCCATGCAATGTAATACTCCTCCAAAATAACTGCAGCAAGATTCCTGAACATCATCATTCCGAAGGACACTCACTCTTTGTGTGGCTCTTCCGTTCTCGTCATGGCTATTCTGACTGACAAGTGAAAATGCAGTTGCGCTGACTTTAGGACTGCGCCAATTTTCCCCAGGCAGTCACGAAAGAGAGAAACAAACTAAGCAACTTCTGTTTGGGCTAGATTAATCGTGATACAGCAGTTTTAAGCCGTGGGTTGGGTTGGAGGGCGACATTTGAATTGCTGTGAACGCCCTTTTGGTGATGAAGCCCTTTCAGTGTGGATGACTTAATGCAAGGGTATCCAAGGGTTTTGTCTCCGTGGTGAATCGCATAGAATGTTTAAATCGGTTCCCCCTTTAACTTTGCATTTTTCTTTTTATTCATTCTTGGGATGTGGGCGTCGCAGGCAAGGCCAGAATTTGTTGCCCATCCCTAGTTGCCCTGAGAAGGTGGTGGTGAGCAATGTTTCCTGTAAGCCGCGCAGCACTCCAAGGGGTCCCGCACAGCCGGCCTTTCAATAGAAAAACCGTGTATGCGCGGTATATTGAATGGGTCGCGCAGCCCCATAAAGTGCCCGTGTGGCCCGGGGAGAAAAAATAAATTACAGTCGACATTGCTGGTGAGCCGCCTTCTTGATCTGCTGCAGACCGTGTGGTATTCTTTGTAGCGATCTGATACAACTGAGGTGTCCTGCTTGGCCATTTCAGAAGGCAGTTAAGAGTCAGTCACATTGATGTGGGTCAGCCCGGGTAAGGACGGCAGGTTTTCTTCCCTGAAGGACGTTAGTGAACCAGTTGTGTTTCAACAACAATCCGATAGCTTCATGGTAATTTATTTTTTAACCAAATTTTTATCGCACAATCAGCTGGGAAAGTTTCAGAAGGGTAGACAACAACAGCTTGTATTTATATAGCACCTTTAACGTAGTAAAACGTCCCAAGGCGCTTCACAGGAGCGTTACAAGACAAAAATTTGACACCGAGCCACATAAGAAGAAATTAGGGCAGGTGACCAAAAGCTTGGTCAAAGAGGTTGGTTTTAAGGAGCGTCTTAAAGGAGGAGAGAGAGGCGGAGAGGTGTAGGGAGGGAGTTTCAGAGCTTAGGGCCCAGGCAGCTGAAGGCACGACCACCAAAGGTTGAGCGATTATAATCAGGGATGCTCAAGAGGGCAGAATTTGAGGAGCGCAGATATCTCAGGGGGGTGGGGGTGGGGTAATGTGGGAGGGGGTTGTGGGGCTGAAAGAGATTAGAGATAGGGAAGGGCGAGGCCATGGAGGGATTTGAAAACAAGGATGAGAATTTTGAAATCGAGGCGCTGCTTAACCGGGAGCCAATGTAGGTCAGCGAGCACAGGGGGTGATGGGTGAACGGGACTCGGTGCGAGTTAGGACACGGACAGCCGAGTTTTGGATGACCTCAAGTTTACGTAGGGTAGAATGTGTGAGGCTGGCCAGCAGTGCGTTGGAATAGTCAAGTCTAGAGGTAACAAAGTCACGGATGAGGGTTTCAGCAGCGGATGAGCTGAGGCAGGGGCGGAGACGGGCGATGGTACGGAGGTGGAAATAGGCGGTCTTAGTTATGCCGCGGATATGTGGTCGGAAGCTCATTTCAGGGTCAAATATGACACAGACGCAGAGAAGATGTTTCCATTTGTGGAGGAGTCCAAAACTAAGGGTCATAATTGTAAGATAGTCACTAATAAATCCAATAAGGAATTCAGGCGAAATTTATTTACCCAGAGAGTGGTGAGAATGTGGAACTCGCTACCGCAGGGAGTGGTTGAGGTGAATAGTATAGATGCATTTAAGGGGAAGCTAGATAAGCACATGAGGGAGAAAGGATATGCAGATAGGGTTAGTTAAATGTAGAGTGGGAGGATAAACACCGGTATAGACCAGTTGGGCCGAATGGCCTGTTTCTGTGCTGTAAATTCGATGTAACATCTTGGTGTTCTGATTTAGGATGTATCCATCAATGAGCAGCAGTGCCAAGAGCAGCCCTTTCCAAACCTGCAGGCCCACAAAGTTCAAACAGGACGGATCAGCAAATTATATTAAAAAAAATGTAAATAGGATTGCTTTGTGGGCTGACGCCTAGGGCTGCAGTTTGGAAACTTCTGACCTAACGGGTGAAGCTGCCTCCTGGTGTGGAACCTGACCATACAGACCAGCAGGTGTCCTGTTCGATTCCCAGCCTGCGCTGAGCTCGCTGGTCTCGGGGCGGCAGTTTGAGTTGGCGCAATTCGCCTCCGTGCCAGGGCGGGTGAAAAATCAGCCTGTGTTCTCATTCCTGATGGGTGTCAAGCAACTTAGGCTGGAAAGTGGAATCCTGCTGTGTGGCTGCCGGGTGATGGCGGGATCGGGCTTTGCTGTGGGCCCTCCGTGCTGGAGTACCCTGTCTGGGCGATGCCCTCCATGGTTGAATATCCTGTCGATGTCTAGGCGGACGCATGAATAGCGGCCACTTTAATGAGCTACCGAGGGCTACTGCTGCTGCTGTGGAGAAAATTGGGTGGCGGCGGGGGTGGTGAATGTCACTTGAACAGAAGCTCTGTGGGCTGTTTGATTTTGAGTTCTTGACTCTCAGCACCAAACTTGGCAACTGCTGAACAAATGCTGCTGAAAAATCCCACAAACAGTGAGACAGCTGAATGGAAGAGGCAGCCTGAAGGTAAGTGGCCTTGGCGATTGGTCCAGATCCTGGTACAGTGTGAGCTCACATCAATAGCTGCATCATCTAAGCACAATGCTAGTCACAGCAATGGCTTCAAGTGCATCATTCTTTAGAAATCGTTCTGAGCCCCCCATTTACTCGGGACATAGAATTTCACAACCAAATTAACTTGTTATGGCGATACTGTGTGGGTCCAACACCTCGATTTTAAAATTCTCATCCTTGTTTTCCAATCTCTCCATGGCCTCGCCCATCCTGTAATCTGTAATCTCCTCCAGACCCACAACCCCTCCGAGGTATCTGCGCTCCTCTAATTCTGGACTCTTGCGCATCCCTGATTATAATCGCTCCACCATTGGTGGCCGTGCCTTCTGTTGCCGAGGCCCTGAGCTCTGGAATTCCCTCCCTAAACCGCCCCGTCTCTCTACCTCTCTCTCTTCCTTTGAGACGCTCCTTAAAACCTACCTCTCTGCCCTAATATCTCCTTATGAGTCTCGGTGTCAAATTTTGTTTTATAACGCTCCTGTGAAGCGCCTTGGGATGTTTTACTACGTTAAAAATGCTGTTATAAATACAAGTTGTTGTTGTTGTTGTACAGTGCACTATATCCCACTGCAGTAACAGTTCTCAACCTGTTAGTCATGACTACCCCTTCGCCCCCAGGCTGACAGCCCATTTGCGCACAGGGAGAGACAGTATCAAGGGGGAAAGCAGGACACAATGGCTCCGGCAGATTCACATTTTCTCCTCTCCAGGGGGGCTGCCTAATCGCCATGGCTCCTGGGAAATTTGAATCTATTGATCTCAAAGCAGTGAGGAGCCTCACGTCCCTCCGACGCTGCCTGTCTCTCGCTCCAACCCCCAAGAGGGTTGGAGTTCTCGGGTTTTTGCTTCCTGCGTTGGCGGTGAGTGCTTTACGACAACAAAATTTATGCAGGGCAAAAACTTTGCCGTTGTACTTAAGACAGTTGCTTCAGCTTTAAAAGTTCCTAGCATTAATAATTGAGGCGAGGGTAGCTGGGATCCCAGAGCTCTGGAGTGTAGTTCGACCTTAGCAGCAAGTGCTTTCATGTGAGATGGATTAGCTTTTGAAACGAAATGCAGCTGTGGCTGAAGTTGAGGGGATTGTCGGCTCCAGTGAGCTGAGGGGGACGGGAAATATAGCCCCCCAAATATCAGAGGCTTACTTTTAGTATTTAGCGTATGAACACCTTATGGTTACGAGAAAGGGAGGTCACAAAATGTTCTGATTTTGTAAAAAGTGAGTCGCAGTATCAAATAAAGGTTTTGTGCAGCATCCCTTCTTCAGCGATGCTGTGCCTTGGGAGTGCTGCTCACACCCTTACTCACATCGTCAGTGATGCACAATTTCACAATGACCTGTGGATGTCACGAGTTAAGGGCTCACACATGAAGAACCCACTTGGATGAGATGCAGGGAAACTGTCAGCGTCCGTGTGACAATACTCCAGATACTTGCAAAATAAAAAAAGAAAGACTTGCATTTCTATAGCGCCTTTCACGACCCCAGGTCATCCTAAAGCCCTATACGGCCAATGAAGTACTTTTTGAAGTGTAGTCACTGTTGTAATGTAGGAAACGCGGCAGCCAATTTGCGCACAGCAAGCTCCCGCAAACAGCAATGCGATAATGACCAGATCATCTGTTTTAGCGATGTTGATTGAGGGATAAATATTGGCCAGGACACTGGGGATAACTCCCCTGCTCTTCTACGAAGTAGTGCCGTGGGATATTTTAAGTCCACCTGAGAGAGCGAATGGGAAGGTCTCATCCGAAAGACGGCACCTCCGACAGTGCAGCACTCCCTCAGTACTGCACTGGAGTATCAGCCTAGATTTTTACTGACTGAGATCGGACTCAATATTGCATTATAGACTATTTTATTTCGTCCCGTCCAAAGTTTTGGAGTACTGTTCCATGCATGCTGACTGCCTCCCAAACCTCTCGCAGCGGGCTAACGTTTTCTCTCACTCTGTTCTCTGTGGGTCACACTACCTCTATTAAGACAATCTACTACCAAACCATCGCCTGAGGCAGTGGCAGAGGATGTGTGTTAGAGGAACTACGTGACGACTGTCTTGGATTTTCTTTTACTCTGCCTTGTGTGGGAAGTGGCTGCCTGTGGCTAATGTGGAATCTAACCAGTCAGCTTAACATCGTTGGTAGGAAAAATAATGGAATCCCTACTAAAGGAGAACAAAGAAGAACATGACCTGGATATTGGAATACAGAGTAGAATTTCTAAATTTGCCGATGACACCAAACTTGGGGGGGCGGTGGCAAACAGTGAGGATGATACCAATCGACTGCAACGGGACATAGAAAGGCTAGCGGAATGGGCAGACAAGTGGCAGATGGAATTTAATACAGAGAAGTGCAGGTGATGCATTTTGGCAGAAGGAACCGGGAGAGGCAATATACACTTAACAGCACAGTTTTAAAGAGTGTGCAGGGACAGAGGGACCTGGGAGTTAATGTGCATAGGTCCCTGAAGGTGGCGGGACATATTGAGAGAGTGGTTAGCAAAGCATATGGGATCTTGGGCTTCATAAATAGAGGTCATGATGCGGAGATGCCGGTGTTGGACTGGGGTGGACAAAAATGAGAAGTCGCACAACACCAGGTCCAACAGTTTTATTTAAAATTACGAGCTTTCGGAGCGCTGCTCCTTCTTCAGGTACAGGTCCACTGTACCTGTACCTGAAGAAGGAGCAGCGCTCCGAAAGCTCGTAATTTTAAATAAAACTGTTGGACTATAACCTGGTGTTGTGCGACTTCTCATTCATAAATAGAGGTATTGAGTACAAAAGTAGAGAAGTTATGCTGAACCTTTATAAAGCGCTGGTTAGGCCACAACTGGAGTATTGCGTCCAGTTCTGGTCACTACACTTTAGGAAGGATGTGAAGGCCCTTGAGCGGGTGCAGAGGAGATTTACTAGAATGGTTCTGGGGATGGGGGATCTTAGCTACAAGGACAGGTTGGAGAAGCTGGATTTGTTTCCATTAGAGCAAAGGAGGTTGAGGGGTGATTTGATAGAGGTGTACAAGATTATGACGGGTTATGATAGGCTAGACGGGGAAAGGCTGTTCCCACTAGTTGATGGTACAAGGACAAGGGGACACAGATTTAAGGTTTTGGGCAAGAGATACAGGGGAGATATGAGGAAAAACTTTTTTACGCAGCGAGTGGTGAGGGCCTGGAACTCGCTGCTGACGGAAGTGGTGGACACGGAGACACTCAATCTTTTCAAGGGGAGGCTGGATAGGCACTTGAGGGAAATAAACTTGCAGGGCTACGGGGATAGAGCTGGGGAATGGGACTGACTAGATTGCTCTACAGAGAGCTGGCACGGACTCGATGGGCCAAATGGCCTCCTTCTGTGCCATTATGACTCTAACATCTAGAAACCAAAAATATAATAATGAATAGTCAGCATGGATTTCAAAAGGGAAAGTCTTGCTTGACTAACCGCATTGAATTTTTTGAAGAGGTAACAGAGAGTAGACAAGGGTAATGCAGTAGATGTAATTTATCTAGATTTTCAAAAGGCCTTCGATAAGGTACCATATGATAGACTAATGAACAAGGTTAGAGAATGCGGAGTCAGGGGACAATTAGCAGAATGGATTGCTAGCTGGCTTCAAGACAGAAAGCAGAGAGATGGGGTAAAGGGTAGCTATTCACAGTGATAGAAAGTGTGTAGTGGTGTTCCACAAGGATCAGTGCTGGGACCACTGCTGTTCACGATTTATTTTAACGATTTCGACTTTGGAATCAAAAACACAATTTCTAAATTTGCGGATGACACCAAATTGGGGGGATAGTCAATATTGAGGAGGACTGCAACAAATGGCAGGAGGACCTTAATAAACTTGCAGAATGGGCATATAATTGGCAGGTGAATTTCAACACAGATAAATGTGAGGTATTACATTTTGGTAGGAAGAATAAGGAGATCACTTTATTACTTGGAGGGTGCGAGTCTGGGTGGGGTAGAGGAGCAAAGGGATCTCTGAGTACAAATACACAGACACAGGCTAACAAGGCCATAAAAAAAGCTAACCAAGCAATAGGGTTTATTTCTAGAGGGATAGAATTAAAAAGTAATGAAGTTATGCTAAACCTGTATCGAACCTTGGTTAGACCACACTTGGAGTACTGCGTACAATTTTGGTTGCCAGATTATAAAAAGGATATAGAGGCACTGGAGAGGGTGCAGAGAAGATTTACAAGGATGATACCAGAAATGCGAGGGTATACATATCAGGAAAGGATGAACAGGCTGGGTCTCTTTTCTCTTGAAAAGAGAAGGCTGAGGGGTGACCTAATAAAGGTCTTTACAATTATGAAAGGTTTTGATAGAGTAGATACAGAGAGAGTGTGTCCACTTGTGGGGAAGAGCATAACTGGAGGCCATCGATATAAGATAGCCACCAAGAAATCAAATAGGGAATTCAGAAGAAACTTCTTTACCCAGAGAGTGGTGAAAATGTGGAACTTGCTACCACAGGGAGTGGTTGAAGCGAATAGTATAGATGCATTTAAGGGGAAGCTAGACCAGCATATAAGGGAGAAGGAAATAGCGGGTTATGCTGATAGAGTTAGATGAGGAAATACGAGAGGAAGCTCAAGTGGAGCATAAACGCCGGTAATGACTGGTTGGGCCGAATGGCCTGTTTCTGTGCCGTATATCCCATGTAACCTACTTCTAACTTGCCAGCTCCCTGTACAATTCTAAAACTATCGATGTCATTTGGCTCATTCGAAGGAAGGAAATGAGACTGGAGAAACAGGGGTTGTTCTCCTCAGAGCAGAGAAGGCTAAGAAGAGATTTGATGGAGGTGTTTAAAATCATGAAGGATTTGGTTAGAGTAAATAAAGAGAAACTGTTTCCAATGGCTGAAGGGTTGATAACCAGAGGGCACAGATTTAAGGTGATTGGGAAAAGAACCAGAGATGACATGAGGGGAAAACTTTTCACGTAACGAGTGGTTAGGATTTGGAATGCACTGCCTGATAGGGTGGTGGAAACAGAGTCAATAGAAGGGAAAAGGGAATTGGATAAATACTTGAAGGAGAAAAAATTGCAGGGATATTGGGAAAGAGCGGGGGAGTGGGACTGACGGGATTGCTGTTCAAAAGAGCCGGCGCATACTCACTGGGCTGAATGGCCTCCTTTTGTGCTGTACTGTTGTATGATTTTATTTCCTGGAAAACGTTGCTTCACACCTGCAAGTGCAAGCTGGCTACATGATGTCCTGCCTTCCAGAAGCCAGGTGAGCCAGGGACATTCTCCCCTATAACACGAGCTCGCAAGCTGAATTTCTCCCATGATACAGCAATGTATGGTTCCGTTCATAAGCTGTTACAATTCACTCTATTTTATAATATACAACGAGCTGTATTCTCTTTTGTTTTCCACAGAATTGATCTCTGGGGACCTTTATGTAAAAGTGGTAGATTATTTTTCACACAATTTTGCACCGGCGCGAAAGTGCAGCAGCCCTTAAGACATCACAAGGACACAGTTCCTGACTGATGGCCTCATCATCCTTTTGGGGGAAATACTAGAGTCGGGGTGATTTACAGTGTAATGGTGGAGAATCTTTTATTTTGGACTCGTATATTCAAATCCAACTTGCATATTTGGCCTGAATTTCTGCCTCTATGAAACTGAGTGAGAAACGCCAGTTTAACTTGTCTGAGGACATTTTGCTCTGTGGGCTATCGGAATTAATTTGCTTTGTTTTTTTTTATATACCCTTTCCTACTTCAAGCATAAAAACACATCGGGGCGATTATAGATTCAGTCGCGTTAAACTTCAACTCTTCTGGCTTTTAACTGGCTTAAAATATCACCTTTGGAGCTGGTTTTATGCCAATCGTAAACTCTTTATTTTTTATTAACAAAAACAGAAAATGCTGGAAACACTCAGCAGGTCAGGCAGCATCTGTGCAGTGAACAGACACGTTGGCACTTTGGGTGCGGAACTTTGTCAACATTTTTTTTTGAAGTTACTCCCACCTCCAGATTAGGTGATTGGAGTCATGAGGAAAAAGAAAAATGGTAAATAAAGAGATTAAAGGTTAATTTATTTAAGATAAATTGAGTACAGGAAGGTTTATATTGGGTGGGGAATAAAGTTTGAAAAAGGAAAAATGGGGGGAACAAAGAGCAGACAGGACGAGCAGCAATGTTCCTGTTGAGCTGCACAGCGACGCAGCGGTCTGGAGGTCCCGCGCAGCCGGCTCACCGGCTTTTAAATGGGAAAAACCGTGCATGCACGGAAATTTGAATGGGCCTCGCACCCAAAAAGAAATTAGAGGGAACATTGACCAGCAGAATTTTTGTTTTGCTTTTTTACGTTAAGTATTTGAGTTTTGAGCTAATATTGCAGTAATGAAGCTGCTGCTGACACTTGAGTCGCTGTATTACTGTAATAAAAACAGAAAATCCTGGAAACACTCAGCAGGTCAGGTAGCATCTGTGCAGAGAGAGAGAAACAAGAGTTAACGTTTCAGGCCATCGAACATCAGTTCTGATAAAAGGTCATTGAGCTCAAACGTTAACTCTGTCTATCTGTCTGTCTCTCTCTCTCTCTCTCTCTCTCTCTCTCTCTCCACAGATGCTGCCTGACCGGCTGAGTCATTTCCAAGCATGTTCAGTTTTTAATTTCAAATTTCCAGCATCCGCAGTATTTTGCTTTTATTACTGTAATATTAGTGTCTAATCCAGAGCCAAGAACAAATAACATCAGCCAACCCAGGGAGATAATCATTTTCTCTGAACCTGCGGGCAGTCTAAAGGTTGAGTGGTAATGTAATGTGCCAAACAGCTGTAATACATGGCAATAAAATGAAATGGTGTCTTTTTAAAGGTGAAGGCACCTCTGCAGGTAAATGCTATGAATATTAAGTTCTTTCAGATCTACTCTGTATATTCACAGTTTTGGAATTTTGCTACAGCAACTTGCTTTATTTAGCCCTTCATCACTTAGAAACCCCATCTCAGCAATTCGTAGGGAGAGAAGGAAATGAAAAGAAAGAAAGACTTGCATTTCTATAGCGCCTTTCACGACCTCCGGACGTCCCAAAGCGCTTTACAGCCAATTAAGTGCTTTAGAAGTGTAGTCACTGTTGTAATGTAGGAAACTCAGCAGCCAACTTTGTGCGCAGCAAGCTCCCGCAAACAGCAATGTGATAATGACTAGGTAATTTGTTTTAGTCACGTTGATTGAGGAGGATAAATATTGGCCAGGAGAACTCCCCTGCTCTTTTTAGAAATACTGTAGTGTCATGGGATCTATTACGTCCACCTGAGAGGGCAGACCGGGTCTCAGTTTAACGTCTCACCGAAAGACGGCACCTGGGAGTGTCGGCCTAGATTTTGGAACTAAATCTCTGGAGTGGGACTTGAACCAACAACCTTCTGACTCAGAGGCGAGAATGCTACCCACTGAGCCACGGCTGACTCTGAAACCCAATCAGGAGATGGGAGAAATTGGTTTGTGTGGAGAGGACATAAAGGCATGGTTGAAGAGACTGGTTATAATAATTTAATTTTGTCTTTCACTGGTATCTGCATAGAGCCCTTAAGATTTGCCAATTGTGTAAAACGTTAAATGGCCGTGTTCAAAAGCATGAGGCAACTCGGAGAAAATTAGTCTTTCAGAGCTCCAATCGCTATCCATCGACCCCTGGTGGAAAGTGTACGTCTGAGGGTGTGGTGTGAGAGCAGGATCGGACATGGCTGCCATTCCCGCAGCAGCGGAGTAGCCTACGGACATTCCCTGTCTGTACCCGCGTGAAGAATGGCCACTTTGTGCAAAGTACTGGAAGGTGCCAGGCACCTTTTTTAGAAGCGTGCCCCAGTGAGGGAGTTCAGGAGCGGAGGGAAGAGACAAACATTTAACGGCAATCGTTACAACTTTGTATCATTGATACCAGTGCTGGGAAGCTTTCTGCCTTCATTGGAACTGTAGACGGTGAGCAATCTGCCAATTTGATTAAACAGTTCCCTACATTACAACAGTGACTACACTTCAACATTACTTAATTGGCTGTAAAGTGCTTTGGGACATCAGCTGATCAGTATGGCAACAGGTGCAATTGGCCCCGAGGCTGCAACAACAACAATTGCATTTATATAGCGCTTTTAATAAAGTAAAACGTCCCATGGCGCTTCACAGGAGTGTTACCAAACAAAATTTAACACCGAGTCACATAAGGAGATATTAGGGCAGGTGACCAAAAGCTTGGTCAAAGAAATAGGTTTTAAGGAGCGTCTTAAAGGAGGAGAGAGAGGTAGAGAGGTTTAGCAAGGGAATTCCAGAGCTTAGAGCCCAGGCAGCTGAAGGCACGGCCGCCAATAGCGGAGCGATTAATATCGGGGATGCGCAAGAAGCCAGAATTTAAGGAGCGGAGAGATCTCGGAGTGTTGTAGGGCTGGTGGAAGTTACAGAGATAGGGAGGGGGTGAGGCTAGCGAAAGAAAGGATCATTCACTGTTCACGCCGCTGATTCTTGTCCAGTGGACTTTGCATATCTGTGTGGACGTCTGGTGAGGAGGGATCTGACTGCTCTGTAGTGTCCCTCCACCATGGGGTAACCTGCCAACACTTACTGTTTAGACTCACCTGTGGGGAAAAATGGCCACTTGGGTGAGGTATAGGTGGGGAGGGGAGGTTGGGGCTGGCACCTGTTCAGCTGTACCCTAGCCTAAGTCAGCACCTTCAGGAGAGGTGCGATGGGGTGAAATTCCACGTTGAGCACCACACCACTGACTATGGATACTTGTGAAATCCCGTATTGCAGCATGTGTGATAGCCTAGATCTTTTAGATAAATGTTTCATGAACTCCTTGTTTGAACAGTTCTCCCGAATTGGAGTTTGTGTTTGTGCAAGGGTGGAGATACAAACTCTGTTGTTTATTTAAAGATGTTTGACCAGTATTGTGTTAAATCACCTTTACTGACATTCCGAAGTCCACTTGTTCTATATATATTTTTGTGCGTGTCGATATACAGGCGTACTTCACTATACCGTACCCCCTCGGGGACCGACAGAAAAGATAGTTATATCAGAGTGTTCGCTATCGTAGGGTTTGCTGCATCAGAAAAATAAAGAAACGAACAATTTAAATTGGATATTTTATTAACGTTAAAATACTATACAGTGTATGCTGCTTCATATTATTCGTGCCTTTCTCAATGCTGCTTCTATCTTTTTAACTAGTCTAAAAAAGAAAGAACTTGCATATATACAGCGCCCTTCACAACCTGCAGGTGTCCCAAAGCGCTTTACAGCTGATGAAGTACTTTTTGAAGTGTAGTCACTGTTGTAACAGGAAACACGGTAGCCAATTTACGCACAGCAAGCTCCCACAAACAGCAATGTGATAATGACCAGCTAATCTGGGTTTTTTTTCTTATTGATGTTGGTTGAGGGGTAAATATTGGCCCAGGACACCGGGGAGAACTCCCCTGCTCTTCTTCGAAATAGAAATAAAAATAATAATGAACAAAAATATCCTCAGTTCCAGGTTCTGACCGTGTGAAGTTTCGCACAGTTGCGAGTGCCTTTCTGAACTCGTCCAGTGAAGGAATAACTGGTTCTGTGCTTTCCATGTCCTTCTCAACACAAGTTTCCTCATTTTCTCCCCGACTCAATGTCACTGATTCACTAATGTCCTCATCGCTCATGGTTGCTTGTGCAGGGGCATGGTTTTCTTCAAATTCAATTTTATGTCATTTTGTTTCGAAGTTCTATAAATTCTATAAACCCGCAAGCTCTACCACCTAGAAGGACAAGGGCAGCAGGCGCATGGGAACACCATCACCTTCAAGTTCTCCTCCAAGTCACACACCAACCATATATCGGCCGTTCTTTCATCGTCGCTGGGTCAAAATCATGGAACTCCCTCCCTAACAGCACTGTGGGAGCACCTTCACCACACGGACTGCAGCGGTTCAAGAAGGTGGCTCACCACCACCTTCTCAAGGGCAATTAGGAATGACCAATAAATGCTGGCCTTGCCAGCGACGCCCACATCCCAGAACGAATGAAAAAAAAAGTGTGACCCTTGAGAACCAAATATTTCGTATAACTGCAGTGAATGAGTGGTTTATTTAATCCCCCTGTGTCATCTGTGGGTGGGAGATCAGTTAAGAATTGAGCATGAAGGGGGGGGGATTTTAACCCCCAAAAAACGGGCGGGTTTGGGTCAGGTGGGAAGTTAAAGTGTTAAAAGTCTGAATCCCAACCAGAATCCGCCTCCAACCCGCCCACTTCCGGTTTTAACGGAGGCGGGATGGGGCGGGCAGCCAATCCGCTGCCAGGAGGCGGGTCTTCGATTTAAATATTAGAATGAGGCTGGCATGCCTCAGATTTAACCAGCATTTTAAATTTAACAGTGGCTGGTCGGGTTTTACAGGCCTCGTGAAACCCGCCAGCTAAAGTAAGGTGAGGACTGCTGGATCCAGGAGGTCATTGCCTTTACTACAACAACAACAACAGCAACTTGCATTTATATAGCCCCTATAACGTAGTAAAACATCCTAAGGTGCTTCACAGGAGTGTTGTAAGACAAAAATTTGACACCGAGCCACATAAGGAGAAATTAGGGCAGGTGATCAAAAGCATAGAGTCATAGGGGTAAAAATTCAGTTCATTGCGCCTCCCGTTAGCGCCTTAAGAGGGCGCTAATGGGGCGCAAAGCCGCTAACGCCCGGGCGCAGCGATGTTTGCGCCGCTCGGGAACTTAACTAGAGATTGTGCGGCGGCGCTAAACTTTACCGCTGCGACCACCTGCGCGCGCAGATTGTGACGTCATTCCATGGTGCAACGCCCTTGTGGCGCCCCGGAGCGGAAATTGAGTGGCGCCCCCTGCCTTACCGCCTGGCGCATCCAACGACCAGAAGACTGGAACGCTATCAATCGCTGTGGGGCTGGGGGGGGGCGCTATTTAAAGGGGGCCTCTTCCTGTCTTTTATTGTTGGTGGCATTTTTGAACTACGCATTCTGAGAGAGAGAGGGAGAGACTTCTGGAGAGATTCAACGTTGTGTGAAGGAGTTTTGGGTACTGAGTAGCACTTTGCAGGTTCATTTTGATTTGCCATTCCTTGTATCGATTTAGCAGAGACTGTGGGAGCTGCACTCTGAGCTCTTTGCCTGGTACTCTCCATTGTTCTTTCCAGCACATTTGATGTGCAAGTCTCTCCAGGCCGAGATTCAAGGCTGCAATGAACAGGATGTGGATGGAAAGCAAGATTAACCATCCCCTTTAAGAACTGGCCCGTGCCATTGTGTGTGTGTTCCATTGCTGACTGACATTACATGAGCTTCGCCAGCGCTCTGAGGTAGCGCCTCACTCCTTGGCCTTTGCGCCTTAAGACCGGTGTGCAGCGCCTGATTTAGCGCTCCACTCACCTCCTGGGGCGGTAAAAGTGAAGTTTCCAGTCAGTGCCGATAATTAGCGCCAGGCGCTAATATTTGCGTCCAGACGATATTTGCGCCCCAAATGGGGCGCGACCTAATTTTTCCCCCATAGAGTTATACAGCACAGAAAGAGGCTCTTCGGCCCATCGTGTCTACGCCGGCCATCAAGCTCTGTCTATTCTAATCCCATTTTCCAGCACTTGGTCCGTAGCCTTGTATGCTATGGCGTTTCAAGTGCTCATCTAAATGCATCTTGAATGTTGTGAGGGTTCCTGCCTCTACCACCCTTTCAGGCAGTGAGTTCCAGATTCCAACCACCCTCTGGGTGAAAAAGTTTTTCCTCAAATCCCCTCTAAACCTCCTGCCCCTTACCTTGAAACTATGCCCCTCTGGTTATTGACCCCTCTACTAAGGAGAAAAGTTCCTCTCTTTCTACCCTTTCTATCTTGGTCAAAGAGATAGGTTTTAAGGAGCATCTTAAAGGAAGAAAGAGAGGCGGAGAGGATTAGGGTGGAAATTCCAGAGCTTAGGGCCCAGGCAGCTGAAGGCACGGCTCAAGATGGCAGAATTAGAGGAGCGCAGATATCTCTGGGTGGGGGGAGATTACAGAGATAAGGAGGGGTGAGGCCATGGAGAGATTTGAAAACAAGGATGAGAATTTTGAAATCAAGGTGTTGCTTAACTGAGAGCCAATGTAGGTCAGCGAGCGCAGAGTGATGGTGAACAGAACTTGGTGCGATTTAGGACACGGGCAGCAGAGTTTTGGATGACCTCAAGTTTACAGAGGGTAGGATGTGGGAGGCAGGTCAGGAGCGTGTTGGAATAGTCAAGTCTAGATGTAACAAAGGCATGGATGAGGATTTCAGAACTGAGGCAAGGGCGGAGTCGGATGATGTTACGGAGGTGGAAATGGGCGGTCTTAGTTAAGCCGCGTACATGTGGTCAGAAGCTCATTTCAGGGTCAAATATGATACCAAGTTTACACTTACCTTTTGGTTACAGCGTCCCTGCCTAACCCACCCCTCGCACTCGGAGATCCCCCACGAGCCTCCGACCACCCCCGCTGCCCCTGCCCCCCCCCCCCCCCCCCCGCCTTTGCTCCTCCGGCCCTCCGATGCTCACCGGCCCTCGATTGTTGCTGACCTCCACCCACCCCTTGCTCATCCATCACTGCCAGCCCCCAAGCGATCCCTCCCTCCCTCCTCTCTGTGCCTGCAGCCAGCCAGCCTCTCAACCTGGCTGGCCACGGGTGGGGGAAACCGAGGTTTCCCACGCAAATCAGACTCTGCCGTTAAATTCAGGGCCTGCGTGAAACCCGTTCTCCCGGGTTTCCCGACCGCTTCCGAGCCCCCCTGCTCCCAACTTGCCAAACTATTAAAATTCAGGCCAAAAAGTCTGGGACCACGGTCCAATAGCAAGTTATAGAGATAGTTGTTATGAGAGCATTAAAATTAAGGTAGGCTGTATAACCCTGTGATTCTTGCCTTTGTTTGGCCAGCACAAGTAAACTGCTTGTACTTTTTTTTTTGCCTCGCTAATTGTCTACTCTCTGCTCCTAAAGACAGTGACTCCTTGTTGGGGTACAGATCACTGGTGGCATACACCTTTCTTTCCCAAACGGCTGTTATTCATGTGTGAGTCCTCATAGTGAGTGCTGGCTGGCCATTTGACTTGGGGAGGCGTCACAGCTCAGGCCTCCCCTGACGTCCACACAGGTGCAATTCCAGCATGGGTGGCCGGATAGTGGATCAGGCTGTATGCTGGTTTTTGGATCTGATCCCTTCCTCCGCCTTCCCTGCACCACAGTCAGATTAGATAGCGCTCTGGCTAAAACTGATCAAACATCTGCCAGTCAGATTAAGAGATTACCAGCGTGGCCGTTACCGAAGGGGAATTCATTGTCTCTCTGGTTCAGTGTGAGGCAGATGTGCCCAGGCAAGGTTTTGCTTGGTATAGCAGCCATGCAACTTGCACAAGCATCGAGATGAATAGATTGGGCGGAAGCAATGATCCCGCCAAGGTGCGCGCGCACGGCCGCGCAGTAATCTGAAAGGGTTCCGCACAGGCCGCTCATTAAAAAAACCAGGCCGTGCAGAACAAAGCGCAGCTCACAGAGAACATTGGTCAGAAGATGCTTCTAGGGTTAGCCTGTTGATTTTTTTAAATAAAAGACAGTGGATATGATTGCATCACAGTAATAAAAAGCTGTCGTAATTGGCCTTTTTTTCCCCTGGTTACAGTGATAATTGTGATCCTTACTAATTGAAAACTTATTAGTAATGGACTGACAGTGAAGGGACTTGAGAAACGCATAATGCTCCCCAATGGCACAATTGTTTAAGGCAGTGAGTAGCTAAGACCTGCAGACCACATTTGACCCTCCGTCTTTGCTGTGTTAACTCATCTTGGCCAGGGCTGCAGTGCAGGTTAGGGATGGGGCAGTCAGCCAGGATTCCCATTCCTGATCGCTGCCAGTTGATCCCCGCTAGGCGCGCAGGTGTGTGGCCGTTGGGCGAGGGCGGGACTCGGCTTCGCTGCGATGCTTCCCATAGTCAAATAGCTCGCCACCACTGACTGTCTAGACTCGCACGTGAATAATAAGTCACTTGGGCACGGCACCAGATGGTGCCCAGTGTCTGGGAACCACACCCAAGCAGAGCGTCGAGGACTTCTACCGAGGAGGGAAGAAAAGTGACAGAAAGAGGAGGAAAAAAATCCACAGGATATTTTTTTTCTTTGAAAAAGGATAAAATTAGTTTGCAAGGTAGAAAGAGAGAGAGATTAATAAGTACAGAATTCCACATATGCATTGCGACAGAGTATGAAAATTCTGTAGAGCACAATCATATTACGGTTTTGGATGACCTCAAGTTTACGAAGGGTAGAACGTGGGGGGCCAGCCAGGAGTGCGTTGGAATAGTCAAGTCTAGAGGTAACAAAGGTATGGATGAGGGTTTCGGCAGCAGATGAGCTGAGGCAGGGGCGGAGACGGGCGATGTTACGGAGGTGGAAATAGGCGGTCTTAGTTATGGTGCGGAAACGTGGTCGGAAGCTCATTTCAGGGTCAAATACGGCACCGAGGTTGCGAACAGTCCGGTTCAGCCTCAGACAGATGCTAGGGAGCTGGATGGAGTCAGTGGCTAGGGAACGGAGTTTGTGGCGGGGATCGAAGACACCTCTGCTATCAATCCAGACAACTGCTGGATTGAGAGCCGAGGTGGGGGCGGGGGAAATCAATTAAAAACACTTAATTTGATTTTACCTGGCTTATGCAAAATGAACCCCAAACTCCCATGAAAATTCTGGTAGATAATTTTTCTAACCTATCGGTATGATTTGGAATAAAAACGGAAAATGCTGGAAGCACTCAGCACTTCAGATGACCTGAATCGTTCTCTCCGTTTCTCTCTCCACGGATCTGCCTGACCAGCTGAGCGTTTCCAGCATTTTCGGTTTTCATTTCAGATTTCCCGCATCCGCATTATTTTGCTCCGGACTAGAATTTGGACTTCATTGCCTTATTTTCCGGAGTCCAATTTAGGGTGGCTGGTGCAGTACCAGTTTTCTGCCACTAGATATCTCTGCATTTTGTAAAATACTGTCAGCATTTACACTAAGCATCTATACGGGTCGCTGGCTTCCTTCAGCAAAGGTATTGATTCTGCGCAAAAGTGTTTTTCTGGTGTTGCGTACGGTTAGAATCAATGAGGCAGGATTCTGTTGCAAGCAAACTCCTTACAAGCATGCTTTTAGCAATGGAAAGACTTGGGGAAAAATTGGGTATCGCCCATTTTGGGGCGCTAATATCGGTGGGGCGCAAAGTTTAGCGCCCGGCGCTAATTATCACCTCCGGTTGCAAAATTCGCCTCTATCGCCCCTGGATGTGATTTGAGCGGTAAATCAAGCGCTACACACCTCTCTCAAGGTGCAAATGTTGGGGAGCGAGGCGCTACCTCAGAACGCTACCGAAGCTCAGGCGATGTCCGTAACCATGGAAGCCAGACAGACTGGCGCCGTCCAGTCCTTAAAGGGGAGGGGCCATCTTGCTGGCCAGCCACACCCTGCTGATTGCAGCCTTGAATCTCGGCCTGGAGAGACCTCTAAAGCAATTGTGTTGGAAGCACTAATGGATAGGCCCAGGGAAAGAGCTCGGCGCTTAGAAACCTCAAGAGTGGTGCTGAGGGCCAAAACTCCTTAGGACAGCGTTAAATCTCTCCAGATGTGTCTCTCCCTCTCAACCTGCGTGTTTTGCCGACAAGAAAAGGCAGGAAGCACCTGCCTTTAAATAGCGCTCCCCCAGCCCCTTCCCGACTTGAAAACGTTCCCCTCTACCTGTCGTTCCTAGCGGCAGGCACTAAGGCAGGGGCGCGACTCAATATCCAGTCTGGGGCGCTACCGGAGTGTTGCACGCTCAACTGACGTCACGATCTGCGGGCGCAGGAAATCGTGGCGGTAGTGTTTAGCGCCGCCGCAAAATGACTGGTCAATTTCGCGAGCAACGCTAAAATTGCCACAATCGGACGCTAAGTTCCTAGCGCCCCGTTAGCGCACCCCCGGAGGCACTAACGGGAGGCGCTAACCAACCAAATTTTTCCCCCTTGGACTTTTCTGCCTGGCACAGAAAGGTGCATCTGCAGTACTACTGCAAACTAAATTGGACAAGGGGACACACGATCAAGCTAGTATCAGGTACATTTAGGACTGGTTTCGGGAGATTCTTCTTCACGCAAAGTGTGATCAGCGTGTGGAATAGACTTCAGGAAGAGTAATCGAAACAAAGACTCTGGAATCTTTTAAGAAAGAATTGGTAGCTGAACGGGGGGATTTTTGGTTCTCTCCAGATTGATGAATTCAGATGGGCCGAATGGCCCTCTTCGTCCAGAATTATCTTGTGAATGCACAGTTTCTCTCCTAATGTGACCATCCCTTTTAGAGAGGAGCGAGCTTTATCTGTTCTAATTGGAGGGCCTTGTCCCCAGTTATCAGATTAGTCCAGAGTGTCCACATTTGGGTCTTGCATAAGTAGTATAACAAAACCCCTGGCACAGGAATCGAGAAGACAAGCACAATACAATTTACAAGGGAAACATTCTGCAGTTTTATTCGCCCAGGAAAGGAGATAAGATACGATTAACAGAAGAAGCTGCGCAAAAATTGGGATGGTGGAGCAACGGAGGTTCCTCTGTAATATACGAGCATGGGTGCAGAAAGATAAATTATAAATACTGGAAATTGGAATTAAAAGCAGAAGTCAGCTTGAAAAGAGAAAGGACAGGTCAACGGTCAGGCATCGAGCCTTCCTCAATTCAGAGTTAACCTGTCCTTTTCTGTTCCCGTTACTTGAGTGACCGGAGGAGTTCGGGTGGGGGAAGCGGGGAGGGGGGGGGGGGGTGGGGGGGTGGGGGGGTGACATTTCCTCTGTAGCAAAATTGTAAATGCTTGAATACAGAAAGCATTTAGCATTGCACTACAAATAACAAATGTAGGACATCTCCACACCCCACCGTGTTTTTGGGGCTCTTTATTTTGCAGCCTTTTGTATTCATCCGGACTCGAATGCATCGTACGATTTGGATGAAATAATAGTTTATGGTTTTATTTTTGATGGCATCTAAAAGTTATGTCGGTTGCTGTCTCGGAAGAGTGTTTAGCTGTGGCAGATATAAACACTTGTGATATTCTTGGTGTGAACAGTGAGGCTGTTGAAAGGGCTGTCGCTTTTGTCAGATCGAATTGATTGCAATGTGGTTTTGAATCCTCCCTTTTTTGTAAAGTGTTGTGTCCTTTGCCTCACAAGTGGGATCTTTGTTGCCGATCACCAGCTGATGTTCCCAGGGCGTAGGTGTTTGTTTATTTTTCTTTTCCAATTCTTATTGTTTATAGCGCTCCTTGTCAAAGCTTCCGTCGCAAGAGCTGGATAAAGTAACATTGAACGTGGGCTTAGTCCGCCAGGTCAGTTACAAAATGGCACCTTGTATCTGAGCTTCACCACAACATCCTGTCTGCTGCACTGCATGTACTTCTGTAGGTAATGTGAAGTTTGCTACGAACATGTTGCAAAAAGACAGAACCTTCAAGATCCCTAATGACTAATCTCTTGATGACTCTTTTACATTGCGTGGGATTGCATACAATATACGGCACAGAAACAGGCCATTCTGCCCAACCAGTCCATGCCGGCGTTTATGCTCCACTCGAGCCTCCTCCAGTCTTTCCTCATCTAACTCTATCAGCAGCACCCTCTCTTCTCTTCTCCCTCATATGCTTGTCTAGCCTCCCCTTAAATGCATCGACACGATTCGCTTCAACCACTCCCTGTGGTAGCGAGTTCCACATTCTCACCACTCTGGGTAAAGAAGTTTCTTCTGAATTCCCTATTGGATTTATTAGTGACTATCTTATATTGATGGCCTCTAATTTTGCTCTTCCCCACAAGTGGAAACACTCTCTCTCTGTATCCACTCTATCAAAACCTTTCATAATTTTAAAGACCTCTATTAGATCACCCCCTCAGTCTTCTCTTTTCAAGAGAAAAGAGACCCAGCCTGTTCATCCTCTCCTGATGGGTATAACATTGAACAGTGTTGTCCAGTATGTTGGCCACTAGCCACATGTGGCTAATTGGGAATCCACATGTGACTAAATGCATTTCTCATTAGTAAATAAAAAATGAATAATGGACACCATCTTTGAGCATGTGATCTCAACACTCATAGTTGCACAACATTTGCATGTGAATTTTAATCTGTTTATGCATTTGTTGGTAAGATGGAAAGCAGAGTGTTTTTTAATCATTGTGAGTGCTTTACTTGCTTGGTTACTGTTTGCTGGTGTGTACCACGGGTGAAAGCACTGGACTTCAGCACCATGGAAAGGCCAGCAACACTGTACGGAGAGGGAGCTGTCATCGTGGGCAGTCAGCATAACCGCTCCAAGCCAGCGACAGAAAGCAAACCCGACCAATAACGGGCATCTCCAACAGGCAACGTCATGGCAAAGAGCATCTAATCGAGTTCTGCATGGGGAGCGGCGGCATGTGTGGGTGGAGAGCGGGGAGTGGACAAGTGTGAATTAATAAAGGAGAGCCAGCACGAATTTGTTAAAGGCAAATCGTGTTTAACTAATTTGATTGCGTTGTTTGATGAGGTAACAGAGAGGGTTGATGAGGGTAATGCAGTTGACGTAGTGTACATGGATTTCCAAAAGGCGTTCATCAAAGTGCCACATAATAGGCTTGCCAGCAAAGTTGAAGCCCATGGAATAAAAGGGACAGTGGCAGCATGGATACGAAATTGGCTAAGTGACAGGAAACGGAGAGTAGTGGTGAACGGTTGTTTATCGGACTGGACGGAGAGCGGGGGGCGTCTCTGGACAGGAGAGTGGGGGGGGGGGCGGCAGGGGCAGGTCTGGACGGAGAGTGGGGGTGGAGCCTGTCTCTGGACGGAGAGCGGGGATGGGTCTGGTGCCTCTCGTTGTGCGAGTCAACATTCTCCGCAATCACTCCGGAAAAAGTCAAACTACCACTCGCAACTGCTGGACAAAAATCTCGAAGCTGCCCTAAGATGTGGTTTGTCTGCTAAATTCACAGCTTTGATGAAAGAGGAAGACTACAAAGTTTCTCACTGAATCGTGGTAGATGTTTGTTAATGTATAAAGCACAATTATCTGTCTGGCATCTACTAAAATTAATGCATGTGGCCAAAACCGTGTCACGTAGTCAGACCTGTGGCTGATCAGCGATTTCTGTTGGACAACACTGTGCTAGAAAAGCAGTTTGGAGGGCTTGTAGTGTTAGTGCTAATATTCCTTTACATTAGGACTGCAGCATTGCAAGTTAAGAGGCTCTAATGGGTTAATATGCAAGGGTTGTATTCCCTAGAATTTGGACAGTTAAGGGGTAATCTGATCAAAGTTTTCAAGATATTAAGGGGAACAGATAGGGTAGAGAGAGAAACTATTTCCGCTGGTTGGGGAGTCTAGGACTAGGGGGGACATAGTCTAAAAATTAGAGCCAGGCCTTTCAGGAGTGAAGTTAGGAAACACTTCTACACACAAAGGGTGGTAGAAGTTTGGGACTCTCTTCCGCAAACGGAAATTGATGCTAGATCAGTTGTTAATTTAAAATCAGAGATTGATAGCTCTGTAAACTAGTAACCCTGGCCAAGTATCAGCTTGGCTCGGTTGGTAGTACCGTTGCCTCTGAGTCAAGGCTCAAACCCCACTCTAGAGCTTTGGTAAACAAACCACATTGGCACTTCAGTGGGGGTGCTGAATGAACATCCCCAGCATCGAAGCTTTGACCACGCTCGATCAGCTCCGATGGACGGGCCATATTGTCCGCATGCCCGATACGAGACTCCCAAAGCAAGCGCTCTACTTGGAGCTCCGACACGGCAAGAGAGCCCCAGGTGGGCAGAGGAAACGCTTCAAGGACACCCCTCAAAGCTTCCTTGAAAAAGTGCAACATCCCCACCGACACCTGGGAATCCCTGGCCCAAGACCGCACAAAGTGGAGGAGAAGCATCCGGGAAGGCACCGAACACCTCGAGTCTCTTCGCCGGGAGCAAGCGGAAGCCAAGCGCAAACAGCGGAAGGAGCGCACGTCAACCCAAGCACCCCACCCACCGTCTGCCCTACCTGTGACAGAGACTGTAGGTCCCGCATTGGACTCATCAGTCACCTGAGAACTCATTTCTAGTGTGGAAGCAAGTCATCCTCGGTTCTGAGGGACTGCCTAAGAAGAAGAAGAATGAATATAGTGCATTGTTGGAGGTGTTGTCCTTGAGAAATTACGTTAAACTGAGATCAGAGTGACGTAAAGGATTTCTGCCAATTTAGTATCCTGGCCAACATTCCTCCCTCGATCAATACCACCAAACATAGATGAGCTGGTCGTTTATCTCATTGCTGTTTGTGGAACCTTGTGTGCAAAATGGCTGCTGCATTTGCAGCATAAAAGCTGCTCCACAATATTGTTTGGCTACGAAGGTGAACCTGCGTCCATTCATGGCCACAAAGTATGACTGCTGTTAAGTAAAATGGTGATTAATAAGGTCATTCAGAGTGAGGGTGAAAACGGGGCTTGAAAGTTTAAACGCAGGTGGAACAGGGCTAAACAAAATGTAAACTCCGTTCCCTATAGGCGCAACTTCCAACAAAATAGTGGTAGGGACACTGGAAACACCTGGAGCACTGTGAGCAGTTCTGGGCACCACACCTTCGGGAGGAGAGATTGGCCTTGGAGGGAGTGCAGCGTAGGTTTACCAGAATGATACCCGGACTCCAGGGGTTAAATTATGAGGAGCGATTACACAAACTAGGGTTGTATTCCTTGGAATTTAGACGGTTAAGGGGTGATTTGATGGAAGTTTTCAAGAGATAGGGGAACAGATAGGGTAGGTAGAGAGAAACTATTCCCGTTGGTTGGGGATTCTAGGACTAGGGGGCATAGTCTTAAAAATTAGAGCCAGACCTTTGAGGAGCGAAATTTAGGAAACACTTCTACATACAAAGGGTGGTAGAAGTTTGGAACTCTCTTCCGCAAATGGCAATTGATGCTAGGTCAGTTTTTAATTTTAAATCTGAGATTGATATATTTTTGTTAACCTAAGGTATTAAGGGATATGGAGCCAAGGCAGGTATATGGAGTTAGGTCGCAGATCAGCCACGATCTCATTGAATGGTGGAATAGGCTCGAGGGGCTAAATGGCCTCCTCTTGTTCCTATGTTTCTATGTTCCCCGTCTACAAGCCTTCACTCAGGATGGTTTAAGCCAATTGTCATTCTTGGCAACAGATCTGAGCAGAACTATCTGATTTGGTAGCCTTTTTTGGACTGGGCCTCACCAAAAAAACATGCAGCCTGTCGCACCCTCTAGCTAAGGATACTGGTAATGGTGAGCCTGCAAAATCATGCCCGTCTCTCCTCCTTCACTTCTGCTTCTGTTGCACATTTTCTCTCACTCTGCTCTTTCACTTCTGTTTTTTGTTTCTCTCTCGTCTACTTCATTTTTGTTTCTTGTTCTTCTGAGATTCCATTCTTTTGCTTTCCTCCTTCACTGCTGGTTCTCTCGCTCTCCTGTTTCAATTCCGTTTCTCACTCTTTTGCTTACATCTGTTTCTCTCACTCCTCTTTTACTTCTATTTCAATCTCTTTCCTCCTTACTGTTTTTCTTGCTTTCCTTCACTAATACTTCTCCCTCACTTTCATCTCTCTCTCCCCTCCCTCATTCTCCCTCCCCTCCCTCACTTATCTCTCTCTCTCTCTCCCCCTCCCTCTCATCTCTCTCCCTCTTTCTCTCTCCTTTCCCTCACTCTTATCTCTCCTCTACCTCTTATCACTCTCTCTCTCCTCCCTCGCTCTCATTCTCTCTCTCTCTCCTCCCTCGCTCTCATTCTCTCTCTCTCTCCTCCCTCGCTCTCATTCTCTCTCTCTCCTCCCTCGCTCTCATTCTCTCTCTCTCTCCTCCCTCGCTCTCATTCTCTCTCTCTCTCCTCCCTTGCTCTCATTCTCTCTCTCTTCTTCCTCGCTCTCATTCTCTCTCTCCTTCCTCGCTCTCATTCGCTCTCTCCTCCCTCGCTCTCATTCGCTCTCATTCGCTCTCTCCTCCCTCGCTCTCATTCGCTCTCTCCTCCCTCCTCTCATTCGCTCTCTCCTCCCTCCTCTCATTCGCTCTCTCCTCCCTCCTCTCATTCGCTCTCTCCTCCCTCCTCTCATTCGCTCTCTCCTCCCTCGCTCTCATTCGCTCTCTCCTCCCTCGCTCTCATTCGCTCTCTCCTCCCTCGCTCTCATTCGCTCTCTCCTCCCTCGCTCTCATTCGCTCTCTCCTCCCTCGCTCTCATTCGCTCTCTCCTCCCTCCTCTCATTCGCTCTCTCCTCCCCTCTCCTCTCATTCGCTCTCTCCTCCCCTCTCCTCTCATTCGCTCTCTCCTCCCCTCTCCTCTCATTCGCTCTCTCCTCCCCTCTCCTCTCATTCGCTCTCTCCTCCCCTCTCCTCTCATTCGCTCTCTCCTCCCCTCTCCTCTCATTCGCTCTCTCCTCCCTCCTCTCATTCGCTCTCTCCTCCCTCGCTCTCATTCGCTCTCTCCTCCCTCGCTCTCATTCGCTCTCTCCTCCCTCGCTCTCATTCTCTCTCTCTCTCTCTCTCCTCCCTCGCTCTCATTCTCTCTCTCTCTCCTCCCTCGCTCTCATTCTCTCTCTCCTCCCTCGCTCTCATTCTCTCTCTCTCTCTCCTCCCTCGCTCTCATTCTCTCTCTCTCTCTCTCTCTCCTCCCTCGCTCTCATTCTCTCTCTCTCTCTCCTCCCTCGCTCTCATTCTCTCTCTCTCCTCCCTCGCTCTCATTCTCTCTCTCTCCTCCCTCGCTCTCGTTCTCTCTCTCCTCCCTCGCTCTCGTTCTCTCTCTCCTCCCTCGCTCTCGTTCTCTCTCTCCTCCCTCGCTCTCGTTCTCTCTCTCCTCCCTCGCTCTCGTTCTCTCTCTCCTCCCTCGCTCTCGTTCTCTCTCTCCTCCCTCGCTCTCGTTCTCTCTCTCCTCCCTCGCTCTCGTTCTCTCTCTCTCTCTCTCCTCCCTCGCTCTCATTCTCTCTCTCTCTCCTCCCTCGCTCTCATTCTCTCTCTCCTCCCTCGCTCTCATTCTCTCTCTCCTCCCTCGCTCTCATTCCCTCGCTCTCATTCTCTCTCTCTCTCCTCATTCTCTCTCTCTCTCTCCTCCCTTGCTCTCATTCTCTCTCTCCTCCCTCGCTCTCATTCTCTCTCTCCTCCCTCGCTCTCATTCTCTCTCTCCTCCCTCGCTCTCATTCTCCCTCTCTCTCCTCCCTCGTTCTCATTCTCTCTCTCTCGTTTTCCCTCTCTCTCTCTCTCTCTCTCTCTCTCTCTCTCTCTCTCTCTCTCTCTTCCCTCACTCTTCTCTTCCCTCACTCTTCTCTTCCTCTCCACCCTCACTCTCATCCCTCAATCTCCTTTCTTTACCTGTTTTATCTTTTTGCATCTTCAACAGTTTTTGTTTCACTCTAGTTTAGGGTTGCCAACTCTATTTGGATATATTCCTGGAGGTTTCATGACAAGATCTCCTGTCTCCAACCGCCCTCGCCCCCCCATCTCCAATAGTTTTACAACTAATGAGTGAAAGTTTTCAAAGAAATTGGAAGAAAAAAGCCCACAATTTTATTTTTAATTCCCATATGATTTTTCTCTCCTGGGTTTGCTCGCAGCAGTGTCCTGGAGATTAATTCCTGGAGACTCCAGGCCAATCCTGGAGGGTTGGCAACCCTACTCTTCAGTATTGGAGGTGATGCGTTAGGAGCAGCATGGAGACGATGAAGGAGCCGGAGGGATCTCCCAATCAGCTAGGGAATCGGGGACTTTCAAAGGAGCAAGGGTAGCAGGGCTCTTAAAAATAACACCGGGGCGGGCTTAGAAAACCAGAAAAAGCACAGATAAAATGGAGATTTAAAAGTAACGCCAGGAGGAGTTCTTAGGGAAAAGCAGCAGTTGAGGCAAGTGAGACTTGCAAAAAAAAAAGTGGGACCAATAGGTCTGAGAAAACAATATTACTATCAGATGGGACTTGCAAAAAAAAAATATCCCAGAGCGGGACGTGAAAAAAAACACAGTGGGAACAGATTTAAGAAAAACAGATGGGCCAGCCCGGCTTGAAAGCAAAAGGAGTTGGACTGTACGAACCCCCCCCTCCCGCACTGACAGCAGGAAACGCTGTTCCCAACTCCTAGACGCAAATATGGTCAGAAGCCAGCTGAGGCAAAAGAGAGGGTTTCGAAAGCTTTAAAAGCTGCGGGGAGCCAGACTTCCAGCCACTAAAGAAAGCAAGGAATATGACGTCTAAGGAAAAACGGGCCAGCATCCAAAGCGAGACTGGTGGGGGCATTTTTGGAGCAGCAAACTGGGAAGGAACGACTCTGAGATGGGGAATCATACCCGTTGACCGCTGACCTGTAGCGGAGCTAGGAGTTGGGGTTGGTAGGACCATGGCTGGAGTTGGATCAGATGACGCAGGGATCACTTGGGGGGATGAATATAATCAACAGAACAGCATCCATCTCCAGCAAGCTTGGAGATGAGGCCGAGGATCAAATCACAGCTCAGTAATAATAAATAGGAAAATTCAAGGGTGGCAGATAAGCATGATAGGAAATGTGTTACACTTGCAGGAAGCGTGTGCATATGTAACACTTGCTTCCTGTAAGACTTTTAATATATTAGCAGTGGTCTCCCATGGCGTTGCACGCAGTAAGTCAGTGCATATGGTGTGTCCCTTAACTGGCCTTGCCGTCTTCGTATTTCTGCTTCTCTCCTCTCCTTGCTTCTCTTCTCTTCTCTCCTCCTCTCTTTCTCTTCTCTCGTCTCTCTCTCTCTCTCTCTCTCTCTCTCTCTCTCTCTCTCTCTCTCATCCTCCCTCTCCCTAGCTCTTAGTTGTTTCTCTGAACTCTTCGGGGAGTGAAGAGGGGTTTTGGGGTGGAAACGTGCGGCCCAATGGCAGGTGAGCATCCTCAAATAAATTAAATGAAATATGCAGATTGTAGATTGAACTTGGGACCATCGCCTGGCTCAGTACCATGCCAGTAAAGGCGCAAGTAATATTTCATTTCTTGACTGAATAGTTTGATTTCAGATCTTCAACAATAAAGTTGTTTTTCTGTTGAATTCCACTGCTAGCAGCTGAACCTAGGGCCACTTACACAGTTGAAGCTACAGTGCCCCAGAGATCCTGCATTATTAATTTTTTGACACATTTTAGGTGATGATGAAGACCTTCAGAGATGAAAGCCTGTGTGCAAATGCTGCAAAATCGAAATCAAAACATAAAGTACTGGAAATACACAGTGGGTCCATCGGCATTTGCGAAAAGAAGACAGATTAGCATTTCAGGCGTGAATCCTTCATCAGTTTCTGATGAAGGGTCTCTAACTGAGCTTTATGTTGTCTGTTTCTGCCATTTGCTAGGGTTTTTTTTTGTGTTTGTCAAGGCGAGGGACTTTACTGGTAGTAAGTGGAACATAATCCATTTCGGGCGCCAAGTTGCAAGAAGTGGGGGATAGATAGAGTGGATGTTCAGAGACTATTTCCTCGGGTAGAGGCAGCTGTTACAAGGGGGCATAACTATAAGGTGCATGGGGGGAGATATAGAAGGGATGTCCGAGGTAGATTCTTTACTCAGAGAGTGGTTGGGGTGTGGAATGGACTGCCTGCTGTGATAGTGGAGTCGGACACTTTAGGAACTTTCAAGCAGTTATTGGATAAGCACATGGAGCACACCAGAGTGATAGGGAGTGTGATAGCTTGATCTTGGTCTCGGACAATGCTCGGCACAACATCGAGGGCCGAAGGGCCTGTACTGTGCTGTACTGTTCTATGTAAGTGTAGAAGGCTGCAGGAGGTCACACGCTAGCACGATAGGTGGGCAGATGCAGTTCAATGTAGGGCCATGTGAAGTAACAACATTCCCGTTTCCTAAAACAGCGTTATCACCGGCACAGGTTGGACGTGCTCCTGACCTACTTCCCTTTCTGACCAGTTTCACCGAAGCTCTCCACTGCAGACAGAATCCAGTGTGGTTGGAAATAAAGACAAGTCTGGCTCATTGTAGCTTTTGGTTCTGCCTTCTGCACAGATGTGCTCAGACAACTGCTTTGATCGCCCAGCTGTGCAACGGTTTCCAAGATATTCATCTGCTACAATAACGACCAGACACCATAGTTCAGATTAGTTTCAGTTGCTGCTACATTTAGAATGAATTAAACGTTTTCCAGTACATCATTATTCTAGACTGAAACTTTAATTCATTGCAGCTCATTTTCTCGTATTAATTGCTCGAATGGCAAAATGTTGCCAAACCTTCAGGGTATCTGGGTTTTTAAGCACCAATTTAGTGGCATGAGGCTTCAACTTTGAAGCTTAGGATTTATTCTTATTTCTACTTCATGCACTCCATTCTGGGTAAGACAGCATTGTGTGCCAGCTGTGGCTCAGTTGGCAGCACCTTTGCCTCTGAGTCACGAAGGTTGTGGGTTCAACTCCTACTCCAGAGACTTGAGCACAAAAATCTAGGCTGACACTCCAGTGCAGTACTGAGGGAGTGCTGCACTGTCAGAAGTGCCGTCTTTCAGATGAGACGTTAAACCAAGACCCCATTTGCGCTCTCAGGTGGATATAAAAGATCCCATGAAGAAGAGCAGGGGAGCTCTCCCCGGTGTCCTGGCCAATGTTTATCCCTCAACCAACATCACTAAAACAGATTATCTGGTCATTATCACATTGCTGTTTGTGGGAGTTTGCTGTGTGCAAATTGGCTGCCGCGTTTCCTACATTACAACAGTGACTACACTTCAAAAAGTACTTCATTTGCTGTAAAGCGCTTTGGGATGTCTGGTGGTTGTGAAAGGCGCTATAGAAATGCAAGTCTTTCTTTTCTTTTTTACAGTGACCAGTTTGCCCATTGTATTTCAGATATACAACTTTCCACAGTAGTTTGATTTTAAAATTCTGGAGGGAAAAAGTACGTGCAATTATGTTTATATGAACACGTACATTTTATTTATGTTATTGCTTGTTAGCAAAATTAAAGCCCCTGGGATTAAAGAGACAGTCGAGCGTGGATACAAAATTGGAGAGAAAGCAGAGAGCAGTGGTGAACGGTTGTTTTTCAGACAGGGGGGAAGTGTACAGTGGTGTTCTCTAGGGGGTTGGTATTAGGACCACTGCTCTTTTTGATGCATATTATTGACCTGGACTTGGGTATACGGCATATCATTTCAAAGTTTGCAGGTGAAACGAAACTCGGAAATGTAGTAAACAGTGAGGAGGATAGTAACAGACTTCAGGAGAACGTAGACAGACTGGTAAACTGGGCAGACACACGGCTGATGAAATATAACGCAGAGAAGTGTGACATGATGCATTTTAGTAGGAAGAATGAGGAGAGGCAATATAAACTAAATAGTACAATTTTAAAGTGGGTGCAGGAACAGAGAGACCTCGGGGTGTCTGTACATAAATCTTTGAAGATGGCAGGACAAGTTGAGAAGGCTGCTAAAAAGCATATGGGATCCTTGGCTTTATTAATAGAGGAATAGAGTACAAAAGCAAGGACGTTATGCTAAACCTTTTATAAAGCTCTGGTTCGGCCTCAACTGGAGTATTGTGTTCAATTCTGGGCTATTCAATTCAGTTCAATTTAGGAAGAATGTCAAGGGCTTCGAGAGGGTGCAGAAGAGATATACTAGAATGGTATCGGGGATGAGGGATGTCAGTTATGTGGAGATGCTGGTGGTGTTCTCCTTTAGAGTTGAGTTAAAAAGAGATTTAATAGAGGTGTTCAAAATCATGAAGGGTTTTGATACAGTAAATAAGGAGAAACTGGCAGTGGCAGAAGGGTCGGTAACCAGAGGGCACAGATTTAATTTGAATGGCAAAAGAACCAGAGTCGACATGAAGAATCATTTTTTTTGCATAGCGAGTTGTTATGATCTGGAATTCACTGCCTGAAAGGGCGGTGGAAGCAGATTCAATGATAACTTTCAAAAGGGAATTGGATAAATACTTGAAGGGAATATTTTTTTACAGGGCTATGGGGAAAGAGCAGTGGAGCGGGATTAATTAAGATAGCTCTATCAAAGAGCCGGCACAGGCACGATGAGCTGAATGACGGACCTCCTCTGCTGTATCATACTATGAAAAGAAAATGCAAAACTGATGGACGTTTTGGGACTTTCCTGATTGCTTTCGAGTTAAACCAGTGAGTAACGGAGCCATGCAGACTACGAAGGATTGAGGTCCCATCTCTGAGCTGTGTTAGCTGACCTTAGTTGAGGCAGTGGTGGGGCAGTATAATTTCCCCTCAACTATTAGGGAGGGGAAATCAGCTCTTGATTGCAGACCAGTCACCCATGTTAGTGGTGAGTGTGGACATTGGGTGAGGACAGGGCTGAATTCAGCTGCGTTGCGCTCCACAATTGAATCGCCTGTTGACACCCTAGCCTAGAAATTAGTTGACAAGCAGTAAAGCAGGCACCTAAGCGTCCAATATGGCGGGCGGGGTGCGCCGTGCTATCCATGCCAGAAGTGCCCGTCCGCCATATTGGTAAAGGCTCCAGTATCGTCGTCCAGAGCCCGCTCCAGGAACAGACATTAGTAGGCCCCTCACAGATGCTTATGCAAAGGCCCAATGCCTGCTTGAGGCCCCCCTTCTTGGAATTGTGGTTTGCGAGTGGTTCTGAACATTTTTTTGTTGGATTTTATTTGAAGGTAAACTGTTTAACATCACCACCAAGCTGCCATGATAATTTTCTTTTTCCAAATTTCTTGTGGTTCCCTGATGGCTAAATTGGTACAATGTATTGTCCAGTGTCAAACTGAGTCATACAAGAACAGAAGGGCCTCAGGCTGGATCCCCAGTCTGTGCCGGGTTAAGCTAGTGTGGCAGTAGGGCTGCTCCATTCGGCCTCAGCACCCCAGGGCTAGGGAAGGGGGACAATAATCAGCATAGCTCCCACTTCTGATCACCATCCAGTAAACCTCTCTCGGAAAGATTGCGCACACACGCGTGTGAGTCTGTGTGTGCACGCTTGTGAGCGCGTGTGTGTGAGGGTGCGTGCGTGAGCGTTCACGAGGGTGCGTCAAATAAGGGCATTGCCAGAGTTGAATACCCCCCATGGCTTACAAAGGGAGGAATGGTCAGTTGGACATGATAAGGAACCACACCCTAATGTGAGTGAGCAACCTATCAGTAGACAGTAAATTGAGGTGGGTTTAATCTGTACAAAGAAAATGCTGGGGTTTTTTTTGCAAGTGTGTTGCAAAGCTTTCTGCATGTTGTGCAGTCCGATCCACTTGTATAAATATTGCATCACACCAGAAGTTATAAATACCTTCCATATTACAAACCAGTGTACCCTTATCCTTTTGTTGGAGAGATTACTGGGCCCCTGACATCAAGTCATTTTTGCAGACTTCTGGTGTCTTTTCAACTAATAACCCTGATCATTTTATGTCTTTTTTTTCCCGCAAACTCCTATGATTGATGACAGTTGACGCAGGGCAGCTAACTAGGAAACAGTGGCCTTTTCTTCATCTTTCCTTCTCACATGCTGTAGATCATCGTTGCCCAGCATGTTTGTCATTTTTCTCCCTGAAGGATTAAAGGGGGTGGCTTGCTTTCAACTTGCTGCCAACAATAAAGTCTCCAGCGCAATTTGTGCAGAATCTCCGAGATGTAGAATTTGAAGATAATAGCTGCCTGCTGACAGTTCTATCATTTCACATCTTTCTTTCACAATGAATCTAGTTTCCTACAACCCATGGCTTCAGCCAGAATAACTGATGCATTCGTTTGAAATCCAGCGCTTGAAAACTGGCATGTACTTACTGTTTATATAGACTGGTTTTTCTCTTGGGGGTGTTCATAAAAATAAAAATAAAAATCTTTCTTGTGCAACTAGCTTTGCTTGTCACTAAATCTTTCTACCTTCCTCGCTCCCATACCTCCCCTCCCCCTCTCTCTTTGTACGGTCTCACATTTATTCCCACTTTCTCTTTTTGTGTAAGGCTCTCTCTCTCCTCTCTATGTCTCTCTCTCTCTCTCTCTCTCTCTCTCTCTCTCTCTCTCTCTCTCACTGTATGTGTCTCTCTGTATGTCTATCTCTTTGTCTCTACCTCTCTATGTCTCTCTCTCTTACTGTGTATGCCGTTCTCTCTCTCTGTATGCCTCTCTCTATCTCTCTCTCTGTATGCCTTTTTCTCTCTCTATGTCTCTCTGTATGTCTGTCTCTTTCTGTATGTCTCACTCTATGTCTCCCTCTCTCTTTATGTGTCTCTTTTTCCCATCGCATGGAACCCTGCGATTAAAATCAGAGTTCTGACTCTTGATAGTCGCAGAAATTATCTAATTTCCCCCTTGGGACTTTGGGGGGGGCGCACGTGTGGGTGTAGGACAGGATCTGGAAGGAGTGGTGGTGTGTGCAAGTCAGGTAGGGAGGAATTGGGAGCCTGGTCCTGAGCTGTCCTCTCAATCCAGTGCTGCAGTGAAGGAGTGCTGCATTGTTGGAGGTATTATCTTTTGGAAAGACATTACATCGAGGCCCCCTTCTGCCTGATTAAGTTTTTCCTTTATTCGTTCACGCCGCTGGTAAGGTCAGCATTTATTGCCCATCCCTACTTGCCCTTGAGAAAGTGCTGGTGAGCCACCTTCTGTCCGTGTGGTGATACTTCTTTGTAGCAATTTGGTACAGCTGAGGGCTGTTAAGAGTCAACCACATTGCTGTGGGTCTGGAGTCACGCATAGGCCAGACCGGGTAAGGACGGCAGATTTCCAGATGGGTTTTTAACGTCGTTTCATGGTCATTTAAATTCCTCAGCTGCCATGGTGAGATTTGAACTCACATCTCCAGATCATTAGTCCAGGCCTCTGGATTACTTGTCCAGTAACATAACCACCATGCTACCGTTCCCGGTGGCCAAGTGAGCATAAATGGTCTCATGGCGCGATTTAAAGAAAAGCAGGTGACCTGACCAATATTCTTCCCTGAACCAAAGTGACCAAAAACAAATTAGCTGGCCATTCATTCATTTATTTTATATGAAACCGTTTGTGTGCAAATTGGTTGCTGCATAATAACAGTGGCTTCAGATTCGCTGTGTAGTGCTTGGGATGCCCAGAGTACATGAAAGATGCCATATAAATTCTAAAGGGGGTGCATGAACAGAGAGACCTGGGGGTATATGTGCACAAATCGTTGAAGGTGGCAGGACAGGTTGAGAAAGTGGTTAAAAAAGCATACGGGATCCTGGGCTTCATAAATAGAGGCATAGAGTACAAAAGTAAGGAAGTTATTATGAACCTTTATAAAACTCTGGTTCGGCCACAACTGGAGTATTGTGTCCAATTCTGGGCACCGCACTTTTTAGGAAGGATGTGAAGGCTTTAGAGAGGGTACAGAAAAGATTTACAAGAATAGTTCCAGGGATGTGGGACTTCAGTTACATGGATAGACTGGAGAGGCTGGAGTTGTTCTTCTTAGAGCAGAGAAGGTTGAGAGGAGATTTGATAGAGGTGCTCAAAATCATGAGGGGAGTAGACCGAGAGAAACTGTTCCCATTATGGAAGGATCAAGAACCAGAGGACACAGATTTAAGGTGATTGACAGAAGACCCAAAGGCGACATGAGGAAAAACTTTTTTACGCAGCGAGTGGTTATGATCTGGAATGCGCTGCCTGAAAGGGTGGTGGAGGCAGATTCAATCGTGGCTTTCAAAAGGGACTTAGATAAATACCTGAAGGAAAAAATTTAGCTGGGCTATGGGGAAAGGTCGGGGGATTGGGACTAGCTGAAGTGCTCTTGCAGAGAGCTGGCACGGGCTCGACGGGCCGAATGGCCTCCAACTGTGCTGCAACGATTCTGTGGTTCTATTCTATGATTCTATGATAAATACACGTTCTTTCTTTACATTAGACACACCCCTTGCCCAAATAATGCATTCTGATGCACTTTATAATATAAGATGCATTTAAGTTGCCGCGCAAGCAACAGTGATTTTGTCTGAAGATTGACGCAACTGTGTGGCAGCATGTGTCCAGAGTCATGTCTCGATCTGACTCTGGAACACATTAAAACCAAGGAATGTGCGAGTGCCCCCTCACACCCCGCCCCCCCCCCCCCCCCCAGTCTGAGGAGCCCATGTTATTCCAGTTGAGTTTGCCACCGAGTGGACTGTAACTCCAGCGCAGTGTGAAGCCGCGCTTAAAAAGCGCTCAGGCGATCCGCTGGGCCTCATGGGCACTTCATTAACTTACTGCAAGAGCCTCTGGTAATGTTTTCAGAGAGGGGGACGCGGCCATCAGCCAAATCAAAACATTCAAAATTTACGGCCGGTTAGTGCAGGACTTTAAAAAAAAAAAACCACACCAAGATGTTTATGGCTCCGTTCTAAACCCCTTTGAGACCTGTGGACCAGAATTAAAAAAAATAAAATAATATAACAGTTTTAATATAGTTCAAAACCAGGATGAATTGACACATACTCTTTGATTCTTGGATTTTTGAAATTCTTCGTACCACTCGTCTTCAGAAGCTCTTTTATTTGTTGCAGATCCTGTATTGGAAGAAGGGGCTGTCTTATTAAAGGCTGAAAAGAGTCTTTTGGCACTCAAGGCTCTAATGGAGATTCATTACAATATTGAGGGGGAAAAAAAACAACTTTTATAATGCGCTTTTCTTAAAAGCTTATAAAGGACATCTTCCGAAGTGGGTCTCTGTATTTAATGCTTTCATCCATCTTGCCATGGACATGAAAGGTGGAATGTAGTAGATTGGAACGTTGTTGAAAATTGCAGAACAAAATGCAGCTTGCTGAGAAAAGGGCTGCAGAGCTGTGGATCCTTGTTAGCCAAGTCTGGAAGGAAGGTTCATGCCCATTATTTACTTGAGTCCATGAATGCAGGAGATTTGTGCGTTGATTTGCAAATGAAGCTGGTTAAAAAGAAGAAAAGAAAGAAAGACTTGCATTTATATAGCGCCTTTCACGACCACCGGACGTCCCAAAATGCTTTACAGCCAATGAAGTACTTTTTTGAAGTGTGGTCACTGTTGTAATGTAGGAAACGCGGCAGCCAATTTGCACACAGCATGCTCCCACAAACAGCAATGTGATAATGACCAGATCATCTGTTTTTTGTGATGTTGATTGAGGGATAAATATTGACCAGGACACCGGGGAGAACTCCCCTGCTCCTGTTCGAAATAGTGGCCATGGGGTCTTTTACGTCCACCTGAGAGAGCAGACGGGGCCTCGGTTTAACATCTCATCCGAAAGACGGCACCTCCGACAGTGCAGCACTCCCCTCAGCACTGCACTGGAGTGTCGGCCTAGATTTTTGTGCTCAAGTCTGTGGAGTGGGACTTGAACCCACAACCTTCTGACTCAGAGGTGGGATGAATGATTATTTTGCTTTTTTTTTTCAACCACTTTTAAGTGTCGACTTGGCTTCAGTTGGTAGTAGCGCCAACCTCTATGAGTCAGCAAATGGTGGGTTCAAGTTCCGCTTCGGGACATAAGCTCCTAATCTAGGTTGGCACCCCAGCACAGAACCCAGGGAGCGTTGCGCTGTCGGAGGCTGAGACATTTAATCCCTCTGCCTGTTCTTGTGTGGATCCCATGGCACTTTCCAAAGAAAAGCAGGGAGTTCCCCCGGCCAACGCACCTCTCAACCAACACCACCAAAAAGAAACTGATTAACTGGGTATTCATCTCATTGTTGTTTGTGGGATCTTGCTGTGTGTAAAATGGCTGCTGCTTTTGCCTGCATAACCATAGTCATTGAACCTCAAAAGAATTCCTTGATTTTTGAATCGCTTTTCTGAGAGGCATGATAAAATGATATATAAATGCAAGTCTACCTTTCTGCTTGTATTCCTAATTCGGCATGTGCTCTAACCAGGTTTCTCAAAAATGCTGAGTAACTTAATTTAGTTTCGAAAATTGTGAAAGTGAAACAGCCTTGGGCAAAGCTGCTATTTCGAGAGCAGCTTTTGTGAATGTTCTGGCATTTAATCGTTAATTAATGCCAAAGTGCCTGTATACTGTAAAACCTGGTAATTGGGATATGTTACGCATGTCAGATCTGTAGACTGAATAAGCACGCCATTGTTTCCTAGCACAAAGGAGTGCAGAAAATATATGTATGTTGGCAGTGTACACAAGAATTTTTTGTTTCTTTTCTTTTTGGTGTGCAGTTGTTTGGTACCAGACTGGAATTTAGGAGAATGCATTTTAAGCCATTGTATCAAAGTTTGGGAGTGAAAAGAAGCCAAGATTTTCAACGTGAAGGCTCCAGCCATTATTTTGAAGGAAAATGGTAGCTAATGAGGAAGGAGCGATCAGGTGGGGAGAAACTGATTGAACCCCAACATTAAGGTTGTGGTTGGCCAAGTTGCCATTTTACCTCCAAACATATGGAGCTGGGCTCCACTGCATGTTCGGCTCGGGTGATTCGATCAAAGTTTTCAAGATATTAAGGGGAACAGATAGGGTAGAGAGAGAGAAACTATTTCCGCTGGTTGGGGAGTCTAGGACTAGGGGGCAGAGTCTAAAAATTAGAGTCAGACCTTTCATGAGTGAAGTTAGGAAACACTTCTACACACAAAGGGTGGTAGATGTTTGGAACTCTCTTCCGCAAACTGCAATTGATGCTAGATCAATTGTTAAATTTAAATCTGAGATTGATAGATTTTTTTTTAACCAAAGGTATTAAGGGATATGGGGCAAAGGCGGGTATATGGAGTTAGGTCGCAGATCAGCCATGATCTCATTGAATGGCGGAACAGGCTCGAGGGGCTAAATGGCCTCCTCCTGTTCCCATATGCAAGTGTTATTCCATCAGAGGGCTTTACAGGGTAGATGCAGTTTCCCTTGGCTGGAGAGTCTAGAACTAGGGGTCATCGTCTCAGGATAAGGGGTCGGCCATTTAGGACTGAGGTGAGGAGAAAGTTCTTCACTTGGAGGGCTGTGAATCTTTGGAATTCTTGACCGCAAAGGGCTGTGGATGCTGAGTCGATGAGTATATTCAAGGCTGAGATCGATAGACTTTTGGACTCTAGGGGAATCAATTGATATGGGGATAGGGCGGGAAAGTGGAGTTGAGGTCAAAGATCAGCCATGATCTTATTGAATGGCGGAGCAGGCTCGAGGGGCCGAATGGCCTATTCCTGCTCCTATTTCTTATGTGCTTACCAATTCTTGCATGTAATTGCATCTCTTCCTGGGTTCAGAGCCAGGTAGTAGCACAACCTCCTGCTGTTTAAGCTCCCAGTGCGCCATCTGCATTTTCCTAAGCTGCTATCTTAGTCAGGCATATCTATACTTCAGGCATATAAATTTTGCATTGTTGTCACTAGACATGCCTAGTTTGTTGGTACCAACTGGCCAGATGCAGATATTGAGGAAAATCACAACTTATGTCGCTAGGTGTAATGTCCAATATTCTTAATTCAGTATTGGTCAGTTTTCACCTCTGTGTTATACAACTCAAAATGTTCTCTACATACAGCCTAAGTTTCAAAGGAGGGAATCTATAATTGTATTGCTGCATGTTTTTCACAGTTCAATGGACATGGTGCAAGACTTTCACACGCTCATCATTACACTTTATACCTACTGACAGCACTGGAGGTGATGTGGTGATGATACTGGGAGTAGGGAGAGTGTACAGGATGGTACATTTGACACGTACCAGGAGCAAGAGTCAAACATTAAGAGGAGCAATGAATGACCTTCATAATATCCATTAAAGTAGATAACAGTTGCGAAGGAGTGAGGGAAGTTGGAAGCTAGAGATGAGAGAAGGACCATCTATCAGACAACAAGCTTTTTTTTTGTATAGAAACTGGTCTGTGCAAGTCCTCAAGACACCTGAATGATAGGACAAAGTGGATGGGTCCAATTAATGTTCTCCTTTAAAAGGCAACATTTTTGAAGTTTCACTGTGCAAAGTACAGATTCCATATTAAACTATGGAGAAGAATAATAAAGGTTTCTGATTGACTAAGAGCCATTGTCTTTTTCTATCTAATTTAACCCTTCCTCTCCTTAAGGCGTTGACTCTCTCTTTGGAGCAGTGTTCCCACTGATTACTATGCAAGAGCAAGTGTCTTCAGGGAAGGGAGAGAAAATTTGGAGGGAAAATCCACACCATCAAGATACTATGGACTTCAAAAAACAATGTTTAATTAGCAAAATCTGTTAACCTAACTCTGATTCCTAGTAATGTTTTGTTTTTGACAATGCATTTTTTTTAAGGGATTGGGAACCAATTATTATTGATTAACCTTCTTCAAACCTAACTGTGTTGCATAGAATTACTTAGAATGTGCAGCACAGAAACAGGCCATTTGGCCCAACTGGTCCATTACTGGTGTTTATGCTCCACACAAGCCTCCTCCCACCCTACGTCATCTAACCCTATCAGCCCAACCTTCGATTCTTTCTCCCTCATGTGTTTATCCAGCTTCCTCGTAAATGCATCTATACTATTCGCCTCAACTACTCGTTGTGGCAGCGAGTTCCACATTCTAACCACTCTCTGGGTAAAGAAGTTACAGTAGGCAACGCAAATCTATGTGCCATTGTTCGAAAAGGTTATTCCTGCGATGTGTACTCAAAATCTGTTCTTTCTTTCAGAACTCAGTGACACGGAGCGCCCCCTTAAACAGTGACGCGCAGAATCGAATGGGAGCCCGGTTCCTCACCACGTACGACAAGAGATTCGTCATTAAAACGATAACTAGTGAAGACGTAGCAGAGATGCACAATATTTTAAAAAAATACCATCAGGTACATTTGGATGCAGGCAAAGTTTGGTTTGATTAAGGGCTGTGACAAAGGTTGGGATCTGGAGCTTTCAAAGCAGTAAGCCTGCAGTATGCTAAAACTGGACAGGAGGTTTGGAGAGGTCAAGAGAGGTGAGGGGATCACGGTTTGAGCTCTGATGTTTTATTTGTTGATGAAAATTCATTGAACATAAGAATTAGGAGCAGGAGTGGGCCATACGGCCCCTCGAGCCTGCTCCGCCATTCAGTAAGATCATGGCTGATCTTTGACCTCAACGCCACGCTCAGTGGGTAGCACCCTCGCCTCTGAGTCAGAAGGTTGTGGGTTGAAGTCCCACTCCACAGACTTGAGCACAAAACTCTAGGCTGACACTCCAGTGCAGTGCTGAGGGAGCGCTGCACTGTCAGAGGTGCCGTCTTTCGGATGAGACGTTAAACCGAGGCCCCGTCTGCCCTCTCGGGTGGATGTAAAAGATCTTATGGCACTATTTCGAAGAAGAGCAGGGGGGGGTTATCCCCAGTGTCCTAGCCAATATGTATCCCTCAATCAACATCACCAAAACAGATTATTTGGTCATTATCACATTGCTTTTTGTGGGAGCTTGCTGTGCGCAAATTGGCTGCCGCGTTTCCTACATTGCAACAGTGACTACAGTTCAAAAAGTGTTTCATTGGCTGTAAAGCACTTTGGGACGTCCGGTGGTCGTGAAAGGCGCTATATAAATGCAAGTCTTTCTTTATTTTTCCTGCCCGATCCCATATCCCTTGATTCCCTTAGTGCCCAAAATCTATCGATCTTTCACATCTTAAGATGCAGCAGTAAGTTGAGGGAAGGACTTCTATTTTTTGTGTCTGGTTTACACTTGGTCAGCCACTTAAAACCGGTTCGAAGCTGGGCAGGGCGTAAGCTTGAAGTCTTTGGCTGCCATCTTGATCAGCAGCAAGAAAAGAATGATTGTCTGCTGGGATTAAGGTGCTCAAACTTGCAATGGGCACAGAAGTTAAATCAGTGCCGGTGGAAGTGGGGCAGAATGGAGAGTCATGAAGCCAATGTTTAATCGCTAGAATTGTATTTAGTCACAGACTTGCTGTCCAGAGAAAATATGACCTGAAGGTAATATCCCAGACAGAAACATGTCGGCTGCACCAGGATTTAATAAGTCTTAAGAAGCACAGCACTTTTTGCATCAGAATGTTAAAAAATTAGCAGCAGATGGGAGCTCCAGCGATGGTCTAGTATGTAAATGTACTACTCGGTGTTGCACTGGGACATACAGACTGCACGGTCCGTGGTTCGTTTCCTAGTCTACGCTGAGTTAATTGGAGGCAGCAGATAGGCTCGGTGCCCCTGGACTAAGGAGGGGGAGAAAATGGAGCTGGTTTCTTGCTGCCGATTCTGTGATGTCTGCTGGAAAATGTCCATGTTTGATATCAAGTGAGAGTAGGACGGGGCTCATCTGCCATTGCCCTCCTCGGTTGAACAACTTTTTGACGCTCGCTATCCATCATGTGAAAATGGGCAGCACCTGTGGAGCCATACCCCAGCGAGAGTCCGTGCCTTCTGGGGAGGAGTAGAGAAAATAGCAACTGGTTATTAATATAATGACATCTATTTGACTTTGCTCTGTTTGTTGATGTATTTTTATTTTTTTATTTTTCTAGTATATTGTGGAATGTCATGGCAACACGCTTCTTCCCCAGTTCCTGGGCATGTATCGGTTAACAGTGGATGGAGTGGAGACTTACATGACCGTAACGAGAAATGTATTTAGCCACAGACTTATTGTCCACAGGAAATACGACCTGAAGGTAATGTCCCAGACAGAAACTTGTCACCTGCACCAGAATTTCTCTGCATGTGTCTCTTTAAAAGCCAAACAACCAAGCAAGTTAGACCAGTGGAATTTTGTATGATTTCTGTTTTAGAAAGGGGACCATAATCTGCAAAAAAAAAAATAAAAAATTATTTATACAGCTCATCATACGTAAAGGTAGCTTCGCGTAGAAAAGGTATCCAACGAACCGGGAGAAATACAGGAAAAGGTTCTGTGGGGAGATTGAAGGCACAATCAAAGGGTGATTTTTTGTTTTTTTGGGAGGCTTTTGAAGGCAGTGAGCGGGGTAACAACATGCAGTGGTGCAGGGAGAATGCTCCAAAGGGGAGGGGCTTTACATAGGATTACGTAAGATTTACAGCACAGAAACAGGCCATTCGGCCCAACCAGTCCCTGCTGCTGTTTATGCTCCACTCGAGCCTCCTCCCGTCTTTCCTCATCTAACTCTATCAGCACAACCCTCTATTCCCTTCTCCCTCATATGCTTGTCTAGCCTCCCCTTAAATGCATCTGTATTATTCGCCTCAACCACTCCCTGAGGTAGCGAGTTCCACATTCTCACCACTCTCTGGGTGAAGAAGTTTCTTCTGAATTCCCCATTGGATTTCTTGGTGACTATCTATATTGATGGCCTCTAGTTACGCTCTTCCCCCACAAGTGGAAACTGAACAAAGGAACTGCCTCTGGTGGTGGGAGAGGAGAAGGTGGGTAAACGAACCGTAATCCAGCGTCAAAAGGGTGAAAGGTGCAAGCAAGGGCATATGGCAAGGAAAGATCATTCATGTCGGGCATAATAAGGCCATTAGAGGTATTTAAAATCAAGGACCGGGATCTTGAAGTCAATTTGCTGGGACACAGGAGGCTAATAAAGCTTTGGTAAGGACGGAGGTGACAAGCATGTGATTTTTGATGCATCTGTGGAGTGTTCCTTCCTCGTGGAGGGGCAGGGGCGGGTGCACTTTTCAGTATAAAATGCTTTTAAGTTTTTACCACCACCCACAAGGTTAGCTGTCCCCCCCCCCCTTCGATGCATTCTCCTTCCTTTTTATAGAGCAGGTGATGGGTGCTCTACAACCCTCAGTACCTTACCCAGCGAACTGCATGCTTGCACTGCGGCAGAATGACTCCCGCTAGCAGAAAAAAAAAATCAGTGAGTGAAACATTTAAAATTTAGTTGGGTTCCACAATGGCTTAGCGTGTCATGAGCCATACAGAGAGGGACGATCTCTGCTTCAATCCCTAGTGCGTGGTGTTGTGCTGACTGACCTCAACTAAGATGCCAAAAGGGGTGTTACCTTTGGCCTTGCGCTCCTGAGCTATGGAGGGGGAATAAATCAGCCAGGGTTCCTGCTCCTGATCTCTCTCCAGTGACACATGCTTGAAGTTCACCTGTATGAAGATCAGTTGGGGCTCGCCTGTGATGCTCACCGTAGTGGAATAGCTTACTGATACTCACTGACGAGGCTCACCCATGAATAATAGCCATTTGGACAAGGTACTATACCCCAGTAAGGAGTCACAAACACTTTGAGGTGAGAAAAAAAGAATGACTTGAATTTATGTAGCGCCTTTGACGATCACCGGACGTCCCAAAGCACATTACAAGTACTTTTTGAAGTGTAGACATTGTTGTAATGTGGGAAGCGCAGCAGCCAATTTGCGCACAGCAAACTCCCACAAACAGCAATGTGATAATGACCAGATAATCACTTTTAGTGATGTTGATTGAGGGATAAATATTGGCCCCAGAACAATGGGGATAATGCCCCTGCTTTTCTTCGAAATAGTGGCCATGGGATCTTTTACGTCCACCTGAGAGAGCAGACGGGGCTTCGGTTTAATGTCTCATCCGAAAGACGGCACCTCCGACAGTGCGGCACTCCCTCAGTGCTGCACTGGGAGTGTCAGCCTAGATTTTTGTGCTCAAGTCTGTGGAGTGGGGACTTGAACCCACAACCTTCTGTCTCAGAGGCGAGGGTGAGCCACGGCTGAGGAACAAATTAATTGGGGGGGGTTTTATATGAGCAAAAATAACACCGAGCATTTACCTTAGCTGCTGAATGTTCAAACTCTAACATGGAGCTGATTCACAGGTCAGTTTTGACAACAGGAAATGTTCAGAATTTTCAGCTATGAATAGAAACCTATTTTTGGTGAGTCAGACAATTCCTCCTTCCCCGCTCCCCACGTGAAATCACTTGGTGGGTGAAGCAGTTGTTTAAATGCTTACTCTTGTTAAATGAACAAGCCATTTGCTTATTCTTGATATCTGCTGGCTAAGCCTCCCTGTGATTAAAACCTTTCAGAGCTAGCTTCCCCACCCACCGTGGCGCAACAAGTCTATCAACTGAATAGCCGAGCCATGACCCAGCAAGGTCCAGATTTAATCTCTGGCTTTATTGTTGCTGGTCTCAACCACGCAAGGGCAGGTGGGCACTACATTTACCCTTGGTGCTTTTGGGTGAGGGATGGGGAGATTTCAGCCAGGGTTACATAAGAATTAGGAGCAGGAGTAGGTCATACGGCCCCTCGAGCCTGCTCTGCCATTCAATGAGATCATGGCTGATCATCGACCTCAGCTCCACTTTCCTGCACTCTCCCCATATCCCTTGATTCCCCTGGAGTCCAAAGATCTATTGATCTCAGCCTTGAATATACTCAACGACTCAGCATCCACAACCCTTTGGGGTAGAGAATTCCAAAGATTCACAACCTTATGAGTGAAGAAATGCCTCCTCATCTCATTCTTAAATGGCCGACCCCTTATCCTGAGACTATGCCCCCTCCCCCCCAGTTCTAGACTCGTCAGCCAGGGGAAACAGCCTCTCGGCATCTACCCTGTCAGTCCCCCTCAGAATCTTATATGTTTCAATGAGATCACCTCTCATTCTTCTAAACTCCAGAGAGTACAGGCCCAATCTATCTCAATCTCTCCTCACAGGACAACCCTCTCATCCCAGGAATCATTCTAGTGAACCTTGCTTGCCATTCCTGATCGTCTCCGCTGGGAAGTGTGTGTGTGCGCGCGGATGTTGGAAGAGGTCAGGATTGGGCTCGGTTGTGACGACTTGCGTGGTCGAATAGCCAGCCCCTGCCCCCCCTCCCAAGGTCTGGGCTCAACAGTGGATGATGGCTAGCGCCAATGGAACGCTACCCCAGCAAGAGCCAGCAACTTAAGGAATGACGGGAGAAGAGGAGAAAGCTGTAAACGTTTTGTTCTTTAACTATCATGAAAGGCCAGCATAATCTCTCCATCACGCACTGATCTACAAATCAACAGGAGGCGTCCAGTTTAGTGCACTGCCAACCATGTTATTTTTGCAAATCCTTGCTCTGGGCAAATGAGACCACAGAGCGGGTGGTGCATAGTGAGCGAGTTAGACATACAGATTCCCCGATCCGTCAGTTTGATAGCAGGTAGTGTTCAAAGTGACAGCAGTGAATAAAGACTGTTTTGGTGAGTCAGATGAACGCTTCCGACGACCCCCCCCCCCCCCCCCCCGCCACCCGCGACCCCCCCACCCACTCCCTGAAATGGCGATGATTACAGGGGAAACGATTGTTTAGTCACTCTGTGAGACAAGCAACCCTACTTCATTCTCAATGTCTGCCTGCCAACCCCCCCCCCCCCCACTCTGATTGAAACTCATCACAACTGTGGGTGGCATACTTGAATGTTAGCCTGTGCTGTGAGTCAGACCTCTGACTGCAGCATTGTGAAAGTGCTACATGAACCATAAAACATAGTTCCTGTAATTTTCAACTGTATAATTAATTCCTTTTAAACTGTGCTATAAACAGGCTTGGAAAAGGATTAAATGCGGCAAAACTGGATACTTTGCCTCTTTTTTAAAGTTTCTATTGTCAAAGGAAATTTCAAAGGAAACTTTGATGCGGAGATGGTATTTATCAGCATGACCTACCAAAGGAGAACCTACCAAGTGGGGTCTTAGCGAAAGCCAACTGATTATTGGTAATCTTAAAGGCACAGTGCCCATTAATAATTTAAAGCTGCAATGCCTCGCAATTATGATTTTATGTGCAACTGTCTCTACAAATTTATAAAAAATTTGAGGTGTATAAAATTTTGATAGGGTGAATAGGGAAAGACTCTTTCCTCTGGATGGGGAGTCGGTGACCAGGGGTCATTAATTTAAAATTGTTGCTACGAGAATGAGGAGAGAGGTTAGGAGAAATTTCTTTATACAGAGGATTGTAGGCATATGGAGTGGTAGAGGCAGTGGCATCTTTTACGGCAGTATTGCATAGATATTTGAAACGGAGGAAAATACAAGGGCTATGGTGAGAAAGCGGGGCAGCGGGATTAGTTTTGGATTGCTCTGGCAAAAAGCCAGCACAGATACAATGGGCCGACCGGTCGTCTTCCGTTTGTAAATAGATAGGTGGCATTGTAGGCAGTGTAGATGAAAGCATAAAAAGGATATTGATAGAATAAGTGAATGGGCAAAACTGTGGCAAATGGATTTCAATGTAGGCAAATGTGAGGTCATCCACTTTGGACCTAAAAAGGATAGAACAGGGCACTTTCTAAATGGTGAAAAGCTAAAAACAGTGGAGGTCCAAAGAGACTTGGGGGTCCAGGTACATAGATCATTAAAATGTCATGAACAGGTACAGAAAATAATCAAAAAGGCTAATGGAATGCTGGCCTTTATATATAGAGGACTAGAATACAAGAGGGTAGAAGTTATGCTGCAGCTGTACAAAACCCTGGTTAGACCACACCTGGAGTACTGTGAGCAGTTCTGGGCACCACACCTTAGGAAGGATATATTGGCCTTGGAGGGAGTGCCGCGTAGGTTTACCAGAATGATACCTGGACTTCAAGGGTTAAGTTACGAGGAGAGATGACACAAATTAGGGTTGTATTCCCTAGAATTTAGAAGGTTAAGGGGTGATCTGATGCAAGTTTTCAGGATATTAAGGGGAACAGATAGGGTAGATAGAGAGAAACAATTTCCGCTGGTTGGGGATTCTAGGACTAGGGGGCATAGTCTAAAAATTAGAGCCAGACCTTTCAAGAGTGAAATTAGGAAACACTTCTACACACACAGGGTTTGGAACACTCTTCTGCAAACTGCAATTAATGCTCGATCAATTATTAATTTTAAATTGGAGATCGATAGCTTTTTGTTAACCAAAGGTATTAAGGGATATGGGCCAAAGGCGGGTATATGGGGTTAGGTCGCAGATCAGCCATGATCTCATCGAATGGCGGAACAGGCTCGAGGGGCTGAATGGCCTCCTCCTGTTCCTATGGTCCCCGTCTACAAGCCTTCACTCAGGATGGTACAAGCCAATTGTGAGGCTCGGCTCCCCACATATGCCTTGCAGAAGCTGCTGGCCTCAACAGATTCACAGACCCACAGTTTGGTGAGTGTACGATACCGTTGTTCTCTTTGAATATAGAATCATAGAAATTTACAGCACAGAAGGAGGACATTCGGCCCATCGTGTCTGTGCCGGCCGAAAGAACTATCCAGCCTAATCCCATATTCCAGCTCTTGGTCCGTAGCCCTGTAGGTTACGGCACTTCAAGTGCATATCCAAGTACTTTTTAAATGCGATGAGGGTTTCTGCCTCTACCACCCCTTTCAGGCAGTGAGTTCCAGACCCCCACCACCCTATGGATGAAAAAAGTTCTCCGCAACTCCCCTCTAATCCTTCTACCAATTACTTTAAATCTATGCCCCCTGGTTATTGACCTCTCTACTAAGGGGGAATATCCTTCCATTTACACTATGGACTGCAGACAATGAAGGAATAAATACATTTGGCTGCATTCTAATAATGTAAAAAAGGCCCTTAAACTCTCCCAGGTGTCGTCTGTTGCAAAAGTATTCCAGTTTCTGGAACCAAAGTTAATCTCAGGAACACGTGATTGTACGCACGCGCACTTACGATCTTTGCTCTGTGCCCCCGAGTTCTGGCTCTCGTTCCCAGGAAGCTGTGCATGAAGGAAGGAGCTGACAAGAGCACTGTGTTAACACACTGTCCTCATCTCTGGAACATGGCTTTGAATCCAGCCAGGCTGATGGGGTGCAGGTCAGGTCTCGCTTTCTCCTGATTTGTAATGATTCTCCATGAAATGAGTGGGGGAAGTTTCACCCCAGTTCCGAGTGCATACAGGTCCATACCACAAAACTCGGCTATGTCATTTCGTAAAAAATTGCATTAACTGTGCAATCTCACTTGGTTAGACCACGGTGGGATATGAAGCTATCGCACTGGTGTAAAGAAAGAAAGAAAGACTTGCATTTATATGGCACCTGTCACGACCTCAGGACATCCCAAAACGCTTTACAGCCAATGAAGTACATTTGAAGTATAGTCACTGTTGTAATGTAGGAAACGCATCAGCCAATTTGCGCACAGCAAGCTCCCACAAACAGCAATGTGATAATGACCAGATAATCTGTTTTTAGTGATGTTGGTTGAGGGATAAATATTGGCCAGGACACCAGGGAGAACTCCCCTGCGGATATGTTTTTGAAAGAGGGGTTAATGCACATTATTAGGACAAATTGAGGGAGCTTTACTCTGATCTGACCCATGCTATTCCTAGTACTGACATCCCTCATGTTGATGAGCAGATGAATGCAATTGAGTGGTATTTTAACAGTGTAAGTGGACAGACTCGTGCTATTCTAAAATTAAATTTTACATGTGTTGGCTGGAATATCTTTGAATATTGTAATAGCCACAGAGAAAATGTTTGCTAACCTATAGACTTCTTTGGCTCCTTTAATATTAATAAAAATATAATCACCAGACTATTGCTGAATTATAACATCTGTTCACCATAGATATGTTTTTAATTCAGTTATTAAATTAATCAAATGCTGGCAGTAAGTCAACTAATTATGGAATGGAGTGAGTAATTTAATTATTTAATCAAGTGAATAATTAATTATTAAATGCAGAGTATAAGTTAACTTAATTTAGGGAAATTTAAGTACATTCTATTGAAAATGAATGCTTCTATTATATAAATAAAAATTGCAAATCCACTGACTGCCCCAAAGTCTCTATGAGTGAACGCACTGCCCAATGTGGTACTGAGCCACGCAAACCAATTGGGCCCAGATTTAAATTCTGAACTGCGCTGCATTACGTGATGTAAGCTGGGAGAGTATAGAATCATAGAGTAGTGTAGCACAGAAGGAGGCCATTTGGCCCATCGAGTCTGCGCCGGCTCTTTCGAAGAGCAATCCAGTTAGTCCCACTCCCCCCCGCTCTTTCACCATTTCCCTGCAATTTTTTCTCCTTCAGGTATTTATCCAATTCACTTTTGAAAGCTGCTATTGGATCTGCTTTCACCACCCTGTCAGGCAGGGCATTCCAAATCCTAACCACTTGTTGCGTAAAAATGTTTTTCCTCATGTCGCCTCTGGTTCTTTGTAGTTGGGACACTACTGTTGCCCTCAGCGCCCCCGATTAGGGAGGGGTGGGGAAATCATCCAAGAGTGCTCCTGATTGCTATCCAGTGATCCCTCCTGCAAAGGACACATGTGGATGTTGGGTAAGGACAAGATCAGACTTGGCTTCGATGCCCAAATAGCAGTCATCAATACTACAACAACAACAACTTGCATTTATATAGCTCCTTTAACGTAGTAAAACATCCCAAGGCGCTTTACAGGAGCGTTATCAAGCAGAATTTGACACTGAGCCACATAAGGAGATATTGGGACCGATGACCAAAAGCTTGGTCAAAGAGGTAGGTTTTAAGGAGTGTCTTAAAGGAGGAGAGAGAGAGGCAGAGAGGTTTAGGGAGGGAATTCCAGAGTTCAGGGCCTAGGCAGCTGAAAGCATGGCCGCCAATGATGGAGCGATTAAAATATAGGATGCGCAAGAGGCCAGAGTTGGAGGAGCGCTGAGATGTTGGAGGATTGGAGGAGCTTACAGAGATGGGGAGGGGCAAGGTCATGGAGGAATTTGAGGACAAGGATCAGAATTTAAAAATCAGTACAGATTGCATCTGCGGAAATTCAGCACTTTAGCTGTTTTACTCCTGATAAGTGAAGGCGGGAAAGTGGAGTTGAGGTCGATGATCGGCCATGATCTTATTGAATGGCGGAGCAGGCTCAAGGGGCCGTATGGCCGACTCCTGCTTCTATTTCTTATGTTCTTATAATGCAGATTGTACGTTGTAATGATGTTGGAGGTCAATTGAAATTTTCAAGACTGAGATCGATAGATTTTTGTTAAGTAAGGATATTGAGGGATATGGAAGAAAGGTGGGTAAATGGAGTTGAGATACAGATCAGCTATCATCTAATTAAATGATAGACCAAGCTTGAAGGGCTGAATGGCCTACTCCTGTTCCTATGTACAATCTGTACTGTATACACCAGCGTGCTCCATCATTTCGGTTATTTCAACAAGTTGCTGAATTACACCAAAATTGCATGTATTAACTGTGGAGCTCTTCGCTTTTGCAGACTTATGTTGGAGCTAAAAACATGTTAGAAGTTGCTCAACAGAGAACTTTGCACCTCTGAGAAGCAGATACAATTTGTGGGGGGAGATACTGTTGATAAGCTGAACTGTCATTGACTGCAGCCCTAATTTAATGTCTGCTAAAATTTCCTATAGACATCCTGTACTGCCATAACACAGCTGTATTTCGAACTGTTTCCTACCTTGTCCAATAAAGGACACTGTGCCACAGTATGGCAGGATGTGGTGTTGCGCTTATAATTGTCCACATAAGCAAGTTCTCATCTCCCATGTGCTCTCAGGGAGCAGATGACTAGTATTCCTCACTACAGGGAAGGAAGGAAAGTAGGAGGATGAATCCTTCCATTCCACATTCGTGCAGCTCATTACCCCCTCCCCCCGGGAAAGTGGACAGAAGCGTGGGATTTGCAAGGGTTTGGTAATAGGTTTATTTCCATCCTCCTTGGTTTGGGCGTGATGTGCGGTCAAGGGAGACCTGAGGAGAGTAAAATTTTTAAATATCTGGTTTAAAAGACAATGGTAATATTTTCCTCTTGTTTACTTCCTTAGGGTTCAACGGTATCAAGGGAAGCCAGTGGAAAGGAAAAGGTATGATGATCTATGTATATGAAATGCATAATCATTCCCTCAGCTTCCCTTGTGTAACACAACAGCACCCTTGCTTTATATGCATCATAGCAGCATTGGTTTTATCTTAGAAGTATGACAGACACATATTCACAAGCAGTCAACTTGAAAGTCTTTTTCTCATCCACAAGAGCCAGGAATGCACAGTTAACAGTGCAATGTTTTGTTTGTTATCTATTAGGGATGGGCAATAAATGCTGGCCTTGCCAGCGACGCCCACATCCCATAAACGAATTAAAAAAATATATTGTTACTGTCGAAAGAAAACTTCTTTATTTTTTGTAATTAAATCATTCTGTATTTATGGAATTGACAGGAACAATGGGTCTCTCAGTGATGAGCTTGAGGATGTTTACTGCCATTGGCCTTTGTTTGTTTGTTGTGATATCGGCATAGTCTGTGGCGGAACAGAAGGCTACTTCAATCCCTGTGTGAATGCTGTAAGATATTACTAATGCTGACTATGAAAATAACAGAATTGGCTACAAGGCTGCTGCAGCAAAGCTCCAATACACTGAGCCTCAGAGCAGTGGGCTCAGAGCTGTACCAGTTGGTTCTCTGATGACTTACCAGTATCGCCCGTGCTCTCCTGGGAAGGTGCCCACAGGGAAGAACACACACTGGTGCTGCTTTTGTGTACCTCCCAGAGACTAGGCGTAGAAGCCTGGCAGCAGTATCCTGCCCGCCAGTAGTGTGTGGCCAGGATAAACCAGATGTGGTGAAAGAAAAATATTATTTAAAATTAATAAAAAGGGAATAGATGTACAATAAAACCTCTTCAGATAATTGATGCAATAGCTCAAGTTATTACTAGACCTCATCTGGCTAAATGTAAACCTACCTGAAATATTCCCTTCACAATACCTGTCCCCAGAGTGGATTGGGCAATACATCGAAAGATCATGAGTGCATGGTTTTCCATAAGGTTTAATCTCTGAAGGTAATGTTAGCAGCTGTGTGTGTAATTATATAATTTATCTATACTGTTCCTTCAAAGACATCGTTGCATTCGAGCACTTGTTATTCTAACTGTAAGCCATTAATTGCTGATAATGTACAAAAGCGCTTAAAGAAGAGGAAAAAGTCTGACCCATTAAGCCCCCCTCCTTCCACGTTGCATGTACAAACTTCCTTGTCATGGACGACAACCAATGTTCCCGGCCACGCAGCGACCTGCAAGGTCCCGCACAGGCCGCTCACCGGCCTTTCCCTCGTGAATACCGCGCCGTGCGCAAAAACGGACCGCACATTAAAAGAAACGGGCCACACAGAACAAAGCGCAGCTTACAGTGACCATTGACTACAACCCGCCCATTTAATCTCATGAGGGAGACATGCTGCAACAAATCTCTTTGCACCTCTGACGGGAAAATTGAGCAAAAATCCTGAAAGATCTTTCTTGTCTTGCATCCTGCATTATCCACGCTTGATTGGCTACTTCCTTGGCATGGCATTCCTGTGGTCCCAGCAGCTCGGGATCCATCATGTCCCAGAGTATTTGATCACTTCAATCTGACCGTGGTACCTTTGATCCCATTCCTAACCAGATACTTCTCCAGCTTTTTTTGTTTTGTTTCAAAGGCGCTGGGACTCTGCTGGTGGCAGACTCTGTAATGTACCTTTCTTTCTCGTCGTATTCTTGTAATCTGTCATTTCTAAAATAATACTCCACATTCAAACATCTTGTACATTGAATTGCTTTTTATTTGAAGTGCGGTGAACATTGTTGTGCAGCCATTCTGTGTCAGTAACGTCTCAAACAGTCGTGAGATGAATGGTTGTTAAGTCTGATTTTTAGCTGGTATTGGTTGGACGTGGTTTATCCATCAATCACCTGCTCTACACTGCAGGCAAGCTCACTGCAGTGATAGGGCAGACCCAGAACGCAAACACTGTAATGATGATTGGAGTAATACACTGTATGTGTTATACAGCGTAGTAGGCATTAGAGAACAAGGCATTCGATCTTTCAGAAGATATTAACAGGCAATTGCAGCTACATTCTTACAGTTAATGCTGGTTTCCAGGCCTCTGTGCTGGAAGAGAGTAGTTGGAATGTGGAACTTACATGGAGTAGTTGAGGCGAATAGCATTTAAGAGGAAGCTGGATGAGTACACGAGGGAGAAAGGAATAGAAGGATATGCTGATGGGGTGAGATGAAGTAGGGGTGGGAGGAGGCTCGTGTGGAGCATAAACACCGGCATGAACCTCTCGGGCCGAATGGCCTGTTTCTATGTAATTGATATCTTGAAACCAACTGTCCAACGCTATTATGTGGCAACTGAATCTGACTCAAAGTGAAAGATGAAATTACAATGAAGCTGTAAAGTTAGGCCTCACCCAGTGTAGCACTAAGCCATATCATAGAACGGTGCAGCACTGAAGGAGGCCATTCGGTCCATCGAGTCTGCGCCGGCTCTTTCGAAGAGCAATCCAGTTAGTCCCACTCCCCCGCTCTTTCCCCTATATCCCTGCAATTTTTCCTCCTTCAAGTATTTATCCAATTCCCTTTTGAAGGCTACTATTGAATCTGTATCCACCGCCCTATTAGGCAGCGCCTTCCGAATCCTAACCACTCGTTGCGTAAAAAAGTTTTTCCTCATGTCGCCTCTGGTTCTTTTGCCAATCACCTTAAATCTGTGCCCTCTCGTTATCGACCCTTCAAACATTGGAAACAGTTTCTCTTTATTTACTCTATCTAAAGCCTTCATGATTTTAAACACCTCTATCAAATCTCCTCTTCGTCTTCTCTGCTCTAAGGAGAACAACCCCAGTTTTGGCCTGACCGGTCCATGCCAGTGTTTATGCTCCACACAAGCCTCCTCCCATCCCTCCGCATCCAACCCTCTCATCATATCCTTCTATTCCTTTCTCCCTCATGTTCTTATCTAGATTCCCCTTAGATTAGAAGCTCCCAGATTCGATGCCTCGTGTGTGCTGAGTTTATTCATCTCGCTCAGGACATCAGTAGAGGTGCTACAATCTGCTTCCGCAGTGGTCCTGGGGTGAGGAGGGAGGTGAAAAGCAGCCAGCTTTCCTGCTTCTGATTGCCATCCGATGATCCCTGCTGGGAGGTTTCGTGTGTGGACATTGGGTGAGAACAGGGTCGGTTCGGCTGTACTGTCTTCTTTCCACCCCCCCCCCGCCCCCCAATGCAGTGTTGTCCAACACGTTAGCCAAATGTGGCTAGTTGGGAATCCGGATGTCACCAATGTTCCCGTTAAGCTGCGTGGCCGCACAGCGGTCTGGAGGACCCACGCAGGCCGTTTGCTGGCTTTTAAATGGAAAAATCGCGCATGCGCGGTAATTTGAATGGGCCGTGCAGCCTGTTAAGGGGGTCAGGCACCCCAAAAAAAAACCAGCGGGAACATTGAATGTGGCTAATTACATTTCTGATTAGTAACTTAAAAAGTGAGTAACCGACATGGTCGTTGGGCGTGTGATCTCAATACTCGTATTCACATGGCGTAGACATGTGAACTTTAACCTTTTTGTGCGTTAGTGGGTAATCTGGTAAGACGAAAAGCAGAGTGTACGAGTAATTGGTGGTAGATGTTTGTTAAGTAAATACACACGTGAAGTAAGTTGACCTATATTGTGTGTACTGCGTTTTCTACTAAAACTAGTGCATGTCGCTAAAATCGTGTCGCCCTACGCGCACCTCCGGCTAGTCAGCAATTTCTAGTGGACGACACTGCCCTAATGGATGCACACCCTGCTGACACTGGCTGTAAAGACTTGCAGATGAAAAGTCGTCTCTTGTGCAGGGTACTACAGGGCTGTCCGTGCCCGTGACACTATATACAATTAGAAGTCAGCAGCTTCAACAGGATAAAATGTGTAAACTGATAGGCAAGGGCACGGTCAATGAAACATTGTTCCCTCTGTGCTGTAAGTGCAGACGATATCTAAATCGCAAACAACTGAATAAGCTTCCCGTTGAAAATCTTTTTGTAACGTGGAACAAAGCTTTTATTTTGAGATTTTTGTAAGAAAAAAAAAACACAATACAAGGGATCATTCAGTGTGGAGGGTGCGGTGATATTTCTGCAACATCGAAATGAAGCTAATGATAGCCACGGTCACGACACTCCCTGACCAAATATGCCAGAAAAGTTGTGGCGTGTCCCATGTTTTACCTCTCGTAAAATGACATGTCCTGGATCAGTAGCAGGAGAAGAATCACTGTGTGCAAAAGGTATGTGCTTTAAATGTCAGCCGTGGCTCAGTGGGCAGATTGAGACAGAGGGTCAGAAACAAGGGAGGAGGCAGCATCCTCGCCTCTGAGTCAGAAGGTTGTGGGTTCAAGTCCCACTCCAGGGACTTGAGCACAAAAATCTAGGCTGACATTCCAGTGCAGTACTGAGCGCTGCACTGTCGGAGGTGCCGTCTTTCGGTTGAGACCTTAAACCGAGGCCCCGCCTGCTCTCTCAGGAGGACATAAAAGATCCCATGGCACTATTTTGAAGAAGAGCAGGGGATAACTCAGGGGTCCTGGCCAATATTTATCCCTAAACCAACATCACGAAAATAGATTATCTGGTCATTATCACATTGCTGTTTGTGGGAGCTTGCTGTGCACAAATTTGTTGCCGCGTTTCCTACATTGCAAAAAGTACTACACTTCAAAAAAAAAAAGTACTTAATTGTCTGTAAATTTGGGATGTCCGGTGGTCGTGAAAGGCGCTATATAAATGCAAGTCTTTCTTTCTTTAAGTGCCCGTTTCCAAATGCAGAACTTTCCTGAACAGTCTGAGAGACACACTTTACTCTTGGACATTTGAGTACCATCCTCGGAGCCATAGTTACAACATGATTTTGAAGTTGCACACAAAAATTAATGTTACAAATATCTATATTTTGTTTCCTCTTTGGGGAATCTATTGGTATGTGGCATTTTTTGAAGGCCGTTTATTTGTAGCTGCTATTTTTTTTTTTTAATACATTTTTATCACATTTTGTTAAAGTCAATTCAGATTTACTTTTAACCACACGAACAAAGGAGGGAGTTTGAGGAAAGAATGTAAAAACTTGGGCTTTCCAGTCGTGAAAGGAGGTGACTAAGAAAGGACTTCAGAAGGAATAATTCTTCAATCCCACTCGCCTGCGATCACAGAGAGTGGGTCAGAGAACTGGGGCTATGTCGTCTCTGGACCCTGAGCTCCTTGTGAACATGGCTTCCCAGCTGGTGTCACAGAAAATCAACACTACTGCTAAAGTGGCTAAATGGTATAGAAATAGTAAATATGGAGTACTACTCAATGACATTAGAAAGGGGCAGCGGGTTGGAAGTGGCATAAGGCACATCTGGGACTGATGTCAGGAGTCCTTCACGGCAAGAATTATTAAGTAGAGTATTGGAGACAAAAACACTGAAATCATGGAGGAAACAGCTTGATGCTGTGATTTTTTTTTTTATTCGTTCCTGGGATATGGGCGTCGCTGGCACGGCCAGCATTTATTGCCCATCCTTAATTGCCCTTGAGAAGGTGGTGGTGAGCCGCCTTCTCAAGAGCAATTCTTGGAACCGCTTCAGTCCATCAAGCGGCTCGCTTTGTCCTGGATGGTGTCGAGTTTCTTGAGTGTTGTTGGAGCTGCGCTCATCCAGGCAAGTGGAGAGTATTCCATCACACTCCTGACTTGTGCCTTGTAGATGGTGGAAAGGCTTTGGGGAGTCAGGAAGTGAGACACTCGCCGCAGAATACCCAGCCTCTGACCTGCTCCTGTAGCCACGGTATTTATGAGGCTGGTCCAGTTAAGTTTCTTTTGATAAAGAACCAAAAGGCAGAAAAAGATACGTCTATAAAAAGTTAGTTTACAAGTTTGAGTAACACCAATCTTGTAATGTTAGCCTGTGAATTGGTAGTAAAAGCATTGTACAAACACTGGGGAACTTGAACAAATAAACTTTGTATAAATTCAACTTTTTGAAAGCATTTCCAAAAGCAGGAATTTAAAAACCATTTTAAGTGCATTTAAGTGTCAGCAAGGAAAATCTAGAGTCAGAGTTGAACAAGAGAATTGGATAAATACTAGGAGGAGAAAAAAATTGCACGGATGTGGAGAAAGAGCCGGGGAGGGAGTGGGACTAACTCTTCGAAAGAGCCGGCGCAGACTCGATGGGCCGAATGGCCTCCTTCTGTGCTGTACTATTCTCTGATTCTAGAAATCATTCTGATTGCCCGCAGCTCACATACAGTCAATGGCAGACACAACGGGTTGACATTCTCTCACCAACACAGAGGAACTTTAACAAAGAAACTTCTTATGAAAGGCTTTGGGGAGACGGGAGGTGAGACACCCACCGCAGAATACCCAGCCTCTGACCTGCTCCTGTAGCCACAGTATTTATGTGGTTGTTCCAGTTAAGTTTCTGGTCAATGGTGACCCTCCAGGATGTTGATGTTGGGGCATTCAGCGATGGTAATGCCGTTGAATGTCATGGGGCAGTGGTTAGACACTCTTGGGGACTGTCGATGGGTGAGCTAGGATGGCATGAATGGGCCTCCTCACCCATGACCATCTTATGAATTGGCACAAGAGTAAAGATTTGTAGGTTCTGCGGGGGGGTGTTGGTGGATCCGCGGATATTTAAAGTGGGTACTCTTTTTGGCAGTCAAGGATGTCAGGCTGGAAAGCCATGTTTCAGGGACTTGGGCGCAAAATGTCATTTAATTGGGGAAGAGAAATGGTGTTGACGATGTTATAAGGACAAGTGTGAAATTTCCTCCCTTCCAAATAGAGAAATACAATGGTGTGTCACATGATTGTCCCCAGGGTTCACATACCCTAAACAACAACAACTTATATTTATATAGCTCCGTTAACATAATAAAACGTTCCAAGGTGCTTCACAGGAGCATTATATTTTTTTTAAAATGACACCGAGCCATATAAGGAGATGTTAGGCCAGATGACCAAAAGCTTGGTCAAAGAGGTCGGTTTTAAGGAGCGTCTTAAAGGAGGAAAGAGAAATGGAGCGGTTTAGGGAGCGAATTCCAGAGGTTAGGACCTATGCAGCTGAAGGCACGACCATCAGTGGTGGAGCAATTAAAATCTGGAACATTTAAAAGGCCAGACTAGGCAGAGCGCAGAGATCTAGAGGGATTATAGGACTGGAGGAGATTACAGAGAGAGGGAGGGGCGAGGCCATGGAGGGATTTGAAAACCAGGATGAGAATTTTAAAATTGAGGCGTTTCTTAACTGGGAGCCAATGTAGGCCAGTGAGCACAGGGGAGATGGATGAGCAGGACTTGGTGCGAGTTAGGACATGCCTGCTACTTGTTTTTTAAACCAAGCTAATGATGAAGAGCAAAATCTGGTAAAAGAAATAAAAACTGACTGTTTCTACAAGCCAAACTAAAGACACAAACTTAATTAAAATCCCCATATTGTGTATTGGTGCTCGTGTGGAACCTTTTGACTATAACTGTAGGTAGACTAGTCTTTGAGAAACCTCACAGACGGCTCAGTTTATAAGTTACCGCCCATTGTGAAACGGGAACATTTTAGGTGCGATCCCTGCCCTGTGCTGACTTTGTTGATCTGGCTGCAGGGGAACCACAGTTGGCTTTAGTGCCCCATGACTAGGAAGTGGGAAGAATTCAGCCTGGTCCAGTGATCTGGCTGGAAGTGTGCATGTGTAGACAGGATCGAGCTTGGCTACGACGTGTCTCATGGACAGGTGGCCCACTGATGCTCACGATCTAAATCTGCACATACAGCATAGCCAATTGGTCAGGGTACTTGAAATGGCGCCCGTGTAACTGTACCCAGACACGAGTGATCCAGGCTTGTACTGGCATCTCCCACGTGATTGATGTGATACGGAAACAATGGTTGTATGCATTGCAGTCTGCTGTTGAGCATGTGGCATTACTAATGACCTCTGTAGTGGTGACTTCCATTGCCAAGGCACAGTGGGAGCATGTCTGCTGATATTGAAGCTTTGGGATTCAAACTCCAAGATGCACCCATGGCTGCCTGGAGAACACTTACAGTCAAGAATGCCTACATTGTGTTGCTGAAATCAGTGAAGACAGGAATGATGGGCCCATAGTCACTGGAAATTTGGGAAACTTTTCCACCATTCCCAGTCCACGTGATAGCCAATATTTTTCTACATATGGAGATACATAATGTGCACATTCTAGATATTAATTGCTCCATGATTGGTGGCCGTGCTTTTAGCTGCCTAGGCCCTAAGCTGTGGAATTCCCTCCCTAAATCTCTCCGCCTCTCCACCTCTCTCCTTTAAGACGCTGCTTAAAATCTACCTCTTTGACCAAGCTTTTGGTCACCTGTCCTAGTATCTCCTTATGTGGCTCAGTGTTAAATATTGTTTGATAATCGCTCCTGTGAAGCGCCTTGGGACGATTTACGATGTTAAAGGCACTATATAAAAATGCAAGTTGTAATCTCGTGTCTAGCACACATCCGTCACACTTCAGATGTCACAGGCTTTAGAATGTGTAAGTAAAGGACTTAAAGCAGTAAAATAAACTGCCAGACTGTCCTAAAAACCTAACTGGTTCTCTGATGCCTTTCAGAACAGGGGAAAGCTGCCACACCAACCCAGTCTGGCCTACACATGGGTAGGGTGGTAGCTTGCCTTTACTGAAGAGCATTAAAGAGCCAGCTGGGTTTGGGTTGGCCTAAACGCGACTAGGTGGTTGACTCTTAATGCCGTCTGACGTGATGTAGCAAGCCACGCACTTGGAAAAACAATCACGGCAGAAGATATGCCATCACTCAAGGCAACTAGGAAGGGGCAATAAAGGCAGCCTTGCCGTGTTGCCCACATGTCACGAACAATTTGTTTTAAATAGGATTGATCTCAGTGTACAATCCATCTTGTAACAGGCTTTATATTTGAGCGTGATCTATATTTTTTTTGTTACAGGCCAAAGAATTGCCCACACTGAAGGACAATGACTTTCTAAATGAAGGGCAGAGAATTCAAATTGGAGATGAAAATAAAAAGATGTTTTTGGACAAACTCAAGCGTGATGTTGAGGTCAGTAATCATCATTAAAATTTAGTTCATAGAAACTGAAATCACTGAGAGAATGTGGTGCATGAAAACTGCTTCGTATAGCAAGTATGGTTGGTCAGATGGTGATCTGACACTGGACAACGTGTTTGCCTCCTGTTCAAAGGTGCATGTTGAGCACTTGACTCCTAGTTAAGAACATAAGAGCATAAGAAATAGGAGCAGGAGTAGACCAATCGGCCCCTCGAGCCTGCTCCGCCATTCAATGAGATCATGGCTGATCTGATCCAACCTCAACTCTAAAGAACACAAGAAGCAGGAGCAGGACCAGGCCACTCGGCCCCTGGGCCCGCTCCGCCACCCACAGGGCCTTGACCGATCCGAACTCAAACTCATGTCCAATTTCCAGCCCGCTCCCCGTAACCCCTGATTCCCTTTACTTCTAGGAAACGGTCTATTTCTGTTTTAAATTTATCTAATGAAGTAGCTTCCACAGCTTCCTGGGGTAGCAAATTCCACAGACACACTACCCTCTGAGTGAAAAAGTTTCTCCTCATCTCAGTTTTGAAAGAGGAGCCCCTTATTCTAAGATTATGTCCCCTAGTTCTAGTTTCACCCATCATTGGGAACATCCTCACCGCGTCCACCCGATCAAGCCCCTTCACAATCTTATATGTTTCAATAAGATCGCCTCTCATTCTTCTGAACTCCAATGAGTAGAGTCCCAATCTACTCAACCTCTCCTCGTATGTCCACCCCCTCATCCCCGGAATTAACCGAGTGAACCTTCTTTGTACTGCCTCGAGAGCAAGTATGTCTTTTCTTAAGTATGGACACCAAAACTGTAGTTGGGGGTTTTGAGTTTAAATCTCAGAAATTGTGTCACTTAGCTTTTGCTACCTTCAACAATTTCTCCATCCGCCCGATTTGTCTGTGCCTTCAGTCTTTCTCCATCCCCCTCAAAGGTTGACCTCTGCCTTCAATCTCTCTCCAACTCCCAAAGGAGCAGAATAAATGAATCATAAGATTGTTAAGCTTAGGTTGTGGGTGGACTAGTGTGATCTCTCCATGCTCCCGGCAAACAATATTCCCTCCTTTTGAAACCTACTCGTGCTGGGATACAGTTCCCTGAGGCTGGGCAGCAGCCCTGTCATCTTCCCACATGTTGCTAATATTCATGTACAACAGTGAGTGCTAGCTGGTATTGTCGGGGGGCGGAGTGGGGGGGTTGGTGGGAGGCATCACAGCCAAGCCTGATTAGGTCCCCAATCAACTTCCAACTGCAAGAAGTTGAAACTAACAAGTTAATCGCCTATGCTCATCACATTAGGAATGGCTGGACTGAAGTAACAAAGTTATGAATGAATTGACAACAATGCATTGTCAAAATCCTGGAACTCGCTACCTAACCGCATTGTGGGAGCACCTTCACTGCACAGACTGCAGGGGTTCAAGAGGAAGACCCACCACCACTTTCTCGAGGGCAACTAGGGGATGGGCAATAAATGCCGGCCTTGCCCGCGACGCCCACATCGCAAAAATGATTTTTTTTTTTTAAACTGTTAATTCAGGAAACAGCAACCATGAGCTGAATAAAAGAGAAACTACAGCTCCACAGAAACGTAGAATTTCAGCGCAGAAGGAGGCCATTCGGCCCATTGCGTCTGTGTTGGCTGTTTGCTGGAGCAGTCCAAAACTAATCCCACTGCACTGTTCTGTCCCCATAACCCTGCATTTTTTGCTACTTCAAATATTACCTACTCTTGCTTTTAAAAGATACAGTGGTCTCTGCCTCAACTACTCCCTATGGCGAAGAATTCAACACTCCAACAACCCTCTGCATAATGAGATTTCTCCTAACCTCTCTCATGATTCTCTTTGTGATGGTTTTAGTTGATAATCTCTTATCGCTTGCTCCCCAACCAGAGGAAATAGTTTTCCTCTATTCACCCTGTCAAAACTTTTCATAATTTTAAAAACAGTATTGAATCTCTTCTTGGACTTCTTTGCTCCAGTGGAAATATTCCCAGTATCTCCAGTCTCTCCTCGTAACTATTGTTGCTCATCCCTGTAATTATCCATGCATTGATATTATAATTGTTACACTATTTAGTTGTTTTTTATGGCTTTTTAAAAGCGAATTTCAGAAGCTGCTTCGAGGGCAATGTTTAATAGAACCCTTGATTGTAGTGTGTTTGCTTACAGCAGTAACTTTTTAATTGTTATAGGAACAGGGGAAGGCCATTCAGCCCCTCGAGCCTGTTCCGCCATTCAATGAGATAATGGCTGATCTGTATCCTAACTCCATTTACTCGCCTTCGCTCCATATCCCTTAATACCCTTGGCTAGTAAAAATCTTATAAATCTCAGATTTAAAATTATTAATTGAGCTAGCATCTACTGCTTTATGTGGAAGAGAGCTCCAGATTTATACCATCCTTTGTGTGAAGAAGTGTTTCCTCACTTCTTTCCTGATTGGCCTGGCTCTGATTTTAAGGTTATGTGACTGTCCCCTTGTCCTAGACTCCCTCCCCTCACCAGCGGAAAAAGTTTCTATCTACCCTATCAATTCCTTTCAAAATCCTTAAAAACCTCAGTCAAATCATCCCTTAACCTTCTGTATTCTAGGGAATACAAGCCTAGTTTATGTAATCTCTTCTCATATTTTAACCCTTGGAACCTTGGTAACCTCTGATCATTGAAAAAGAAGAAAGATTTCATTTCTATAGCGCCTTTCACGACCACCGGACGCCTCAAAGCACTTTACCCAATGAAGTACTTTTTTGGAGTGTAGTCATTGTTGTAATGTGTGAAACGCAGGCAGGCAATTTGCACACAGCAAGCTCCCACAAACAGCAATGTGATAATGACCAGATAATCTGTTTTAGTGATGTTGCTTGAGGGATAAATATTGGTCAGGACACCGGGGAGAACTCCCCTGCTCCTCTTCGAAATAGTGCCATGGGATCTTTTACGTCCACCTGAGAGGGCAGACGGGGCCTCGGTTTAATGTCTCATCCGAAAGACGGCACCTCTAACAGTGCAGCGCTCCCTCAGCACTGCACTGAAGTGTCAGCCTAGCTGTTGAATGCATTATGAGATGCTTTTCAAATTCTTTGCAAGTTAGGTTGAATTTCTTGACGGGCTAGCAATGCCAGTAAAGGCATATCCCAGACCTCCCTGAAATCTGCAACTCTTGGTGGTGGGGCAAGGGGAATTTGTGGGGCGTCCCTCGGCCCAGAAAGCTCATCTGTCTTTTAAGTACTAAGAGTCCCACAGGACATTCAAACCCCTGTTGAATTAGGCATGCAATCCTTCAAGCAGCTGTAGCGCTAACTTTGTTTCCATCTTTGAACAGAGAGATTAATGGCCTTTTCAGTGACTTTTTTTTTAGTTAAGTGGCAGTTACAGTGCTTGTGAAAACATCGTGAAGCCAGCATCATCACCGCTGTCTCTGGATTGTCCAGATTTCTGTCTGTTAATGGTAAAACGAGTAAAGAATTTCTTCCAGCGGAAAATGTTGTGATTAATACCCCTGTTCCTAAAAAGCAAGAAACGTAGCTGCTAATAGCTGAACCACCCTGAATTATAAAGTTTATCTACATAATGTTAGCTTCTTCACACTGACTGGCATGGTACCTCCTCAAACCAGTTATGCAGAGGGTATTGTCGGTGGTTGCAGTTGACATGAAAATATTCATTTTTTGCACCTGAAAAGGAGCCACTGCAGGCTGACTCCCTGTTCAAGAAAAAGTATAATTTCATGTTAATACGGTAGCATAAATACCATTCCCTGTTGGTAGAGGTCTTGCATATAGTGGTATTAATACCAGGCCTATACTAGGTACAGTGCACCTCATTTTCCTGCTGTAATGGAAGTGGGCCCAGACCCTTGAAGTTAATGAAATTTGGTTGATAATTGAGAGTCCCGTCCCCGTCCCCCCATTGGTGGTTTGACTCAGTTTGTAGCTTCTGATTGGCCTATTTAAGTTATCCAATCAAGTTCCTAGCATTTGAAGTTAAGATCTGTGTTTTTCTTTTTTTTTAAATACTTTTTAAATGTTGGTAACCTGACTGCTGCTGGTCTCCTGACCAGGAGCCCTGGTGCCTATTGGTGCCCTGACCAGCAGCCCTGGTGCCTATTGGTGTCCTGACCAGGAGCCCTGGTGCCTATTGGTGCCCTGACCAGGAGCCCTGGTGCCTATTGGTGCCCTGACCAGGAGCCCTGGTGCCTATTGGTGTCCTGACCAGGAGCCCTGGTGCCTATTGGTGTCCTGACCAGGAGCCCTGGGACATCCTAGCCTCCTGACCAAAAGCTCTGCTGGTCTTTCAGGGGTTGATGTCAGGAAGAACCTCTTCACACAAAAGGTATTGGAAAGCTGGAACTCTCACCCCCAAAAAAATCTGTTGAGGCTGGGGGTCAATTGGGAAGAAGTCAAAAACTGAGGTTGCTACATTTTTGGATGCGGCGACGGAGAAAGAGCTCGGCCTCGTGCTGAGCTCGAAATTCATTGAGATGGGGGCGTAAGGGGATGAAGCCCAGGCCTTTGCTGAGCACTGATCATTCGGGGTCAGAGAGGGGTTAGTGAAAACACGGCAGGGGGTGAGATTGGAAGAAGGGATGGGAAGCGATGTTTCAACATCGAGTTCAACAATTTCAGACTATAACCTCGGCCCCCATGTTTTCTTTTTTTCTCTCACATGACAGCTGTTGATGATTCTGCCATTGCCATTTAATACCTCATCTAGAGTCATCTTTTGTTTCTTAACTTCTCCCATTATCATCTCCTTTTGCCTTGCACCCTCATCCCTTTTGTCTTTTAATCTCTCCTGCCTTCCACCCTATCACAGACCTTCCCTTTGTTCTTTCCTCCCCTCCCCCCTTTCCCTGCCCTTACACTTGCTTAAAAAACTGTTACTTCTCCAACTTTTTCCAGTTCTGACGAAGGGTCATCGACCTGAAACGTTAACTCTGTTTCTCTCTCCACAGATGCTGCCTGACCTGCTGAGTGTTCCCAGCATTTTCTGTTGTTGCTAGATTTTTGTTAGGCAAGGGTATTAAGGGATAGAGTTAACATACAGATCAGCCATGATCTAATTGAATGGCGGATCAGGCTTCAAGGGCTGAATGGTCTACTCCTGTTCCTACGTTCCTTTGTTCCTGACTAGAAGCTCTGACTGGCAGTCATATTGGTCCAATACTAGTGCATATTTTGGGATGCTCCAGCTTTACTATCTACACATGAGCCACAGACCATCTCACTGCAAAACCACTGCAGCCTTGATCTGAAGGCTCTAAGTTCGCCAAGCTCTGCAATCAGCATTAATGGGGCTGGTACTGAACATGCACCAATAGTTGCTGTTATGCTGTGCTATGATCCATGCCGGTGATGCCAGCTCCTGAGGCATGGGTCTCACACAGCTGGCTGCAACCCGAAAGAAGACTTGCCAGGGATTCAGCCTCTTTAGGTCTTCCAGACACGAGCCTCGGAGAGTCCCACAAAGTTTACTTTCAAGTTGAAGCCAGCTGCACTGATCCCCCTTGTCTGGACTTGGCACCACCGGCCCGGCACTGCCTCGTATAAAATAAAGGCAGCTAATAAGTGTTCCGTGCGATGCTTGGTGCACTAAAGTGAGTCTGTTTCGCTTCTCAATATAGCTAAAATGAGGTACTATATTGGGTGTTTTTCAGAATATACAGTAGAGTTGTTGAAGTGACTTTTAAGTCATTTGATAAATTAACAAAGTTAAACTCCCAGAGATAACTGAAACTCTCCAGCAGTCACATCCTATTGCCCTGATGATGGCTTTGAGTAGATACTTAAACCTCCTAACTTTGCCTCATTTATTGTTTTTAACAGTTTTTAGCACAGCTGAAGATCATGGATTACAGCCTGTTAGTTGGTATCCATGACGTGGATCGTGCTGAGCAAGAAGAAATGGAAGTGGAGGAGAAAGGCGATGAAGAGGATTGTGAAAATGATGGAATGGGCCATCCGGTTGGCTCGTATGGAACTCCACCAGACAGTCCTGGAAACATGTTGAATTTCCCACGAATCTTTGGACCAGGAGAGTTTGATCCAACAGTTGATGTATATGCTATAAAGAGCCATGACCGTAAGCATATAGTTCTAAAGTTACTAGTTCAAAAAAAAATTACTTTTAGTTTTAAAGTTTTTGTTAAAGGATATTTCTAACTATCCCTACCTAGCACCATTGTGGGAGCAGCATCACCACAGGGACTGAAGTGGTGGGTAGGGAAAGGCCCATGATCACCTTCTCAAGGCAACAAAGGAGGCCTTGCCAGTGTCACCCACATCCCAAGAACATACTAAAAAAACATTGGGGAGACCAAACGCAGATTGGGTGACCGCTTTGCGGAACACCTCCGTTCAGTCCGTAAGGGTGACCCCGAGCTTCCGGTCGCTTGTCATTTTAATTCACCTCTCCACGCCCACTCAGACCTCACTGTCCTCGGCCTCGTGCATTGTTCTACGGAAGCTCAGCGTAAGCTCGAGGAACAGCACCTCATCTTTCATTTAGGCACTTTACAGCCTTCCGGACTCAATATCGAGTTCAACAATTTCAGATCATAACCTCGGCTCCCACCACATATATATACATTTTATCCACCCTTTTGGTTCGTGCCTTTTTCCTTTTTTTTTCTCTCTCTCCCCCTACGGCAGCTGTCTCTCATTCTGCCAGCATTTCACACTTCACCTTTTGTTCCTTAAGCTGTCCCATTACCATCTCGTCTTGCCTTGAGCATCTCTTAATGTCTCTACTTACCATAGTTATTCCCCCCAGCCTCCCCCTTGCATTTTTATCTGTTTCATTTCCTGCTCTTTTCTCAGTTCTGAGGAAGGGTTTCGACCTGAAACGTTAACTCTGTTTCTCTCTCCACGGATGTTGCCTGGCCTGCTGAGTTTTTCCAGCGTTTTCTGTTGTTTCAATTTTCCAGCATCTGCAGTATTTTGCTATCATACTAAAAAAATCTCTTGTTTATGAAAGAGAAAGAAATACTTGGTTTCATACGGTTCCTTATCACTTCATTGAAAAGCTTCGAAAAGCTTCACATGGTGAATCACTTTTGAGATACAGTGACTACTGTTATGTAGCCATTCTGCCCCAGCGACAACTCACCAACAGCAATGAGATGGTTAACCGGTCAATCTGGTTTTTTTTTTTGGTGATATTGGTTGAGGGAAACAATGCTGAGGAATTCCTTGAATGATGCAACGGGATCTTTAACAACCGCTGAACAGGTAGACAGGACTTTGGTTTTAAAGTCTTTTATGAAGGGCAACACCTCCATCAACCTTGATTACTTGTGACCCGGCGTGGGGCTGGAACCCATACTGTAGACCCTTTGTACATAAATCATCGCAGCTAAGATGGCTTATGCACGTGCAATTTACGCTCAGACCTCTGCTTGTCTGTTGTCAGCGGTAGAGAGCTGTGCAAGAGAGACTCAAAAGTGAATCTCCCTCTTTTCTCTCTTTTCTCTCTGTCTCAGCCGTGGCTCAGTGGGTAGCACTCTCGCCTCTGAGTCAGAAGGTTGTGAGTTCATTGGTTTGCAGCCAATTAAGTACTTTTTGAAGTGTAGTCACTCCTGTAATGTAGGAAACGTGGCAGCTAATTTGCGCACAGCAAGGTCCCACAAACAGCAATGAGATAAATGGCCAGATAATCTGCTTTAGGGATGTTAGTTGAGGGGTAAATATTGGCCAGGGCACCGAGGAGAACTCCCCTGCTCTTCTTTGAATAGTGTTGCTGTGTATTATGAAAAAGGACATTATAATTGGGAAAATGTACACAAAGTATTATTTATTCTCAATTCATAGTCCAGTATTTTACACTTTTTTGTACGGTTGTGAAATGTTTAGAAGAATTCATAAAGTCATTGCTGGAACTGGAACAGTTACCTTTGGCATTCCTTGTTAGCATTAAGCACCCGCAGATCAGGTATAAAACAGGCTAGATGCAAAGTAGAGCTCCCTCTATGTTGTTCCAACAATATGCCTTAACCCTAACCCTAGAAACCTTGGCTCAGGTACTAAGTCCCTAAAGTTGTCCACTTCATTTCTTCTCTCCTCACCTTTCAAACCCCATCTATTCGTCCGTGCGTTGGGCACCTCTAGAATCTCTCAGACTTGTGCTCATGTGATATTTTGGTCCTCTGCAAAGTGTTTTATTTTAATATTACAGAAACGACATCAATATAAGTTTGTTTATTGTTTAGGAAGCTCTTCCTGACATCTGGAATTACATAGAATTTACAGCACAGGCCCTTCGGCCCAACTAGTCTATGCTGGCGTTTATGCTCCACACGAGCCTCCTTCCACTCTACTTCATCTCACCCTATCAGCATACCCTTCTATTCCTGACTCCCTCATGTGTTTATCTAGCTTCCCCTGAAATGCATCTGTGCTATTCGCCTCAACTACTCCTTGTGGTAGCGAGTTCCACATTCTAACCACTCTCTGAGTAAAGAAGTTTCACCTGAGTTCCTTATTGGATGTATTAGTGACTATCTTATATTTATTAGTCAAAAACTAAATGGGAAAAGATGCTCCTAACTACTTGCATGATATTAAAAGTCTGAAACTGGAAGTTTTCATAAGATATATTGCACTTGTAACTAAGCAATTTGCAACAAGAATTTAAACTCCGAGGAAAAGATAAAATGGAGTTAATTGTTTGTGATCAGTTGTTGGGTGGTAAATATTTATCTGCTTTAAATTGATTGGCCACCGATGCAGATTTTATCTTGGATTAAATGCGATGCTAGTGCTGACTTGTGACGCTCAGGTTCTGCGCAGCCCCGAAATAAAATTGCCAAATTCACTTAGGCTAGCAAGCGGTCTCTTACTGCACCTTCCTGGTGGCCAGTGTTACCGAGTGCGGCACGGTTAATTCCTGCAAAAGCAAAAGACTGTGGCTGCTGGAAATCTGAAATAAAAACAGAAAACGCTGGAAATACTCAGCAGGTCAGGCAGCATCTGTGTGAAGTGTGAGGTGATGCATTTTGGCAGAAGGAACAGGGAGAGGCAATATACACTTAATGGCACAGTTTTAAAGAGTGTGCAGGGACAGAGGGACCTGGAGTTAATGTGCATGGGTCCCTGAAGGTAGCAGGACATATTGAGAGAGTGGTTAGCAAAGCATATGGGATCTTGGGTTTCATAAATAGAGGTATTGAGTACAAAAGTAGAGAAGTTATGCTGAACCTTTATAAAGCGCTGGTTAGGCCACAACTGGAGTATTGCGTCCAGTTCTGGTCACCACACTTTAGGAAGGATGTGAAGGCCCTTGAGAGGGTGCAGAGGAGATTTACCAGAATGGTTCCGGGGATGGGGGATCTTAGCTACAAGGACAGGTTGGAGAAGCTGGATTTGTTTTCATTAGAGCAAAGGAGGTTGAGGGCTGATTTGATAGAGGTGTACAAGATTATGACGGGTTTGGTTAGGCTAGATGGGGAAAGGCTGTTCCCACTAGTTGATGGTACAAGGACTAGGGGACACAGATTTAAGGTTTTGGGCAAGAGATACAGGGGGGATGTGAGGAAAAACTTTTTTTAAGCAACGAATGGTGAGGACCTGGAACTCACTGCTGACGGAAGTGGTGGAAGCGGGGAGAGACAATGTTTTCAAGGGGAGACTGGATAGGCACTTGAGGGAAATAAACTTGCAGGGCTACGGGGATAGAGCGGGGGAATGGGGCTGACTGGATTGTTCTACAGAGAGCCGGCACGGACTCGATGGGTCGAATGGCCTCCTTCTGTGCCGTTATGACTCTATGACTATGACTCTATGACTATCGCTAGAGAGAGAAACAGAGTTAACGTTTCAGGTCGATGACCCTTCGTCAGAACTGGAAAAAGGTAGAGATATAGCTGATTTTTAAGCAAGTGTAAGGGCAGGGAAAGGGAGAAGGGGAGGAAAGAACAAAAGGGAAGGTCTGTGATAGGCTGGAAGGCAGGAGACATTAAAAGACAAAACGGATGATGATGCAAGGCAAAAGGAGATGGTAATGGGACAAGTTAAGAAACAAAAGATGACTCCAGATGAGATGTTAAATGGCAAAATCATCAACAGCTGCCATGTGAGAGAAAAAAAGAAAAGATAGGGGCCGAGGTTATAGTTTGAAATTGTAGAACTCGATGTTGAGTCCAGAAGGCTGTAAAGTGCCCAATTAAAAGATGAGGTGCTGTTCCTCGAGCTTATGTTGAGCTTCGTTGGAACAGTGCAAGAGGCCGAGGATGGAGAGGTCAGAGTGGGAGTGGAGCTAACTCTTAGGGCGCTAACAGGAGGCGCATATCAAATGAATTTTTCTCCCTAAATAGGCCCTAAGCTTGGAATTCCCTCCTTAAACCTCTTCACCTCTTCTCCTTTAAGACGCTCCTTAAAACCTACCTGTTTGTCCTAATAACTCCTTACGTGGCTCCTTTTAAAAAATTTGTTCCTGGGATGTGGGCGTCGCTGGCAAGGCCAGCATTTATTGCCCATCCCTAATCGCCCTCGAGAAAATGGTGGTGGGCCGCCTTCAACTGAGTGGCTTGCCGAGCCATTTCAGAGGGCAGTTAGCATTGCTGTGGATCTGGAGTCACATATAGGCCCAGACCGGGTAAGGACGGCAGATTTTGTTTGATAACGCTCCTGTGAAGCGCCTTGGGACGTTTTACTACGTTAAAGGTGCTATATAAATACAGGTGGTTGTTAATTTATAAGACATGAGATCTGATTAAGAACGAGGTGTCTCTGAATAGAGCACCTCATCCTAGCTTTAAACTTTTGTGGTATTACAGCTTATCAGAAGTGTTAATTGAGGCTTATTGCTTCCAGCTGTACATTTGTTTTGTTTAACTTTTGCATGGGTTTGTTACATTTGGCAAGTAAAATGAGGTGCACCGTCAGAACTAATGGAAAATCATGTTTGTCTTGGTCTTTTTTTCCTACACTGTAACATCAGCAGTCACTGTAGGACGTTGGGTCAAAGACAGTGGCAAGAAGATCTGTTTGATGCTTGGCGCTGGAGGCCTGAGAATTGCTGCTGTCTAATAGATCTCCTGTTTCAGAGTCTATTGCTGCCTCTGATGGAGGGGCCGGGGTGGGGGGGAGCAGAGCAGAGTGCCCCTTGATGTTTCAGACAATGAAACAAAAGAAATACATGCGCCTTTCACGACCACCGGACATCTCAAAGCGCTTTACAGACAATGAAGTATTTTTGAAGTGGAGTCACCGTTGTAATGTGGGAAACACGGCAGCCAATTTGCGCACAGCAAGATCCCACAAACAGCAATGTGATGATGACCAGATAACCTGTTTTTTGTTATGTTGATTGAGGGATAAATATTAGCCAGGAGGACACCGGGGATAACTCCCCTGCTCCTCTTCGAAATAGTGCCATGGGATCTTTTACGTCCACCTGAGAGGAGACGTTTAACGTTTAACATCTCATCCGAAAGACGGTACCTCCAACAGTGCAGCACTCCCTCAGCACTGCACTGGAGTGTCAGCCTGAAGTGGGACTTGAACCCACAACCTTCTGACTCAGAGGTGAGTGTGCTGCCCACTGAGCCACAGCTGACACCGGTAGGGAACCTGCCACCCCTCCCCAGTCTGTCCTCAATGTGAGTCCAGCCCCACATTACTCAGTTGATTCTTAATGCTCGCTGAAGTAGCCTAACGAACCACTCCGTTTTAAAATCAATTGCTTGAAGAAAAAGGCCCAAATCTCGAGAACAAAAATTTTAAAAAAACCAAGAGAACCAGACTTCGTGGGGGAGGAGATAAACTCCCACTCCGCAAAATCTGAGCGCATGTGTGGCACGGTAATTAGAAAACTATTAAGGGTAGCAGGTGGAGCTGACTATTCTGCAGCCACTAATGGAGATGCTGAGCTTGTTGAAAATGAGCTCGATTGGGAGTCATTAACAACTGGACAAATAACATGATTGGTTAAAATTAAGTAAAATGGGTAATTTTGCTTTGAACATCTGCAAGCCAGATGCTCGGTTCATTGTTCTTGTTTCAAAAGATTGGGTTTAAATTGAATAAAGCTAGTTAGAAAATGCTAAGTTCAGAGAAGCACTTGGCGAAACCTGCCTATAAGGAGTTGTTGTTGATGTAACGATGGGTGGTCTCTAATACAGCTTTTATGGCTGAAATATTCATGTGATGTTTGGTCATCACTACATCGTGGTGGTCTTAAGTTCTATAGGAATCTTTTCCCTAGGATATATTGAAATGTGTGATTTTAAAAAAAAAATCTATATACAAAACCAGTGCCTCCCTGCTTAAGTGTTCATCGAAACATAGAAATTTGCGGCACAGAAGGAGGCCATTCGGCCCATCGTGTCTGTGCCGGTGTTAAAGCCCATTCGTTTTTCTTATGTAAAATGAGTAAATGATTTAAAAAGTACAGGCATTGTTTGATGGTGCTTAATTTATGTCATTTTGACTCAGTTGGCAGCACATTCGCCTCTGGGCCAGAAGGTATGGGGTTCGAACCCCACACCAGGACTCGAGCACATGATCCAGGTTGATACCCCAAGTGCGGTACAGAGGGAGTGCTGCATTGTCGATGATACCTTCCTTCAGATGGATGTTAAATATCCCATTACACTGTTCGAAGAAGAGCAGGGAGTTCCCTTGGTGTCTTGGCCAACATTCCTCCCTCAACCAATCCCACCCAAAAAACACATTGGCTGGTCATTCATGTCATTGCTGTTGATGGGACATTGTTGGTGCAGAACAGCTGTCGCAGTTGACTGCATCGCAAAGAATGTAATTTATTGTATGTGAAATGTTTGGAGATATTTCCGCAATGTGGCGAAAAGCACTTGTGTAGATTCAAGACTTTCTTTCTCATTTCTTCCCCAACCCTCAAGTTTTAAGAATAGCAGGAGTCTGTAGAGGACTGTAGTTCATGTAGATGTGTTTAGCTGTCAGCCGTGGCTCAGTGGGTAGCACCCTCGCCTCTGAGTCAGAAGGTTGTGGGTTCGAAGTCCCACTCCGGAGACTTGAGCACAAAAATCTAGGCTGACACTCCCAGTGCAGTGCTGAGGGAGTGCTGCACTGTCAGAGGTGCCGTCTTTTGGATGAGACGTTAAACCGAGGCCCCGTCTGCTCTCTCAGGTGGAAGTAAAAGATCCCAATCAAAAGATTTTGAAGAAGAGCAGGGGAGTTATCCCCGGTGTCCTAGCCAATATTTTTCCCTCAATCATCATCACTAAAAACAGATTATCTGGCCATTATCACATTACTGTTTGTGGGAGCTTGCTGTGCGCAAATTGGCTGCCACGTTTCTCACATTACAACAGTGACTGCACTCCAAAAGTATTTCATTGGCTGTGAAGCGCTTTGGGATGCCCTGAGATCGTGAAAGGCACTATATGAATGCAAGTCTTTTTTTTTAGTTGTTGAATCTAACCTAGAGAAAACAGTGTTGCAGTCTGAATGCGGACCAACCCTTTATTTCGTACAGTGGAACCCGTTACCCACTCTCCTGTCACCTGCACTCTTAATTGTCCACAAGATATTTCACCGGAGTTGGGCCCTAGTTTTGCATAAACCAGCAAAATACAACTGAGCATTTTAATTATTTTTTCCCCCACACTCTGGATTCTGAGCTGCAGCAGAACAAGTCGTTGTATTTTGATGTCCAGCACCTGGTAGAATTTACCATCCATATAGCTCTAATATTCAGGTCAGGCGACCAGCTGGAGTTAGGCCGCCTGCAATTTAATTTGCCATTACAAAGAGCTCTATAATGAGGATGAGGTTGTTACAACTGTGGTTCTTGAAGTGAGGTACAGTATAAGTGTTTTTTTTTAAAACTTTAAATCTCACAAACCGGGGGGCTTGTTGACTTGCCTCTCACATTGCCATCGATTTCATGGCTCACCGATGCAATGCCTAATTAGGTAGCCACGATTGCCATGGAGATGACCGGAAACTCTACTGGGATTGACCGTCGCCACGGAAATTGTGGTTAGCCAATTAGACGGTGTGCTTCAAACACAATGCAGCATACTAGCTGCTCTGTTCCGTCTCCCAGTGCCACCCACCATGAGAATTGCTGTGAGTGTTGGGGAAAGTCTGCAGACGTAAGTGAGCAAAGCTACGGTGCACGAAGCTGCTAGAAGAAACATGTGTGTTTGTTTGAGTGCTGGTATCGTAACTGCCTTGTAATAGTCTTATTCTCTAATGTCAGTAATACTGGCTAATTTTCCAGATGCTCCAAGGAAGGAAGTTTTCTTCATGGCCATAATTGACATTTTAACTCACTATGATGCAAAGAAGAAGGCTGCCCACGCTGCCAAAACAGTCAAACATGGGGTAAGTGCATCACCTCTGACAATTAAAACTGAAAGCTTTGGGGAAGGGGGTGCATTTAGAGGGAGTAGGAGCAATGTTCCCTGTCAGCTGCAGTTTGTTCTGCGCAGCCTGTTGCTCTTAATGCGCGGTCCCTTTAAATGCCTGTGCGGTATTTCCAGTGCAAAAGCCGGGAGCAGCCTGCGCGGGACCTTTGAGATTACTGCGCAGCCGCGCACCTTAACGGGAACATTGGGTAGGGGCACTTTAAAAACCGGGTTATATTTTCTTCCGTTCACGGATGTGAACAATGTGAGTGTAAAATTAAGAAACCCTCTTGTCTGCGAGTGTCAGCTTGACTCAGTGGGCAGCACTCTCGCCTCTGAGTCAGCAGGTTGTGGGTTCAAGCTCCACTCCAGAGACTTGAGTTCATTATCGAGGCTGACACGTTAGTGCAATACTTGAGGGAGTGCTGCACTGTTGGAGGTGCTGTCTTTCGGCTGAGGCGTTAATCCAAGGCCCAGTGCTTGCTGTGTTGATGTAGAAAGAAAATAACTTGCATTTATATAGCCTTTCTCTTGCTGTCTCCATCGCTCTTTCTCTCGCTCCTCTCTCTCGCTGTCTCGATCACTCTTTATCTCGCTCCTCTCTCTCGCTGTCTCGATCACTCTTTCTCTCACTGTCTCCATCGCTCTTTCTCTCGCTCCTCTCTCTCGCTGTCTCGATCACTCTTTCTCTCACTGTCTCCATCGCTCTTTCTCTCGTTCCTCTCTCTTGCTGTCTCGATCGCTCTTTCTCTCACTGTCTCGATCGCTCTTTCTCTCGCTCCTCTCTCTCGCTGTCTCGATCACTCTTTCTCTCACTGTCTCGATCGCTCTTTCTCTCGCTCCTCTCTCTCGCTGTCTCGATCGCTCTTTCTCTCGCTCCTCTCTCTCGCTGTCTCGATCACTCTTTCTCTCGCTCCTCTCTCTCGCTGTCTCGATCACTCTTTCTCTCACTGTCTCGATCGCTCTTTCTCTCGTTCCTCTCTCTTGCTGTCTCGATCGCTCTTTCTCTCACTGTCTCGATCGCTCTTTCTCTCGCTCCTCTCTCTTGCTGTCTCAATCACTCTTTCTCTCGCTGTCTTCCATTGCTCTTTCTCTCGCTCCTCTCTCTTGCTGTCTCGATCACTCTTTCTCTCAGTCTCGATCGCTGTCTCGATCGCTCTTTCTCTCGCTCCTCTCTCTTGCTGTCTCCATCGCTCTTTCTCTCACACTCCTCTTTCTCTCACTGTCTCGATCGCTCTTTCTCTCGTTCCTCTCTCTTGCTGTCTCAATCACTCTTTCTCTCACACTCTTTGTTTTGCTGCCTCTCATTGCCACACGCTCTCTGTCACTCCCTCTCATTTTCTCTCATTATAGGTCATATGGAAAGTGAGCTTGGCCAGCTTTGCTTAGGTTCCCAGTGGACCCTGATCCACAGGATAAATGAAATGTGCCTGGTAGTAATTTTGCAGTGGCAGTCAGGGAGAAACCATTGGCCTGTGATTGTGGGGGAGTGAGCGAACCTGTTATGTTGATCCAGTGCCGCCTCTTAGCCTGGCCTTCAGGCACTCGGACGCGAGTCGTGTGTGTAAAGCTCTGCGGTGACGTTCACCGATACAGGATCTGGGTGTGTTTGATTCTGACAATGGGCCCAAACAGGGAGAATGTGTCCTTTCTCGATGCTTGTCTTCACACAGACCAGACAACAACAACAACAAAAAAAACAACAAAAAACTGGAAATCTGAAATAAAACAGAAAATGCTGGAAGTGCTCAGCAGATCCATCGGCCTCTTGAAAAAAGAGAACACCAATTAACGGTTCAGTGTGGACCCTTCGTCAGAACCTTACCTCCGAAACATCAGCCCGTCTTTTCTCTGTCAGATGCTGAGAGATCTGCTGCGTGTTTCCAGCATTTTTTTTTTTTTAATTGTCTCAAATACTCAGTACAGTGATGTTCTATGGTCAGTGACAAAATCAGGAGCTTACCTGCCTTAAACAGAACGTTTGAGGTGGCGGGGAGTATCAAATGCTGGGGGGATGTTTCTCCCTGGCTGGGGAGTCTAGAATTAGGGGTCACAGTCTCAGAATAAGGGGTCGGTCATTTAGGACAGAGAGGAGGAGAAATCTCTTCTCTCAGAGGGTGGTGAATCTTTGGAATTCTCTCCCCAGAGGGCTGTGGATGCTCAGTCGTTGAGTATATTGAAGACAGAGAGCGATAGATTTTTGGACTGTAAGGGAATCCAGGGATATGGGGATCGGGCGGGAAAGTGGAGTTGAGGTAGAAGATCAGCCATGATCTTATTGAATGACGGAGCAGGCTCGAGGGGCGAATGGCCGACTCCTGCTCCTATTTCTTATGTTCTTAAGTTCTTAAAAATTGTTTCCACTCAGTTAACAACTGGTTTTCTACATGTCTTTATTTAATTTCAACAAGTGCAATTAGCATCCCTTCAGATAAGGGAAAAAAAGGTTCACTCGGTTAATCCCGGGGATGAGGGGGTGGTCATATGAGGAGAGGTTGGGGAGATTGGGACTCTACTCATTGGAGTTCAGAAGAATGAGAGGCGATCTTATTGAAACATATAAGATTGTGAAGGGGTTGGATCGGGTGGATGCGGGGAGGATGTTCCCGATGACGGGTGAGACGAGAACTAGGGGACATAGTCTTAGAATAAGGAGCTGCTCTTTCAAAACTGAGATGAGGAGGAACTACTTCACTCAGAGGGTGGTAGGTCCATGGAATATGCTGCCACAAAAAGCTGTAGAAGCTACAACATTAATTAAATTTAAAACAGAAATAGACAGTTTCCTAGAAGTAAAGGGCATTAAGGGTTACGGGGAGCGGGCAGGAATTTGGACATGAGTCTAGGTTCGGATCGGTCATGGCCCTGTGGGTAGTGGAGCGGGCCCAGGGACTGTGTAGCCTGATTCTGCTCCTATTTCATGTGTGCAATTCTGTTAGATGCAGGAGATGGTTCTGTGATAGATAGTAGATTGGCGGTTAGGATCAGATCAGCCATGATCTTATTGAATGGCGGAGCAGGCTCGAGGGGCCGATTGGCCTACTCCTGCTCCTATTTCTTATGTTCTTATGTAACCTGCCACTCCCCCCTGGTCTGGCCTACATGTGACTCCAGTCCCACATTTTGAGTTGTCATTACGAAAGAAGGCCCACTAGGTATGGACAATAATTGAATAAATGTGGCCCTACTAGCATCATCCATCTCCTGAAAACAAATTTTTTTTAAAAATGTTTGCCCCTTGACTATGAAGGAAAATAATTCGTCAGTGTTCCCATTCCTCGTCGCTGTGTATGTGAGCGAGGACAGGTCAGACTTGGCTACATAGAATTTCATGGAATTTATAGCACAGAAACAGGCCATTTGGCCCAACTGGTCTATGCTGGAATAACAACAGAAAGTGTTGGAAACACTCAGCAGGTCAGGCAGCTTCGAGGAGAGAGAAAAACAGTCAATGTTTCGGGTCGAACCCTTCGTCAGAACTGGAAAAGGTTAGGGAGGAGAGATTTTTAAGCAGGGGCAGGGAGGAAGAGAGGAAAGAACAAAGGGAAGGTCTGTGATAGGATGGAAGGCAGGAGAGATTGAATGACAGAAGGGATGATGATGCAAGGCAAAAGAAGATGGTAATGGGACAAGTTAAGAAACAAAAGATGGCTCGAGATGATGTGTGGATGATGATGGCAGCAACATTAACAGCTACCATGTGAGGAAACGAGGAAAAAAAAGAAAGAACTACAGGGGCCAATTTATAGTCTGAAATTGTTGAACTCGATGTTAAGTCCAGATGGCTGTAAAGTGCCTAATAGAAAGATGAGGTGCTGTTCCTCGAGCTTACATTGAGCTTCGTTGGAACAGTATAAGAGGCCGAGGACGGAGAAATCAGAGTGGGAGTGGAGCGGAGAATTAAAGTGACAGGCGACCGGAAGCTTGGGGTCACGCTTGCGGACTGAGCGGAGGTGTTCCGCAAAGCGGTCACCCAATCTGCGTTTATGCTCCACAGGAGCCTCCTCCCACCGTACATCTCACCCTATCAGCATATCCTTCTATTCCTTTCTCCCTCATGTAGTTATCTAGCTTCCCCTTAAATGCGTCCACGCTATTCTCCTCAACTACTCCTTGTGGTAGCAAGTTCCACATTCCAACCACTGTCTGGGTAAAGAAGTTTCTCCTGAAATCTTTATTGGGTTTATTGATGACAGCGGGGTCAGTTGATCACAGTGGGTTCTGAAATCCGCTGTGTTCAAATAACCTGCCTATGCTCGCTGACCTTTTCTTTATTCATTCACGGGATGTGGGCGTCGCTAGCAAGGCCAGCATTTATTGCCCATCCCTAGTTGTGCTTGAGGAGGTGGTGGTGAGCCGCCGCCTTGAACAGTTGCAGTCCGTTAGTTGAAGATGCTCCCACAGCGCCGTTCGGTAGGGACAATAAAGGAACGGAGATATATGTCCAAGTGGGGATGGTGTGTGACTTGTAGGGGATCCTGGAGGTGATGGCGCTCCAATGAACCTGCTGCCCTTGTCATTCTCGGTGGCGGAGGTCGCGGGTTTGGGAGGTGCTGTCGAAGACTTGCTGCATCTTGTGGAGGGAGTGAATGTTTAAGGTGGTCCAGGCTTATCCATCAAGAATAGCCAAAATGTGGACCATGTCTGGGAAACTGAGAGTCAGCACTATGAGGAGAGGAGGGGAGACAACAAGAAATGATATGATTTATTTTAATATGTGTAGTGCTGTTACTGCCTATTAGAACTGCCCTGTCTTTGATTGTTCCAGCATGAGTTTGTAATTCATTATTGGCAATCTTTAATTGATAGTTTTCTTCTAGCATATTTTTAGAACCATTTAATATTATTAGCAAGCATTTAAGATTAGGATGGGAAGTTGCAGACACGTTACTTTGTGATTTGATTAGATAAAAGGATCGATAGTTGTACTTTTATTCTACAAAAGGAGCAGAAATACACAATTGCAAATTTTATCGGCCAACGTTAGGTCAGATAACCATTTATATTTAATTTAGGGCATTACAGTATAAACACTGTTGTGAGGGAGTTTGATCTAATTATACACACTGAAGATTATCTAGATAGATAAAATGAACTGAATCTAATGGCACAACCAAGTCAGCCACTAGGTTTGTGCTTTTTACCTGTTTTTGAGTGAGTAACTTATAGAACGTTTTGCTGCCTTATCATAACCTTGAGAAGTTAGTGGGGAAATGTGGATGTGTGTGGGTGTCTGTGTCTGTGTCTGTGTGCGTGTGTGTGTGCATGTGTGTAGATGCGTGTGGGTGTGCGTGCATGTGTGGATGCGTGTTCGTGTGGGTGGGTGTAGATGCGTGTGTGCGTGCATGTGTGTAGATGCGTGTCTGTATGTGGATGTGTGTGTGTGCAGATGCGTGTCAGGTGCGAATCAGATCGGGCTGAGCTGTGATTCCCCACACAGTTGATTAGCCAGCTTGAGGCCCACTGTCCTAGGCTCGCACATGAAGAATAGCTGCTTAGATGAGATACTGAAGGCTGCTGGTCCCGGGGGAACTGGACCCCAGCACGAGTCAATGCCTTTCGAGGAGAAAATTGGAGGGGGTGTGGGGGCTGGCAGGGGGGGAGGTGGGGGAGAAATGTCCCTGTGGGGGCAGGGCCAATAAATGATCAAATCTGATTAATTTCTTTGTTTCCACTAGTTACGGTCAATGTTCCCTTTAAGCTGAGCAGCCGTGCAGAACTCTGGAGCTCCCGCGCAGCCGGCTTACCGGCTCTTAAATGCGAAAACCGCGCATGCGCCGATTTTTGAATGAGCCACGCAGCCCGTGAAAGGGACCATGCGGCCCAAAAAAAAATTAGAGGGAACTCTGGTTACAGTTTCTTGGGGAAAAAATGGCAACCATTTTACTGTTCAATTTCTTTTTTTTTTGCTTGGTGTGAAGGGTTCGTGGTTTCTAAGCGCAATTATCTTTTCGAATAACACGTTGTTTGTTTGTGCATTGCAGGCTGGTGCCGAGATCTCGACAGTTAATCCCGAACAGTACTCAAAGCGCTTCTTAGAATTTATGTCTAACATCATAACATAGTGCCCATTGCAGACACACACACGACACGCACGACGAGAGACTACCGATGAGTAGCGAATGCAGCAACGTGGGAACTAAAAACTGAGGACACTGTAGTGGTGCGTGCAGTATTGAACGTGCAGAGACTAATCTCAAAATTGCATCCTTTGGAAACAAAACGGAACAAAAACACAAACAAAAAAAAAAATGAGAGACACACTTAGCGGCAAAACTGCTTTGCCTCAAATTTTTGCATTACTCTTGAAGTTTTCCCTGCCATGCATTCTGAGTGTGTCTTTACTGGCATTAGCTTCAGTGGCTCTCCGTTAGCCATGATGAGACGTACTGCATGATCTTAAAACCGGAAGGTGGGCACTCGCACGCAGTGAAGGACGGCGGGCACTTTGACCATGGCAAGAATCACTTTTTTTTTTTAACGGTTCAGATATTGTCCTAACGGAGCAGAGGCACGGTATTTGTTTGCGTGTATCTTTGTGACGCTGCACTCATCCCAACCCTGGTTCTGCCATTGCCGGGCCTTTGCCATGCTGTTTCTCAAATGTCTTTTAAGTTGCCATATTGTCTAATCGCAAAAAAAAAAGACTTTTAGCAACTTTATAAATAAACCAACGCAACTATATATAAGCTATTGTTTGTTGGGTTGGGTTGGGGGGGGCTGGTGGGGGAGGGAGGGAGGGAGAGGGAGATGTTTACTCAAAGCAATGTAAGATTTACAATAGGATGCCACATATCCAGATTTTCCGAGCCTGCATCTGGTTATGCAGCCTGTGGAGTGGCCCAGTCCATCCGATGGGGTTTGGGTAAATCGATTTGATTTGCGGCATTCCTAATGTATTCTAAAAGTTTACCTTTTTTTTGTTACTTGGCGGGTGGGCTCACGTTTACCTTGATGTGGGCTCCTTGGCTTTTCAAGAGAGTAGAGTCTGTAATTGTGCTTTTAAGCTAATGTTTTTTTTGGGACGATGTGTCATTCTGTCTGCTAGGTCAATAGACATGAGTAAAAAGGTGATTTTTTTTTTTTAAAAGAGCTAACTCCTTCGTAAGGGACTGTTTTTAAAAAAAAAACTCAAATTCTTTTGACAAAGTATTGCTGTTTGCTGTTGAACCTGATGTTACAAAGAAGGGGGGCCGTGACAATAATGTTGCTTGGTAGAGTTTTTGTAAAACTACCTGATTGGTCGATTTTGGAATCCTTAACAAGTCTGAAATATTGCAAAAAAATACTGTGGCAATATTGTGCTGTTTTAGTAAAAAAATAACGTTCTGGATATATGAAAACAAAATACGCTGGCAGCAAGCATCAAATTTGAACCATTTACTTGTCGCTTGCGGAAAGCATAGAAGGAATTGATTGGCACTTTAATCCTTTAAATGACAGAATTTCATGTATGCTGTTAATTATGTGTAGCATAACAGATATTAAGGGAGGGATGCTGAAGGTGAGCTTGGTCTGCACTTGGTGGTGACTAAGTGATCACTGATAGATATGTATATGTCTAAAGCCAATGAAGAGACTACACCTTAATGTTTGAACCCTCGCTAACCTATTATTTTCTACGGATTGTTTTTAATACGTAAACCTTCTTTACTAAAAGGACGGTGGCCATTTTACTAAGTGATCAGGCGAGATTATAATTGAGAAACAGTAGATGTAGGATGTTGGAGGTGTAAAGACTACAGGAGATAAATAGAAAATGCACCTTCTGATGCCCTATCTGTATTGCTGGGAAAAATGTACAATTCATTGCACTGTGTATGTTACAATAGAGATTCTAGTGCAGTTGTAGCTAGCTCAAAATTGTAAAGGATGAAAAAAAGGAACATTAAAATTACCTGTCTGAATTCAGTTGCATCACGATAAGTGCACACCTGACCCAAGCTTTGAATTTCAGTGTACCAAATGATTTCTTCTTTCACTTCTATTATATCGAGTTCCTGATGCAGGCATAACTCCTCAGCGTATAATCTTGACCCGTGCATAAAATGGTTTAGTTGCACAGCAGCCCGATTATTCCTCAGCCCAGCCCGTTGGCTGGCTGTCGGTCACACCTTAAATTTCTCCTCCGAAGTTGTATTTGACGCCATTTGGAGGGAGGGGGTGTTTTCACGGTCTTTTCTGGTGTGGGTGCTCGTACAGCGTGTCACTGCTGATGGGGTTGGGGGGCGGGGGGGACCATTGCTGTTAACTTCTGAAAATTGGCGATAAGAGCAGAATTTTTTAAAAAACACACCCATAATGCCGTTAACTGTGCTTTTTATTAAACCGTAAAAAAAAATGATCTCGCTCCTGTCAGTGCAGATGCTCACTGGAGAACATTCCCACAAATACTAGCTGTTCTCCCAAACAGGTCACTCGTCATGTGCGAGCCCAGACACTGATTGTAGGCAGGCAATTTGGCCATGGATGGTATCAGCACAATGTCCATCCGTGGGTACTTTCTGGGAGTGGCTACTTGTCAGCAGTCTGAGGCCAATTTTAGTATCTTCACCACTGCTGCTAATGTTGAGGTCAACTAACCCAACACAGGGTAGGGATTGGACCTTCCTGCCTTGTATGGCTCCACACCACATTGGGCAAAATATCTAAACACGAACAATCCAAGTTTTTACCTTACTTTTACAGGGCCAGAGTCCTGACCTTGGCAAGTCAGGACCTCCAGCGTTTTTAAATCCCCTCGTTCCGTGTTAGTTTTCTGTAATAGATCTGACCCAGTCTCACCCTACTGGATGTCTCATTTTGTACTTGCCCCTGGGTAGTAGTCCTTATTTCAGATGTTACCTGCATACCATCAGCAAGGAAATCAAAGATCTTGTGATTGGGACCTGAAAGTGATGGGGGGGGGGGGGTAGAGACTGGCCAATTTCTGCTGGTGGTAAGTCTCAACGAATGCCATCAAATTATCCCCGACCCACATAGAGTTTCCCTTTGGGTTCAGATGCAACGCATGCAATCAAGTTTATACATCACGGAAATTATCGGCAAAGTGCAAGATTTTCGGCTCGACCAGTTATGCATTTATCAGAGTCCAGACTGTAATAATTTGTAATGCTGTGTTTGGGAGTCATGGTGACGCAGTATTTTAAACTCGCTGCAGTAATACCAAAGCTTACAAATAAAAAACATTTTTTTTGTAAAAACTCGCTGGTCCAGTTGGATGATCGTTAACTCTCCCGACATCAGTCATCACTCAGCCAAGTGCTACTGGATCAGATCCAATTAGTGTGAGATTCTGTGGTGTGTTGTTCAGTTTTTCGGTAGGTCCCATTACCCTAGAACATTCCCCTGGATTTTTTTTCTCCCCCCCCCCCCCCCCCCCCCCCCCGATATTTCCTCCTTTCCAGCCTCCAGTTTCGGAGGTTGTGGACTTTTATGATGGAGGAAGTGGATCTCGGCCTCCTTTCGGATGAGACATTAAACCAAGGCCACGTCTGCTCTCTCAGGTGGACGTAATAAAATTCCATGGCCACTGTTTCAAAGAAGAGCAGGGGAGTTGTCCCGGGCGTCCTGGTGAATATTTATCCCTCAATCAACATCACTGAATAAACAGATTATCCGGTCATTATCACATTGCTGTTTGTGGGAGCTTGCTGTGCGCAAATTGGCTGCCGCGTTTCCTACATTACAACAGTGACTACACTTGGATAGTGCTTCATTGGCTGTAAAATGCTTTAAGATGTCCTGAGGTCGTGAAAGGCGCTATATAAATGCAAGTCTTTTTATGTTCATGCTACAGACTGAGACAGCAGTGGGGGTGGGGGGAGTGCTTAAGGGGTATCCCCAGGGGAGAAAGAGGAAACCAAAGTGTAGTTTCTTTAGCACCTCGACACCCCGTTATTGAGACAGATCACCAAACAGCCCAGAAGTCTCCTTACATGTAGGCAATGGTTGCAGTGCCTCACTAGAAGTCGGCCTGACATCCAGCCAATTCCTTAGCGTTCCAGAAACGTAAAATGTAATGCCTTCTGGAATTCCTGTGAGGAAATGCTGGTTCAGTTTTTTGACTGAGGGATCGGTAGGTGACGGTGACACAGCTGCTAGGTGCATTGTCTGGTGTAGAGCTAAGCCGTCCAGACTGGGCGGGGGGGGGGGGCGGGACAGCTGACCTCCGCACCGCCAAACTTGGAAAGGGGAAATAGAAACTAGCTAGAGTTCCTACAGGGAAGTATATGTGTGTGAAATTCGGATTAGGACGGGATCCAGCATGGAGGTGATGAGCGGGATTTCCCTTCATCGCCGGGGCAGTCACCAGCCACTCCTTCCCTACCTGCTACATGCAACCGGTGGCAGAGGACGGAACCGTGGTCTCCGGTGGATTTCCCCCTTGTCCACCGACCGCATTTACCATCACTTACTGGGGCCACCAAGTGGCGGGTGGCAATAAACCCCAGGAAGTGGTGGTAACAGCCCCGGGGTCCCCCAGTGGAGGGAAAGGGCCTTTTGGAGCCCACTCTCTTTCCAGTTTGAGCCCGGCACATACCTGCTGAACATAAGAACATAAGAAGTAGGAGCAGGAGTAGGCCATACGACCCTTCGGGCCTGCTCCGCCATTCAATAGGATCATGGCTGATCCGAACCTAGACTCACGTCCACTTCCCTGCCCGCTCCCCATAACCCTTAATTCCCTTATCAGCTAGGAAACTGTCTATCTCCATTTTAAATTTATTTAATGTCGCAGCTTCCACAGCTCTCTGAGGTAGCAAATTCCATAGATTTACTACCCTCTGAGTGAAGAAGTTTCTCCTCATCTCAGTTTTTGAAGGTCTTGATCTCCGCTGAAGCTTTCAGTCGAAGTCTTGATGCCTTCTTTGGGGCACTTGTGCCCCTTTATGGTGTCAGCTGTGGCTTAGTGGGCAACATCCTCACCTCTGAGTCAGAAGGTTGTGGGTTCAAGTCCTACTCCAGGGACTTGAGCACATAATCTAGTTTGACACTCCAGTGCAGTACTGGGGGAGCGCTGCACTGTCGGAGGTGCCGTCTTTCAGATAAGACGTTAAACCGAGGCCCTGTCTGCCCTTTCAGATGAATGTAAAAGATTCCATGGCACAATTTTGAGCAAGGGTGTCCTGGCCAGTATTTATCCCTCAACCAACATCGCTAAAACAGATTATCTGGTCATTATTTAATTGCTGTTTGTGGGAGCTTGCTGTGCACAAATTGGCTGCCTAGTTTCCTATATTACAACAGTGACTACACTTCAAAGCTATAAAGCGCATTGGGACGTCCTGAGGTCGTGAAAGGCGCTATATAAAAGCAAGTCTATCTATCTTTCTTTTAAGGTCCATCACCACCTCTTCTGGTGCTGTAGCAGTGTCCCTAGGAGCCCACCGCCTTTCGCAAATAACCCACATCCCGAGGAAATGGGTTGGGGTCAGAAACGTAGCATAGGGGCTTAAATTGCACCCTAAAGAGGAGAATCCTGACCTTGCTGTTAAGGCGCAATGATGACTACTGGGGCAGGGTACCAGAACACATCCAACATCTATGGAATCATACCCAGTATGAGTCCGTGCCTTCAGTAGCAGAGAGGGGAGAAAAAGAATATGCGGGACGTAAACCTGGCTTAAAGTAGCATAGCCGTGTCCACAAAGCAGTTTCCACACACAGTCGGTGGTGCTGTTAGAACAACAGCTTGCATTTATATAGCACTTTTAACGTAGTCAGATGTCCCAAAGTGCTTCACAGAAGCGTCTTCAGACAAACATTGTCACCGAGCCAAAGAAGGCGATATTAGGAGAGGTGACCAAACACTTGGTCAAAGAGGTAGGTTTTAAGCAGCGTTTTAAAGGAGGAGAGAGAGAGGTGGGGAGGTTTGGGGAAGGAATTCCAGAGCTTGGGGCTGAGACGGCTGAAGGCATAGGCTGCCATCAGCCAGGCACGCAATGAAGACAGGCTCTCGCACTAGACGGCAAGTGCCTAACCTATTTTACTACTGGAGGGGTCCTGAGTGATTTGCTAACTCATTTCACGAAATGTGAAATGTTTTATCAGTGTATTTTTTAAAAAATTCATTTATGGGATGTGGGCGTCGCTGGCAAGGCCAGCATTTATTGCCCATCCCTAGTTGCCCTTGAGAAGGTGGTGGTGAGCCGCCTTCTTGAACCGCTGCAGTCCGTGTGGTGAAGGTGCTCCCACAGTGCTGTTAGGGAGGGAGTTCCTGGATTTTGACCCAGCGACGATGAAGGAACGGCGATCTATTTCCAAGTCAGGATGGTGTGTGACTTGGAGGTGGTGGTGGTGTTCCCATGCTCCTGCTGCCCTTGTCCTTCTAGGTGGTGGACGTCGCGGGTTTGGAAGGCGCTGCTGAAGAAATCCATGATCATTTCAAATCCTCCACACCATGAACAACTTCTGCACAATTGTAGTGATAACCTGAGAAACTGGTAACCACAACTAAATCGAATAGTGACAATACAAGAGCCTAGTGTGTATTACTGAACTGTTCCTTTTTTGTCCTTGTTTCATGTCTTGGCCAAGGGGCACCTCCTGCTACTGAGCTGTGGGTGAGCTTCCCTTGGGAATGTGCTGGTCCTTTAAAGCTGAAGTATCTTTTTTTCATAGGCCTGTCTATACCAACGTTTGGAGGGCTTCAATGGCACTTTCAGTAAGATTAAGAACAGATGTTTTCCATTGTTTCTCCCTTGTGTACTGTAGAGAGAGAACAGAATTACATCGAATTTACAGCACAGAAACAGGCCATTCAGCCCAACAAGTCTGTGCCGGTGTTTATGCTCCACACGAGCCTACTTCATTTAACCCTATGGACATATCCTTCTATTCCTTTCTCCCTCATGTGTTTATCTAGCTTCCCCCTCAACCACTCCTTGCGGTAGCGAGTTCCACATTCTAGCCACTCACCTGAGTAAAGAAGTTTCTCCTGAATTCCTTATTGGATTTATTAGTGACTATCTTATATTTATGAGAATTGAACCCACACATTCTGTACTGGAAGCTACATATAGCTCAACCAGGCTCCTCCTTCGCCAACTCGATTAAATTGAGCAAAAGATTACTTTGTGACCTCTGTCAATTGGGGATCTATTGCCAGCCATCAGGAGAGGTCCGCATTCCTCTTCGCTGCAACCCCCATGCCTTGACGATAGGATGCTGTGTCTGACGGCCAGAGTGTAAACTGACCTAAATCATACAGATGAGGTGAGTGACCAGCCAGCTTTTGGACTTGACTCGATGACCTTCTGCCTGCTTACCCAGTTGATCTACCCACCTGAAACCTAGGCTGCTTCAATTGTATCTCTTCCTTGTGCATCTCTTCCTACAGTGATAATCATGTAGCTGAGGATTTTCTGGAAACCTCCTTTTGCAAGCCCTTCCTGTGGTAAATGAAAGCTCCTGTTCTTTTCATTCTTTACCCAACCTATTAATCCAGCATGTTTTCAACTTGCATTTATATACCGCCTTTAATGTAGTGAAACGTCCCAAGGTGCTTCACAGGAGCGATTATCAAACAAAATTTGACACTGAGCCACATAAGGAGATATTAGGACAGGTGACCAAAAGCTTGGTCAAAGAGGTAGGTTTTAAGCACCGTCTAAAAGGAGGAGAGAGAGGTGAAGAGGTTTAGTGAGGGAACTCCAGAGCTTAAGGCCTAGGCAGTTGAAGGCACAGCTGCCAATGGTGGAGCGATGAAAATTGGGGATGCGCAAGAGGCCAGAATTGGAGGAGTGCAGAGATCTCGGAGGGTTGTGGGGCTGGAGGAGATTGCAGAGATAGGGAGGGGCGAGGGGCCATGGAGGGATTTGAAAACAAGGATGAGAATTTTAAAATTGAGGCTTTGCCAGAGCAGGAGCCAGTGTAGGTCAGCGAGCACAGGGGTGATGGGTGAACAGGACTTGGTGCGAGTTAGGACCATTTCTAATCAAAATGATTAAATTCAAAAGTTCTTGGGTTTTTTTTGAAGTTCCATCGCTGCTCATACTCCCCTTCCTCCAGGGTGCCTCCTCCTGATTACTATACACTGACTCCTAATGGAAAGTGCATCTGTGTGGACAACGGACGAAAGCAGGAATAGGCTTGGCTGTGTTGCTCTCCATGATCAAACAGACCACTGAAACTCATTGTCTAGGTTCACAGGTGAATAATAGCCAGTCGGGCAAGGTACTGGAAGGGTGATATATAGTCCTGGAACTGTACAAACCAAATGTGAGTCAGCGTTCTCAGGAGAGGTAGGAGGTCATTACTTTTATACAAAGCAAAGCTCTGCCTACAACGTTACAAGTAATTTTACTTTTCTTGGGTGAGAGGGAAGCTCCTCGCTCTCAAACAAAAAAATACAAATACAATGTGGGTGATTGTGAATAATTACTCGTTTAAATCAATGGATTGACAAACCCCACAACTTTCTAACATTCTACCTGTACTTGAAAGTGATTAGATTCAGGGAGGCCCTTCTGCGTTCCTGTACCAAGGATAACGATTAGAAAGGGTTTCTATCGTCTGTGGAAAGCCCTCATCAGAGGTGGGTGCGTGACCTGGAGAGATCCAATCTGGGAGAGATGCTGGGTTATATCGGGGGTCAGTCTGCCAGAGGTCAGGTTGATGCTGGACAGTGCTCTAGCTGGCACAACATAAGGGTCGCAGGTCAAGAGGGCACCGAGTCAGGGTTGTGAAGGGCAAGTTTAGGATGGATGCCAGGAACCGGCAGGTGATCCACAGCTGGCACATGTTTCCAGGGAGGGTGGCTGAGGCCAGGATATTGAACTCGTTTAAGAAACGTCTGATTGCAGTAATGGGAAGACAGGTAGGGTTGGTATTTGGGAAGGCCGAGTGTCTTCATCGGACAAAGTGCCGCCTTTAACTGAACCAATCTTGTGGTCAGTGCTGGAGTCACATCAAGCGTAAGGGCGGCAGGTTTCCTTCCCTAAAGGACATTCGTGAACTAGTTGGGTTTTTACAACAATCCGATAGCTTCAGGGTCACTTTTACTGATACCAGCTTTTTATTTACAGATTTTTTTTTAAAAACTGAATTCAAATTCTCCCATGGTGGGATTATTAATCCAGGCCTCTGGATTTCCAGTCCTGTAACATAACCACTGCACCACCATACTTCTTTACATGAGAATTAGGAGCAGGAGTCGGCCATACGGCCCCTTGAGCCTATTCCACCATTCAGTAAGATCATGGCTGATCTTCGACCTCAACTCCACTTTCCTACCCAATCCCCATATCCCTTGATTCCCCTAGAGTCCAAAAATCTAGCGATCTCTGTCTTGAATATACTCAACCACTGATCTCAGTCTTAAATGGTTGATACCTTATCCTGAGACTATGACGCCTGGTTCTAGACTCTTCAGCCAGGGGCAAAGGCCTCTCAGCATCTACCCTGTCAAGCCCTCTTAAGAATTTTATACATTTCAATGAGATCACCTCTCATTCTTCTAAACTCCAGAGAATATAGGCTCATTCTACTCATTGACATTTTTCAAAAGGGGCAATTTTTAATTCAATCGCCCTACTGTTGGAGCACACAGCCTCTCCGTTGCCTCCCTCATGCAGTAGTAGAGCCTGTACTCCCATTAATGTGCTACATGCAAGGAGCGCTTGTGCAGCACAAAGGACAGGTGTGCTCTCTGAGCACCTCCCATGAAAATGTCCTGGAGGAGTTCTTCCCTCCTTCTCAGCAGGTAAAGTCACTGTCCAGTTCAGAACAGAGCTATAAAGAACAGGAAAATTCGCAATTCAGTCCTTGGTCTGTATCTAGTTCGCTGATTTCAGTCAGGGTGTTGTCTCAATTCATTAACGGTGATCATTTTGCAGAACTTTTTAACCGCATTAACCCTCCAGCTGACAACTGGCAGTTTTCCAACTGGTGTAAACTGAACAGCCACGGAGTTCGTAGAAGAAACACTCGACATCTTGATTGAATCTGGCTGCAAAGGAGGCGATTTGTGCATAGCTTGTTTTCAGAGGAGGTTATGGCTTTCGTGCAGTCTTGTTAAGTGGGCTCAGCACCGTGTTGGCTACGAGTTCACCTCCTAGAATGTGAACACAATGTGAGCAGCTGCAAGTGTCATCTTTGGGAAGCTGACTTCAGTCCAACCTAGTTTGGCCCTTGCGTCACACTTGCAAGTTATGTAAGAGCAGAATTGGGTTGGATGTTTGGCAGTTCTTCCTTTGCCAGAGAATTGCAGGCCTGTAAAACAGGTTGCGGGCGCTTGTGGTGAACACTGATTCACTTTATTCCTTTAAGTGGGAGCCGGACCTGTTTCTGGCTGGGGCAGAGACCACGTTGTACATGTTGTATTACCCTGTAATATATCTGGATCAATGTGATCTCCTGGACTAGTTTCCATCACCTAAAGAGGGTCGGAGTGGAATTTTACAGATTTTCTTTCCTTAATTGGCTCTGGGTTTTAGTCTGTTTTTTCCGCTTCTGGTTTAGTTGAGATATTTGGGCCAGTGTTTGAGCACATGTTCTCCCACATGCTTCTTTCAAACATCTGCCTGTCAGAGGGAGCGGTAGCATGTTATGTTACTGGACTAGTAATCCAGAGGCCTGGACTAATGATCCAGAGAAGCGAGTTCAAATCCTACCACGGCAGCTGGGGAATTTTAATTCAGTTAATCAAATAAGTCTGGAATGGTGGCCAAGTAACTACCGGATTGTCATAAAAACCCATCTGGTTCACTAATGTCCTTTAGGGAAGGAAATCTGCCGTCCTCAGCCAGTCTGGCCTATATGTGACTCCAGACCCACAGCAATGTGGTTGACTCTTAGCTGCCTTCTGAAATGGCCTAGCAAGCCACTCAGTTCCACCAAACCGCTACGACAAACTCACTGTGGGAGCACCTTCACCACACGGACTGCTGCGGTTCAAGAAAGCGGCTCACCACCACCTTCTCAAGGGCAATTAGGGATGGGCAATAAATGCTGGCCTTGCCTGCGATGCCCACATCCCGTGAATGAATAAAAAGAGCGAAGTGATTGGGGCATGAAAGTCATTGACAATCTTACTTTTATCAAATTCGTTCATGCATTAGCCGATTGCCTGTGGAGTTACATACAATGAGTCAAGACCAAGTGTCATCTTCATGTGAAGTGGGATTAAAGGACGGGGATTGATTGGACCAGTGCGCCAATGCAGTCCCTATTTTAAAGTCACGTGGTATTTTTTCATCTTCTCACCACCTTTTCTGTTCCTTATAAACTGTTCATCTGTAACATCTTCGGTTCAACCCTCATCCTCTCTCCTCAAATGCTGCCTGACCTGCTGAGTGTTTCCAGCATTCTCTGCTGTCTCAGAACCGCTGGTTACTACTGCCTAGTCTATGATGACCAATCAACGGGAGCTTAGCTATTACCTGGAAACTCTAGATGCAAACTTCCCAGCCATTGGCCCAACATTCTGATGCAGCCCAACAATGATTTACAAGGGCAGTAGCAAAAACAAATTTAAGAAATGCTGGAGAGTCTAGAACTAGGGGGCACAGTCTCAGGATAAGGGGTCAGCCATTTAGAATCATAGAATGGTTATAGCACAGGAGGCCATTCAGCCCGTCAAGCCGGCTCTCTGCAAGAGCTCTTCAGCTGGTCCCACTCCCCCGCCCTTTCCCCGTAGCCCTGCAAATTTTATTTCCTTCAGGTACTTATCCAGTTCCCTTTATAGAACTTAGGACTGAGAGGAGAACATTTCTTCACTGAGACTTGTGAATCTTTGGAATTCTCTACCCCAATGCTGAATCGTTGATTATATTCAAGACTGAAACCGATAGATTTTTGGACACTTAAGGGAATCGAGGGATATGGGGATAGGGCGGGAAAGTGGAGTTGAGGTCGAAGATCAGCCATGGTCTCATTGAATGGCGGAGCAGGCTCGAGACATCGTATGGCCCACTCCTGCTCCTATTTCTTATGCAAGTTCCCAACGGACCCCAGACTGTGGCCCAAAACTAGTCTCCAATTTAACACAAATTGGAAATCTAACGCAATTAGCCAACACACCTTACAACCTACAGGTTATCAGCATGGGGTATCTGTGAAATAAATTTTGTACACCAGAAAAGGCCTGTACAGCTCCCACTTGGAAAAACAAAAATAAAAACACTTTGGGATGTAATGGAAATACACAGTATGATTATTTTCTCAGTCACAAGGGAATATTCACCAATTATGTCAACTAGATTATTTATCCACACTATTTTTTAAAGTGTAGTCTATACAAATTTATGAATGACTTGCTTTTGTATGCATTGAGCCTGGGAAAGGGAGCTGGTGTGTGTGGATATTGGATCAAATGAACTGTGTTTGCAATGGCCAAGTTATAAAGTTGTGACTGAGGGTACAATAATGTACTTAACTTCACTTTTTGTTACTCTAATAGTATTAACAGAACTGTAACATAAATGAACAATTATATATATGTGCTTAATATTTGGCATTGCAGTTTCCTAAATGGTAGTGCTAGCGCTTTTTTTTAAACAATGAAACCATGAAACCATAACATACCTTTTACCAATTTTCTGCACAGTAACTTCATATATTCTGTATTGATGTTGCCCTGTATTTGTATTTTACATGTTTTTGATGTCTTCTACTTGAACTAACATACTTGTTAGCAATATGTTCACTGCCAACTCTGTGCAATGCACTATCTTGTCTCATGGAGAGTGGATATTGCTGCAGGTGCCCCTTGTGCGAAAAGGATTATACACTCCAGCCCAGAACTTTGTCTTATCGAAATAAAATCAAGCTCTACAACTATCTGAATATTCATTTGTTTACGCGAGAGTGAAAATGCCAACACAGACGCACACCTGTTTGTGGGGAGGTTTCTTACAAGTTCAAAGATACAAATGGAGCCTTTTGCATGAATGTCAGCGATTGGCCACTGGTACTATGTCAATGGCGTAAAACCTTAAGCTGAGATTCCCCTGTGCTGCTGGTCTGATCTGAAGCACGGTCGTTACAACGGTGACTACACTTCAAAAGCATGTCTTTGGCTGTAAAGCGCTTTGGGATGGCCGGGGGTCGTGAACAGCGCTATAGAAATGTTAGTCTTTTTCTTTTTAAAAAAAAAGAATTACACTGCCCGGCTGTCAGAAGAAAGCTCCCCATAAAAAATTATTCAATGGTCCTAGTCGGAGTGTACTTTTTCCCAAAGAGACTGCAGTAACAGACTGCCAATACACTGCAGCGATACGCCAGGTAGTGTCAAACCCTAGTGGTGCCCAAGGCAGTCACCTTGAGGAGGACGTGAAGGGATGTCCCACATCTATTCATATATATTTGGTCTCCTTACCTAAGGAAGAGTATACCTGCCTTAGATTTCAACGAAGGTTCACTAAATTGATTCCGAGGATGATATGGTTGACCTATGAGGAGAGATTGAGTAGAATGGGCCTAGATGCTCTCTGCTGAGAGGCTGTTTCCTCTGGATAGAGAGCTGAGAACTATGGGTAATAGTCCCACGATAAGGGGTCGGCCATTTAGGATTGCGATGAAGAGAAATTTCTTCACTCAGAGGCTGGTGAATCTTTAGAATTCTCTACCCCAGAGGGCTGTGGATGCTCAGCCTTTGAGTACATTCAAGACTGAGGAGGATATATTTTTGGACTCTAGGGGAATCAAGGGCTATGGGGATCGGGCAGGAAAGTGGAGTTGAGGTTGATGATCAGCCATGATCTTATTGAATGGCGGAGCAGGCTCGAGGGGCCGTATGACCTGCTCCTGTTGCACTCCAGAACCCAGTGTTTTGCTGCCACTTTACACTGACTCTGAAAGTGTCCGTAGCATGGACACTCACCTCCGAGTCAGAAGGTCATAAGAATCTAGGCTAACACTCCTAGATTGTACTGAGGAAGTGCTGCACGGTCTTTCGGATGAGACGTTAAACCGAGACCCCGTCTGCCCTCTCAGACGGACATAAAAGATCCTATGGCACTATTTTGAAGACGAGCAGGGGAGTGTTCCCCGGTGTCCTGAAGCCAATATTTATCCCTCAACCAACATCACTAAAACAAATTATCTGGTCATTATCACAATGCTGTTTGTGGGATCTTGCTGTGCACAAAGTGGCTGCCGCGTTTCCTACATTACAACAGTGACTACACTTCATAAAGTACTTCATTGGCTGTAAAGCGCTTTGGGACGTCCTGAGGTCGTGAAAGGCGCTATAGAAATGCAAGTCTTTCTTTTCTAGATTGATGCAGCCGTGTTGGGATATTATGGATCCATATTTGAATCGTTCGACTCTGCCTGTATGGCAGCAGACTGGTGTGGGTCTGCTTTGAATTCTTCCTCTCTCCCCCCACCCCCCCCCAAAAAAAATCATATTTGCTATTTAAATAAAATCAACACGCCTTATGACAGACCACACTCACAGTAGGCAAGAGGAATATCAAAGTATTCTGTGCTTAAGATGTTCCTTGTTATATAGCTAGTTTATTGCCTTTTTAATTACACATGTCTTATAAACAAAATACTCAGTGACCACCAAATATAATACGAAAGTTATTCAATTCAAATTATCTGGTTTCGACAGACACTCTCCCGATATTTGAGGTGTGCCAGAACAGAAAAGAAAACTACACAAAAAAAAAATTTGCTTTGCAAAGTTTGCTGAAGAGGTTTTGTTTTTTAATCCATGCGAGCCTTTAATGTTCTGGTGGTAATCTTGTCCTTTTCACTGTTAGGAAGAAAGAAACAATTAGCAAATGGAATCTAACCATATAGATACACAAACACTCCATGCTGCAGTTGCGTCCACTGACAATAGGGTCAGTGACCAGAGGACACAGATAGAAGGTAATTGGCAAAAGAACCAGAGTCAAGATTAGGAGAATTTTTTTTTATTTTTTTTAAACCACAGCGAGTTGTTGTGATCTGGAATGCGCTGCCTGAAAGGGTGGTGGAAGCAGATTCAATAGTAACTTTCAAAAGGGAATTGGATAAATTCTTGAAGGGGAAAATTTTGCAGGGCTACAGGGAATGGGCAGAGGGAAGTGGGACAAATTGGAGAGCTCTTTCAAAGAGCCGGCACAGGCACGATGGGCCGAACAGCCTCCTTCTATGCCGTATCATTCTATGATTCTAAGAAACTCAAACCATTTTCCACATAAACCCACGCTCGATCCTCTTAGGTAAATGCTTTGCCAATAACACACAGTCCTGTCTGCAGCAGTTGCACAACTTGTTGCTTAAGCAGTCGGCCGGATTACAGCAAGTTGAACCTCCGAGACTGCTGGCAGGTCAATGGAAATGACCGGTCCTGAGCTAATGTACTATGAATTGAACAAGGGCCACGTGTGATAACACCTCCCTGAATTATTTCTTTCATGTTTGAAAAGAGATACCATAATTAAGAAATGGTATTGTGGAAAAAAAAACAATTTACAGTGACGTGACCCAGTCTGCAATCTACGCAATTTACTCCCTATTTCAAATGTAAATTATTTTTCTCATCTGCAATTTTAAAAAGTGCAACGCCAGAGCGGTAGGACACAAATCTATCACGTTTGTGGCAGTAACCAAACTTGTGACTGGCAAAGTCATGAGCATGTTATCAGGCCAGTCCATTCATGGGATACAAATCATGCCCCCTGCTCATGTATCACCTGTAGCATTAAATGTATTGATTTTGGACCCAGGATCACGTTCTAGCAACCCAGGAGTACAATATCATTGGGTCAAAATCCTGGAACTCCCTCCCTAACAGCACCGTGGGAGTACCTTCACCTCACGGATTGCAGCGGTTCAAAAAGGCGGCTCACCACCACCTTCTCAAGGGCAACTCGGGACGGGCAATAAATGCTGGCCTTGCCAGCGACGCCCACATCCCATTAATGAATAAAAAGAAACTGCCTCTGGTAGCACACTGCTCAACACACTCTGACATACTTTCTCTGCTACTTTAACAGTCATTAACCTGCTTATTTTATGATTGTATTAAAATAGCACATAATGAGCGCGCTAGCAGTAAGATTGAAACTCTGCCGTTTGTAAAAAAAAAAGCGTTCCAAACTTACACGACGTGAACGATGACACCCATACCCGATACAGCATCTCTGTCCACTGCATTCAGCATGGCCTGAGAAATGGTTTCAAACAGATCTGCTGGTTCCTGAAATTGAAACATTCATTTAGTATTTTAAGCATAGGAGGTGCTGGACAAATGCAAGCTCCTTCTTTCTTGAACGGTGCAGTTATACTGCCACTTTTGACATGCTGCAAAGGGACAATATAAATACAAGTCAGCTCCCAGTCCGACCCGAGAACGCAGTGGCGTGCGATTCCCCCCCCCAGGAAGGCCACCTCACGCCTCTCGCTTGATGCGGCCTGGAATCGGACTCTGGTGCTGCGGCAAGTCGTGTACTGAAAAAGTACTTGGGGAATCTGTTGGACCTCACAAGTACTTTATGAAGTTAAGCAGATGGTCCCGGCCATACTCTGAAAACATCCAAGATTTCCCAGCTGGAGAGTGAAGCTGTGTGTGTGTGTGATTTTCAGGCCTGCAGCATTGCAGTCTTGTATAACAAAACACGGAATTAGTACATTAAAAAATCCCAGTTGGTTATAGACCCCATCTGGTGCGGCACGGAGTCACACAGTTCAGGAAAATCCCAGAGTTGATCCCTGGTCTGTGTGGAGTTAGCTGAACTGCAACTATTAGAGGTGCCACTATTGCCTCAGGGCTCCTGGGTGGGTGTGGGGTTGAGGGGGTGCAAAAGCACTAAGGTTTCAATGTTGATTTCTATCCAGGTGATCTTACAGGTGTGTAGACATTAGAGGTGGACTGGTTCAAGCTCAGGACAGCTGAATGACCAATATCTGTGGAACTGTACCTCAGTGTAAATCATTTCATTCAACACAGCAGTGAACATCGGGTTGGGGGATAGGGAACAGCATATACAGAAAAAGATTCCAGCGCACACTCTCGCCAGTTGTAAAGAATCTTACTACAAGTGACGTGCAGTGCCAGCTTTGCTCTTTATCTGGAATTTTTGTGCAAAATTCAGGACACCGGTTATTACAGGATGCCCCATTTAATCCTGGAGGCTTGTTTTCAATTAATACTTCCCAAAGAGGCAGAATAATGACAACACGGCATAGGAAATCATACAGTTCTAATGGCTCAGTTGGTAGCACTCTCTCGCCTCTGAGTCAGAAGGTTGTGGGTTCGAGCCCCACTCCAGAGACTTGAGCTCAAAAATCTAGGCCGACACACCCAGTGCAGTGCTGAGGGAGTGCTGCACTGTCGGAGGTGCTGTCTTTTGGGTGAGACGTTAAACCGAGGTCCCGTCTGCTCTCTCAGGTGGACGTAAAAGATCCCACGGCACAATTACAAAGAAGAGCAGGGGAGCCATCCCCGGTGTCCTGGACAATATTTATCCCTCAACCAACATCATTAAAAAACAGATTATCTGGTCATTATCACATTGCTGTTTGTGGGAGCTTGCTGTGCAAATTGCTGCGTTTCCTACATTACAACAGTGACTACATTTCAAAAAGTACTTAATTGGCTGTAAAGCGCTTTGGTACATATAAGTACAGTGGCATTGTGGTTATGTTACTGGACTAGTAATCCAGAGGCCTGGATTAATGATCCGGAGATGCGAGTTCAAATCCCACCACAAGCAGCTGGGGAATTTAAATTCAGTTAAGTAAATAAATCTGGAATAAAAAGCTAGTATCAGTAATGGTGACCATGAAACTATCAGATTGTTGTAAGAACCCACCTGGTTCAGTAATGTCCTTTAGGAAAGGAAATCTGCCGTCCTTACCCGGTCTGGCATAAATGTGACTCTAGACCCACAGCAATGTGGTTGACTCTTAACTGCCCTCTGGTTCAAGAAGGCAGCTCACCACCACCTTCTCAAGGGCAATTAGGGATGGCCAATAAATGTTGGCCTTGCCAGCAACGCCCACATCACCATGAACTAATTAAAAATATAATCCGGTGGTCGTGAAAGGCGCTATACAAATGCAAGTCTTTCTTTATAATTCAACGCTGCTGTTTTTTTCACAATCAGATCCATATTGGTCACTTAAAAAGATATGTCACCAGGTGCAGGTCATGTAAAGACCAAAGATAAGAGAACATTTGCTTTTTAGGAGTGAATGAAACCAGCATATTTCGTATTTACCCAAGGTAATTAACAGGTCGATGTGCCAAAGCCATAGGGCAGGGTGGCAGGAAGCACACTCACCATGTTTGGCTCCCACAGGGACTCACACATGCCGTACATTTGTTCTGAGCATGTTCCGCTGACCACAAAGTCTTCGGTCTCCATTGGGCAGCCAATTAAGTCAAGTGAACAAATAAAGGGTTGGTGTGTTTTTGGATCAAGTCCTGCGATCACTGGTTCAACATAGTACGGGCCAAATCTGCAAATGTTAAAAAGTAATTAGGAGAACATAAACCTACATCACAAAAAGTCATTCATTGCAAGAGAGACTGTGGGAACCTGCTGAGGTGCTGTAGCCCAGAAATGGCTCTGGTGATAGGAGTGGGCGAACACTTACTGCGTTCGCATGATCTTCCTCTATTTTAGTTGTGGTGCTAAACTAAACAGGTTAACGAACGCCTGCATTCAAATAACAGAGAGGGGAATCTCATACAAACACAAACCTTTGTCCAGTAACATACGCAACTGTAATTTCAAGGTTTATATAAAAACAATATTCCTTTCGTTAGCATAAAGAAAGTCAGTCGTCTCTCCAGTACCCCAACTCACCCATTATAGCAGTCAGCTTCATTAATACTTTTGTCTCTAATATGCTGCCTGGCAGATACCTGCAAACATTCATCACTCTGAGAAAATACTAATCTTTCGATTTTAAATTTACATTTTTCCAAATTAAAATTGATATCTTTGGGAGCCACTTCACTGACCTAATTTGAAGTAATATTCTGTGTCTGCCTTCTCTATCTATACCGTTTAATATTTTATCTACCTCAATGAGGATCTCACCCCTGTTCCTAGTCTCGATTTCTAGATTAGAGCTTCTCTCATCTTTCCTCGCTGCTCCTCCCCATTACACTGGAGATCAGTCTCATTTTTCTTTCCTGCACCTTCTCCGCGGAGTGCGTGGATTGGTCACTCAGATACTATTCTGTAACCAAACTAAATGGAGTTCCGATAGGCTGATGGCTAGAATCCTTTTTTAATCAGTTTACAAACGTGGTTGCACACAGGAACATCCAAGGTCCGATTTGCATATTTAAAGGGGCTATGTCCCGACTCAGGCGGGCGCTTGTGGCCGCCTAGTGGTAGACCCGTGGAAATATAGCTCGGCTGCACCCTCAGCGGGACCAGGGTGGTAAAAATCACACCCCACCATTTTCGGGGCACTACAGTTCCTTTTCCGCCAGGCAGGAGGCCTCAAGAATCTCACTCCCAATAAAGTTGCTGAGGAAACTACATTTTACGCCAGGAGCTGAACGTTTTGGCCATTAAAGGAATGATAAATTCTAACCGCAAAATGTGTTTGCGTAATTTAGCCATGCAGCTTCACATCTGAGAATCAGACACTACCACGCCGCATAGCTCCAAACATTCCACAATAACCTACCGTCGCTCGTAGAGGAGATTTGAAACCATGCTCATGAATGTTTTCGGTTTGATCTGTCTGCCTTCTTTTAATTCATACAGGTTCAGCCTGAATTTGAGACGCTGTGAACTAGAAGACAAAATGGGAGAAGTGTTAAGAGTAGCGGACAACTTCAACTCACAAAGGACCGACAGCGCTTGATTCACATTCCCAGGAAGTTAGAAAAGTATTCATTAGCTGCTGTGGCATCTGGTGGGTGAATCGGAAATGCAAGAGACTATATAGTGAGGGAAATGGAGCTAGCCAGGTCTTGGGCAGACTCAATTCTACACAGCACGCCTAGCTGGTAGACTGGTGGGAGACTTCTGATCAGCTCCCAGCCCTGGTGCAAAAATCGCAGCTCCCATCGAGATAAATGGAGCTGCTCAGGTACTCCAGCTGGCCCCATCACCAACACCGCCAGAGCTTCTCTGGATGGAAGGAGACCCAAAATAGCACACCCCAGTTGATATAGTTCCACAAAGGTGCAGAGTTGTAACCAGAAGGATGCTCCCTCATACTCTTTAAGCTCCTCCGAGAACTCTGCGCTCCTCCAACTTTGGTCTCTTGGCAGATTCCCCAGTCCCTTCGCCCCACCATTGCCGGCTGTGCCTTTTAATGGGTCTAGGCAGTAAGCTCTGGAATTCCCTCCTTAAACATCTTCAGCCTCTCCTCCTTTCAGCCCCTTCTTAAAACCTAACCCTTTGACCAAGCTTTTAGTCACCCCTGCTAATACTCTTTCTTTGGCTCAGTGTCAATTTTTGTTTAAGACTCCTGTGTAGCATCTTGGGACGTTTTCCTTCATTAAAGGCACTATATAAATGCAAATTGATGGAGTTAAAATAAATCTACATGCAGGACTGATGCAGCAGACAGTCCTGGGATTTTTAAGAACAAAATACCTTGAGAAGAATTTTGAGAAAGAGAAACTTCACTAAGCGACGGTTTAATTCACGTGCAAAACATTTTGGTATAGTAACTGAAATAAAGTATAAAATAAACCCAAATAAAAAAACAATTTATTGGATGGATGGAGTTAGGATACAGATCTCATGATCTCACTGAATGGCGGCAGAATAGGCTCGAGGGGCTGAAGGGCCTGCTCCTGTTCCCATGTTCCTAATTCCACACCAACATGGTTGAACTCTTAACTGCCCTCTGAAGTGTCCAAGCAAGCCCCTCTGTTGTACCATTGCAACTCGGGATGGGCACAAAATACCAGCCGTGCCAGCGATGCTCACATCTTAAGAATGAATAAAGATGGGGCATGGTCCTACAGGTGCCTCACCCAAGAGTGCATTATTCGCACGCAAGCAGTGAAAGCGAGTGCCTGCTCGCTACTCCACCACTGCTGGGGAGAGTGGGTACCCACAGTCGAACCTGATCACGTCCTCAGCTAATGTCCACTTTAAAGCGTGCACTTCCAAAATGGGATGGCGGACTGCGATTAGGAGCAGGAACAAGGGTTGATTTTCCGCTCCTTAACGCATGGCCTCTGAGATCAACTGCAGCACTCCTACTGCCGCCCCGGCTCTGATCAGCAAACTCAGCACAGACGGAGAATCGAACCGGCGATCTCCTAGCCCACATGACTCAGCTAGTCACTGGAGAAACCGACAGATATCGGGGAGCTGTGCTTACACTGTTTTGAAAAAAGATTACTGCGGCACACGGTATGTTCAAAGAGCCTTTTCCTCAGAGGTACATGGCTGTGTAAACATGAGAACATACAAAATAGGAGCAGGAGTCGGCCATGCAGCCCCTCAAGCCTGCTCCGGCATTCAATAAGATCATGGCTGATCTTCGACCTCAACTCCACTTTCCCGCCCGATCCCCATATCCCTTGATTCCCCTAGAGTCCAAAAATCTATCGATCTCAGCCTTGAATATACTCAACGACTCAGCATCCACAGCCCTCTCGGGTAGAGAATTCCAAAGATTCACAACCCTCTGAGTGATGAAATTTCTCCTCATCTCTGTCCTAAATGGCCGGCCCCTTATCCTGAGACGATGAACCACAGTTCTAGACTCTCCAGCCAGGGGAAACAGCCTCTCAGCATCTACCCTGTCAATCCCTCTAAGAATTTTATACATTTCAATGAGATCACCTCTCATTCTTCGAAATTCCAGAGAGTATAGGCCCATTATATTCAATGTCTCCTCATACGATAACCCTCTTGTGGGTAGAGAACTGTTCAGCACAGCATATAGGTAAGTGCCAACAGACTGTGAGCTGGGATCTTTATACCTTACATCACTCAGGAAATACTGTCTCCTAAACGACAGAACTCTTAAAAGTTCTCTCTTCACCTCCTCTGCTCAAAAGCTGCTATCTTTTGCTGGGGGTTTCTTGGGCACCAGCAGCCTTTCAGTACCTTGGCCAAGAGGCCATCCTTTGTATGCGAGACAAGATGGTGAGTGTAACCAGGTTCTTCGTACATATAGGGCACCATTCCACCAGACATCCACTTTCCAGGACGATTCACTGGATAATAATTGAGAGCAGGTTTATCCTTTGCTAGCCAGGGCCACTCAAAAGAAAGACTTGTATTTATATAGCGCCTTTCATGACCACTGCACTTTACAGCCAATGATGTACTTAAGTGTAGTCACTATTGTAATGTAGGAAACGCGGCAGCCAATCTGCACACAGCAAGCGCCCACAAACAGCAATGTGATAATGACCAGATAATCTGTTTTAGTGATGCTGGTTGAGGGATAAATATTGGCTAGGACACCAGGGACAACTCCTCTGCTCTTCTTCGAAATAGTGCCGTGGGATCTTTTACGTCCACCCGAGAGAGAGCAGACGGGGCCTCGGTTTAGCGTCTCATCCGAAAGACGGCACCCTCCAACAGTGCAGCACTCCCTGGAGTGTCAGCCTAGATTTATGTGCTTAAGGCTCTGGAGTGGGACTTGAACCCACAACCTACTGACTCAGAGGCGAGGGTGCTACCAACTGAGCTACTGCTGACACAATTCAGGCCAATTGCAGTGTTGCTGCCTCAGCTAAAATCAACACTGGGAACAAAACGTGGGACTTTCCAGTCTAGATGGCTCATTTACATGCTGTCTTTATTAACTGAACAACCCAGGGTGGGCCTGAACGGGACACTCTAAATCCAACCTTATTGTCTAACTGAGGAACTCTTATCTCTTAACGGAGATCAAAGGAACCCAACCTCGATCACTGTACTTACACAGTTTGTACATCTGTGCCGAGACCAGCCAGTCCAATATATAACCTCTCGCCCATTGGAAAGATCTTCTGGAAGTCGGTCGTCACCATCTGTGCCTGAATTCCAAACCTCCTGTCGGCTGCTATTGCCACACAATCCTTACCCCTCATGGCCATGACAGCCCCGCCATTATATGCCATGTGCGACTGGGGGAAGAGCAAGAAAAGCGCAAGTTAGGAACTCCTGCAGGATTTTATGACTTAATACATCTCAATACAATTCTGAAAAATGATTAAGAAAAAAAACGCAACTCAATTTTTTTTATAATTCAAAAAGCATTTTCCTGAACATTATGATCATTTTTGAGGCATTACGGATAAAGTTTGTAAAATCCAGCAGAGACAGTTTTATGCATTACACTCGCGGACAAAACATTTTATAACATTTTACCAAGGAAAATGAAACATGCCTCGGATCATCCAGTGTGGAGGAGATTCTTTTTAACCGTTCTGTTATTGTGACCAGTGCTGCCATTAGACTCTCAATAAGATGCCATGATTGGTGTGTGAAATTTTCACACTATGTCCAACTGAACTGTGAAAATCACCCAGCAAAACAATTACAGATTTTGCCTGTCAAAACCTGTGCCCGGAGAGAGAATTTTGATCTGTGTAACAGGGTTATCACGGGGCATGGTAGCGCAGTGGTTAGGTTACCGGACTAGTAATCCAGAGGATTTGACTAATGATCCGGATACGTGAGTTCAAATCCCAGCACAGCAGCTGGGGTATTTAAATTCAATTAAATAAATTTAGAAAAAAAAGCTAGTACTGTATCAGTAATGGTGAGCATGAAACTGCCGGATTGTCGTAAAAACCCATCTGGATCACTAATATTCTTTAGGGAAGGAAATCTGCTGTCCTTACCCGGTCTGGCCTGTATGTGACTCCAGACCCACAGCAATGTGGCTGACTCTTATCTGCCCTCTGAAATGGCCTAGCAAGCCACTCAGTTATACCAAACTGCTACAAAGAAGCATGGACTGCAGCGGTTTAAGAAGGAGGCCCTGCACCACCTTCTGAAGGGCAATTAGGGATTGGCAGTAAATGCTGGCCTTGGTAGTGACACCCATATCCCACAAACGAATAATAAAAACACTAGGATTAATGTCAGTGGTTATAGGTCAGTCCCTGGCAGTGTTTGTGGTGGTAACAGTTTAAACTTGTGCATTGAAGTCTCAAATAAGACCCTTATTGGCACGACATTAAAGCATATTGACTTAATCAGAACACAGGAAAAATTGCACTCGAGATATTCCTTTCACGAAGCAACAGCTTGTTCCACCAACTCCAGTAAAAAAAAAACGATGGGCAATACACTCAATTCTGCATCTTTCACAATGCAGTTGAATGCAGAAACGACAAATCACAATTATCCAGGAATAGACCAATTTAAATATTGTAAAACTAGTTCCGATAGTCCTTTACAGATGTGCCAAATTTTCAGAAATTAAATTTCAGTGAGATTGGTATCAAGGAAGTTCATAGAAAAGTCAAACATTACGAGCTAAGTAATTTACTGAACAGGATTTTTTCTGCAGTAAAATTGTGATTGTTGAGTTGGAGACCAATAGTGGATTACAAAGACTTCAAGGGACTGACATAAGAATTAAGCTCAATTAATTAATTACTGCCTTTAAACACACTCCGATTAGAGTTATTCTTCAATAATAAGTGGAACTTATAAAGTTTTTTTATGGGGAATGTAATGATCACATCATCTAATTTCACCAGCAATGATAGTGGGTTTCATGTATTTCACTATGTTACAGGAATATTACACCCTGCATGTATTTATGAAGTGACACGTTAAGGTACATCTCTATGAAGTAGCCGTGCAAATTTGCACAAATCTGGAATAAAAATAAGATGGTGAGAAAGACAGAACAACAAGGAGATTTTTCACAGGGAGATTTAGCAGATTTTAAAGTACAGCAAGAATCAAAATCAACTAACTGCAAATATCTCCACATCATGGCAAATATTGTGGAGGAAGTAACTGAACAGAGACATCAAGGCCATCAAACCCTGCAGGAATGCATCTTAAGCTAAAAATCAATAATGACTGGGAAGCTAAAGCAAACTTAAAGCATTGTGAAGAAGAGAAAGAAAAGCAAATCAAGTATTAAATGTAACTGAGACAAGACCCTAAAACTGTAAGCAGGCAGGGGCAGGCTCTGGTGGATTAATTCCCTGGAAAAGGAGCCTAAAATTGCCATGACACAATAAAGAAAGGCAAATAACAGTTGGATTCAGGTTTAAAGTGAAACTAAAAAGAATTTAAAAATGAGCCTTGGCTTGAAAGGGAAAGCATAGGCCACACTGGCCAGGTTGGGCCTGGCTGACTGCAATGTGCTGCAAATTAAACAAACCAGCTGTAAATCAGTAAAAATAAAGTTGTATTTTTTCCCCTTCAGTTACTCACCATTCTGCTCAGTTATCAGTCAGGCCCAAACACGGTGAATTTTACAGGATAAAAAAGAAAAAAGAATCACCACTTCCAGCCTCTGCCTGCCTGACCGCGCACCCTAACTTGACGCGCACTGCGGTCCCGCCTCCCCTCCCCGCCCTCCGCCATTGGCTCGCTGACGCCCGGCCGCCGCCGCTCGAGCTTTCCCATTGGTCCACCGCGACGTCCGTCAAGGCCGGGGGGGGACGAGGTTAGGTTGAAGTGCGAGAGAAATGTGAACAGTCACTGCGTGCGGTCGGGCCCGGCAAGCGGCGGGGGCGGGGCGGGGCATGCCGGGATAGTGGAGGACCTGAGCTGGCAGAGCCAGCAGGACAAAGGGAGGAAAGTGTGTGGGTAAAGCATTGCTGATATTGTGACTCGGGAGGGAAGAAAAAAAAACCAATTTGGCACTTAAAGATGCACAGAGGTTTTATATATATAGAAAAAAAAACTCCACAAAATCACATTTGGCAGAAATAAAATGTAGATTTTTGAGGCTCACATTTTTTCTATAAAGCACATTTTCTATAAAGCCCCTCCCTATCTCTGTAATCTTCTCCAGCCCCACAACCCCCTGAGATATCTGCGCTCCTCTAATTCTGGCCTCTTGAGCATCCCTGATTTTAATCGCTCCACCATTGGCGGCCGTGCCTGGGCCCTAAGTTCTGGAATTCCCTCCCTAAACCTCTCTGCCTCTCTACCTCTCTTTCCTCCTCTCTTCTCTTCTTCTTAGGCAGTCCCTCGGAACCGAGGATGACTTGCTTCCACACTAAAAATTAGTTCTCAGGTGACTGATGAGTCCAATGCAGGACCTATAGTCTCTGTCACAGGTGGGGCAGACGGTGGTTGAAGGGGCGGGTGGGTGGGGTGCTTGGATTGACGTGCGCTCCCTCCGTTGTTTGCGCTTGGCTTCCGCTTGCTCCCGGCGAAGAGACTCGAGGTGTTCGGCGCCTTCCCGGATGCTTCTCCTCCACTTTGTGCGGTCTTGGGCCAGGGATTCCCAGGTGTCGGTGGGGATGTTGCACTTTTTCAAGGAGGCTTTGAGGGTGTCCTTGAAGCGTTTCCTCTGCCCACCTGGGGCTCTCTTGCCGTGTCGGAGCTCCGAGTAGAGCGCTTGTTTTGGGAGTCTCGTATCGGGCATGCGGAAAGAAGGAAGTATAGCTATCTGTGATCTATGTAGAAATAATGACTCCATCAAAACCATTAGCAGATCAGGTGGATGAAATCAGTCTTTTCATATAGTATTTCATATCTTTGATTCAAAAGGGCCTTTGGTTGTTGTAATACTTCAGAAATGGTGTGTTTATGGTACACTGATGCTGCTGTAGGTACTGGGACATCAGCTGTATTTACAACTGGCCCCTCTTTGTGATTGCTCCAGAGCATTTTAAACGCCAACAAAAGGCTCAGTGCCTATCAGAGAGGCACCCCTCCCACCGGCTGTAACAATCTTAGTAATTTTTAAAGAACTTATACGTTTCTTTAAGACTGGGAGATATACATCTTGTAAAAAAATGAATTGTTTGCGGTAGGTCGAGAAATCACACAGCTCTTAATTTCGGCGAAACACGACATCGGATAAGGACAACTGCATGTTCCCAATATATATGCTGATCCGCTCTCCACCAGCAAAGTTTGTGATTAGTAATGAGTGTTAAATATACTAGAGGGATGTGACCAAATGTAGGTATAAACCGTAGCAATTTTTAAATCATTTTGTTCCAACAACACAGGGTAAAATTATAACGCCGGATTACATTAAGCGTAGTCCGTAATTCTTGCTCTATTGATATTCAGTATAACTTTAAACTCATCTTGTATCAGTTTTAAAAAATCAAATTGTCTTATTGGCAATGTACAATAACTATAATATTATAATTAACAGCATATTTACCATAAATCACGCCTGATGTGATTTAATCAGTCATTGAAATAAATTCTAGTTGACTCTTGATAACTAGACTTACAGTTTGACTGGAAACTCGTACATCCTAAATGATGTAAACGGGTTGAATTGCACGCTGGAATCTGCCCTTTGACCAGGTACGTGCTTATCTAGTCTACCCCAATATAAATGATACATGTGTGTACAGGCTGAATTAATCGGTATTATTCAAAAACCATATGGGCGAGAATAGTCCATAAAGAAAGCGGTTCCCTTTCATTTGATGAGTTTATGCTGAAATGAAATAACCTCTTGCTAATTTGGAAACAGGCTTGCCTAAGAGGCTGTGATTCTATGAATGTCAAGTGATGCTTTGACTTGAGATAGAATGACTTTCATTCGAGAAGATACGGGAAATTGAAGAGAATTGGGCGTAATTTTCCTGGCAGGACACATTCTGATCCTAAATTCCTGCAAACAGCCTCCAACGGCGTGTGTTAGTGAGGTCTAATACTACAGGACAAAAACACGCGCGACTCAATCTCGGGAACAGCATGTTACTGGTGAGTAGGGTAAGAGATGGGAATGATGTCCCGTCCCCCCCCCCCCCCACCCCTCCCCCAGAGAACTAGAAGTGAGCAAAGGAGATCAAATTGATTTCAATCCCTGGGCCTACACACTGCAAAATATTTTGGAAGGTATTGTCATGGCTGCAGTTTCGTTATTCAGGTTAGCAGGGAGTGTAATTTGCCTTAAGGCGCAGGGTTAGCCAAACCTAGAGTCTTGTTTTGTTGGGTTAAGATTGGTCGAAACAAATAGTTTGCGTTGGGAGCAGCATGAGTAGAAGGTGGAAGCTCACCCGTTAACACATTCTGCCATAGTGTCGGAACGCGAGTTTTGCCTTGTATCTCGATTGTTCCCTACTGCACTGAGAATGATTATCCAATGGAATCTAGAGGAAACTGCGATTCAATGTAGTTTGTGTGGTCCATGATATTTTAGTAACATGTGCGGCTTCACCAACACAGTGTTGAATTGATTAAAAGGATATCTGATGTCCCCCCCCCCCCCCACCCTCCACCACATCCAATCTTGATAAAAGGACGTTCAGACAGTTAAAGACGGATTGTGACTCAAGTGTTTGTTGTGTTGCTCGAAGACACAGCATATAGAATTTTGCCAGAGGCAGAATTCACGTCCATCAAAAATCTGCTAAAGGTAGATTTTTTTAAATCAAACGTTAAATATTCTGGTTTGCCACCTAAACGCTAAACAAAATATATTTGCTGTTATAAAAAGTCTAAGTATGCAGCTGTTGTAAAAATGGAAGTAAAAGTCAATTGTTAGAATGGTTCTATAACCTCCTTTATATTTTTGAACATAACTCTAAAGGTAATGAGTAGTACATACAAGATGTGTTGTGTGCTCAGATATCTGATGGAGCAGACATTTATTGTCCTCTTCAAATGTGGCATTTAGTTTTTATTGGCCGCTACTCCAATAAGAATCCACTTTGATCGTGCAAGAATGTGGATAGCAGATAGATGGATGTCACGTTGGACGCCACAGACTTGTTAAAATACCAACAAAATTTGCGCCGACCACATTTCAAAAGGACAATAGTAAAGCGCAGATAATTAAGATACTTTCTCATTCTATGGGAAATTTGCACAATGTTTTAACCTGATTTTCATAGTAGGTCGTTAGACCACATGAGAAGATTGAAACTTCCTGATCCCTGCGAGAGTCAGACTGCTAGAGGCAGGTACAGACACGCAATATTTGTTGTTCCAATACAGGGGCTTGTGGGATCCTTACTGTTAATTTGTAGTAAGGGATCGATGGATCGATTTAAAAGGTCGGTGAATTCCACATTGCGCAAATTCCAAGAACTCCACTTTTTTTGTGCTGAAAACTGAACCGCAGAGACATAATCTGACCATAAAATAACCGGAATTTCTTGACCACGTATTTTGAGTCCAAATGTTGCTTTTGACTGCGCTTCCTGTACAGATGTTTTTTTTTCTCTCTCCCCCCACCCCCCCCCCCCCCCCCGCTCTGTCTGCCAAGCGACATAAATCACATTTGGAAAGTCCCCAGTGTGTATGATTTGCGTGTGCTGCTAAGTTGTGTGTGTGGAGTACAATACAGTAAGGGGCATTGCATTTACTGTCTGTGCGCCTATGTGCTCAAACCGCGCAAATCAAAATGGGTGCTGAGACATGTATTTGTCAAGTGATTTTTGTACATCAGCCGCGCAGAAACGTCAACAACTGCTGGGGCAGCTAGAGGCTACAGGTTCAGAGAGTATTTTAGTTCATCAATAAGGAAAGACAGGGACTGCTGACAATGTTTTCAGTTCCACGTGTTGCCAGATAAGGCTGTTGTTTCGCTTAATTCTAACCCCAAAGCAAAGGTTCAGTTTCTGCTAATCCTAACCCCCAAAAGCAGGACCCTTTTCATGCTAACACCACTCCCGTCAGAAAATTGCCCTGACTGCGAAACCGGTCCCACCGTAGAACTGTTAATTCCGGAATAACAACAGAAAACGCTGGAAAAACTCAGCGGGCCAGACAACATCCGTGGAGAGAGAAAGAGTTAACGTTTCAGGTCGATGACCTTTCGTCATCGTTAATTCCGGTCCTTGCACAAGGCTCCTCCTTCTGTTAACTCCAACCCTAGCTCAAGACTTGCTGCTAAAACCAACCCTCCGCTCACTGGTGAAAGTTGCCATTGAAACAGCAGCCTTGCCAATTACCCAGTGGGGGGGCGGGGGGGGGGGGGGGGAGAGATAAAAAGGAATAGGCGAGCGAAGGAGATGTTACAGCTTGGAGTTCGCAACCAGATCATTCCTTCTCTGTATTGAACACCTGGAAGGATATAGCCTGCGGTATTTATATGAACAAAAATGAAACGCAGATGACGCCCGAAGTATTAAATTAACAACTCTGTATAAAACAGTTGGAATAATGCCAACTGATTCATAATTATGTAGAGCAGCTCCAATCCAGGCATGGCGTTGGTTGGCGAATTATTGAAGCGCCTTGTGCTAAAGTGTGGGGTCACCCTGGTCTCTTGATTGGATGGGATTGTATTAGGTCCCCTTCATGATCAGGACCAGACGGCGTTTAGACCAGTTATTGCTTTTCATCGGATTGGCAGGAAACAGCACTGAACATCCTACATGAAGTGCTCAAACAATTCTAGCAGTAAATTCCAGCACATCTCGCAAATAAAACACTGTGTATGAAATATTAGTGTTTTAAGACCAAATTATTAAAGGCTTATTCGCTGCCCCAGGGGACTTCTAATCTATGAATAATTTGAATTCCCTGACCAATTTAGGAAGCCTTGCAGATTTAAAAGAAAATCTTTATCTGGTTTCCAAACCTTTGTCTCTTCCACGTTAGGAGTTTACTTAGAATTACACAATGACGTGATTACTCTTCAATATAAAATAAAAATGTTAACATATAGGTGCGGTTCTATATAATCATTAAATATTTTCTTTATATATGAATGGATTTTAAACTTATTTTTCAATGTATGATCCCGACGTAACTTTTCAGAGGAATAACTCGCTTTCCTAAAGATGTATAGGATATACAGTCTGAATTGTATGAGAAATACGTGTTATTGTACACACCAAGCTGTACGTGTTATGGCTTGAATTGCACGTTAAAACACTGACATGTATCCAGGGCCTTAGGTTGGAGTTTACGCCGTAAGTTTGTGCAGCGCTCTCCGATCACTGCGACCTCTGTGTCCCCAAGCTCTTTGGAAGGCTGCAATGTTCTGGTTTTCATTAAAGTTCATCTGGAAAGTGTGCGCGTGAACCATACAGAATAGAAAGTGCTTGTATGTGTTACCGCCACGCCAAATAAAATCCACTTGCAGGCCCTGGAATAGAGTATCAGTACCCAGTCATAAAAAAAAGAAAGACTTTCATTTCTATAGCGCCTTTCGCGACCTCAGGATGTCCCAAAGAGCATTACAGCCAATGAAGTACTTTTTGAAGTGTTGTAATGTAGGAAACGCAGCAGGCAATTTGCGCACAACAAGCTCCCACAAACAGCAATGTGATAATGACCGGATAATCTGTTTTTAGTGATGTTGATTGCGGGGACAAATATTGGCCCAGGATTCGAAATAGTGCCCATGGGATCTTTTACATCCACTTGAGAGAGCAGACGGGTCTCGGTTTAAGGTCTCATCCGAAAGATGGCACCTCCGACAGTGCAGCGCTCCCTCATCACTGCACTGGGAGTGTCAGCCTAGATTTTTGTGCTCAAGTCTCATGGAGTGGGACTGTGAACCCACAACCCTTCTGACTCAGAGGCGAGGGATGCTACCCACTTGTAGCCAGGCAGGTGAGACGCATTTCCCTGAGCAGTTTGATGTCACATTCTCTCTGACCACAAGCACTGAGGATGTCAATGTATGTGGCTGTCCTTGTTCTCAAAACACGTGTGATAGTAGAGAGAGAGAGAGAGACAGACAGACGCGCTGTAATTTACATGCTCATTCATTGTGATGTCACGGTCACTATAGTTTCCCACTGATATCATAAAGCAACTGGCTGTATTAATGTTCTTTAAATGTCGCTACCTTCCAATTTGGAATGTTGAGACGTGTTGTCGAACGCACCATTCATCTCAGCCGTGAGCAGCAAACCTCCACGACGGCTTCTCGACTGAGACGCTGCTATCTATGGGTTTCTGCCCGTGGAATAAACTCCATAGCCCACTCTTTCCCCCCGTTGTGCGTCCTCCATGTAGATGTTCCACGATAAAATACGGTTACAAACAGATCTACTTGTCTTTAATCCTCAAAAAGCGCCCTCGTAGCATAAAACCGCGTTCTGTAATCGTGACGTTCCCACAAAGGGCTGCCCAGTCGCTACAGCTCCCTGTGTCAGCCGAGGCCCAACAGCATAGCATGGCTTATATCGATATCAAAAGAATTAGTCATTAATGCTCATATATACATGGGAGATATGGGGGTTTACAGCCCCATTTACACCTTAATATGCCAAAACATGTAGATTGTGTAGTCTCCATACATTCACAACAAAGACCAGGATAGACATGATGGTGTTTTACTGGAACATATTTGAAGAGCTTATTCTCGACAACCTTTCAATGTAAACATTGATCAAGCCAGCCCATTATTTTATTTTTGGTGATTCATGTTCAGTTGACATGCTATTTGAAATATTTCCTGTCAATTTTGTGAAATAAAATAATTTTAATGCATACTTCGCCTGTATTTGATGCAAGGGACGTTTCACTGAAAGAATAATGAATTACATAGGATTACCTAGGATATACGGCACAGAAACAGACCATTCGGCCCAACCAGTCCATGCCGGCGTTTATGCTCCACTCGAGCCTCCTCCCGTCTTTTCTCATCTAACTCAATCAGCATAACCCTCTATTCCCTTCTCCCTCATATGCTTGTCTAGCCTCCCCTTAGATGCATCTATATTATTCGCTTCAACCACTCCCTGTGGTAGCGAGTTCCACATTCTCACCACTCTCTTTGGGTAAAGGAGTTTCTTCTGAATTCCCTATTGGATTTCTTGGTGATAATCTTATATTGATGGCCTCTAGTTATGCTCTTCCCCACAAGTGGACACATTCTCTCTCTATCCGCTCTATCAAAACCTTTCATAATTTTAAAGACATTTATTAGGTCACCCCTCAGCCTTCTTTTTTCAAGAGAAAAGAGACCCAGCCTGTTCATCCTTTCCTGATAAGTATACCCTCGCATTTCTGGTACCATCCTTGTAAATCTTCTCTGCACCCTCTCCAGTGCCTCTATATCCTTTTTTATAATATGGTGACCAGAACTGTACGCATTACTCTAAGTGTGGTCTAACCAAGGTTCGATACAGGTTTAGCATAACTTCACTACTTTTCAATTATATCCCTCTGGAAATAAACCCTAGTGCTTGGTTTGATTTTTTTTATGGCCTTGTTAGCCTGTGTCGCTACTTTTAGTGATTTGTGTATTTATTTTTGAGAGTTTTGTGCTGAGTCCAATGTAGAGGAAAAGCTGCCGATTAAAAGGCAAAACGATTCTATGTTCCAGCACAGCACTGATTGAGATCTGCGAACACCTACAAATCTGTTCTTTCGTTCCTTTTACTCCTTCCTTTTTCCAACTTTTCCCTACTTCCTTCTTTGCATCTTTTATGTTTGTTTACACACTCTTCATCTCCGTTCGATTGCTGAAGAACTCTCAAAGCACAACAATGTGTTTATCAAATATAATTCAGACCCCACGGAGTGATCTGCCGCTAACTGATCCGTTCCAATCTTTTCAACAGAAAGGATGGGGGAAAACAGGGTTTAGGTGTCAACAGCATTGACGTAATCACTTTAGGAAGCCACTTCAGTCAAAACCCTCTCCTTCATAAGTAACTTGTCAACAGAACATTGCCTTATAGTTCACACTGTAGCAAGGAGACATGTGCAGGAATATGTGAACCTAATGGGTTAATAGAAAATTAAACAGACGGATACTGATAAAGAAACGTTCAGGGAGCTGTGAATTGTCGGCATTTCTCGTTAAAATGCAAAGCTAAGATTCACTCTGCCGGTGAGTGCGATTTGGAACCAATCAGGATCGACAAGGGAAGCATTATGGAACATGACAGGAAGCCAACAGAAAATAGAAAAGGGAAGCTGAGAGGGTGGGACTAATAAAGGGAGGGGAAATAAAGAGACTTTAATGAAGTGTCATTCACGCCGTTTTATGAATATGCAGGATGGATGCAATGAGAAAACACACTACAGAAGCTTAAATCTTAGCAACAAAAGATAATAGTTCTGTCAGCCCTGGTTTAGTGGGTGGCTCTCTCGCCTCTCAGTCAGAAGGTTGTGGGTTCAAGTCCCACTCCAGAGTCTTGAGCACATAATCTAGGCTGACACTTCCAGTGCAGTGCTGAGGGAGGTGCTGCACTGTCGGAGGTGCCGTCTTTCGGATGAGACATTAAACCGAGGCCCTGTCTGCTTTCGCAGGTGGGCGTAAAAGATCCCATGGCCACTATTTTGAAGAAGAGCAGAGGGAGTTATCCCTGGTGTCCTGGCCAATATTTATCCCTCAATCAACATCACTAAAACAGATTATCTGGCCGTTAAGACATTTCTGTTTGTGGGAGCTTGCTGTGCGCAAACTGGCTGCCGCGTTTCCTACACTACAATAGTGACTACACTTCAAAAAGTACTTCATTGACTGTAAAGCGCTTTGGGACCTCTGGTGGTCGTGAAAGGCGCTATATAAACGCAAGTCTTTTCTTTCTATGTTTAAAATCCACGCTCCCTGACCCATAATTTATTTCCATTGAGGATCTGTTTTCTGTTAGTAGCTCTTGTAATAGCGTAAAATCTCTGGGTGATGAGCTGGACTCCTCCTCCTCCTCCCCCCGCCCCGTCAGCACTGCACCCCCGGCGGCTTTGCTCGGCGCAGTGGATATTCACTGGCGTGGGACGAGGTGAAATCGTGGCCGCTTTGATTCTTTTCCCGACCAGCAGAGAGCACTCCAACTCTGGAGAAAACTGGGCGACCGGTCTGTTGCTAGGTAACCGCGTCTTTCCTGCATGGAATAGTGTTCTTTTGTTCGCAGGCTGCCAGCGTTTCCCACGGTGACATATGCTCCCTTCTGCCGTCTATTTAAGGGCAGAGGATCTATCGATCGGCGCTGTCCTGACTGTTCGGCTGCAAAGGGGGGAATGGAGAGAATATGGATCCGTACAGAATCAAAATAAGCAGCACGTGTCATTAGAGCTCCAGTTCATTTCATGATAACCTTGTGTGAATAAGAGACATTTTCTACGCTTACCATGCTGATACTATCACACAATCTCTTGCAATCTGCATGATTTAAATTGACAATTATAATTTATGATTGGCAATAACCTTAAAATTAATAACTGAAAAAAATATGCTTGTAGCAAAGTAATACGGGCATCATTTCCTAATCGAATAATTGAAGCAATTTATGCACCAATGTGTATTTTTCTTAAATTACAATTTCTTTATATTTCCAATGAAAGCTGCGATGAGAAAGCTAATCAATAGATCGATTCCCCAGAACGTGTGCTGTCAATTCTGGAGAAGGAATTTCGTCCTTATAGTCAATTTTTCCTTGAGGTTTTCCTCCCTTGCAACCCGCCCCCCTCCCGCCTCTAAACCCCCCCCCCCTCCAGTTTCACCAGGCACCTCACCAAAGGGGTGAGGAGGAGGGAGGGGGGGGGGGGGGGGGGAGACTGATAGAGATGGAGAGAGTGGAAAACATGCGAGACAGAGATAGATGGCGTGGAGATAATAGCTGAATGAAACAAAGAAACGAGAGAGAGGAAGGACAAGAGGTTGTGTCACAAAAGCGCTGTACCGCCCCCACAACCAGCACACACACACACATTCACAAACATTTATATATTCAAAGATAAAAATATAAACCTTTGTGTTTAATAAGCATGCAGCTATTGGTATTGTATGTGAATTTGGTCATAACATGTAATGTATGTATAAAATATAAAGAAACCGTATATAGTTACGGATATATGCTTGATATTTATATTTGAATGCATATCTCTTGTCCAATTTTTGTGAATATATCCGTGGTAATATTGCTGCACTAACCCTTCTTATCTGCGGGCATTAATTGCATTAGTGCCTTTAACGCGTTGATCAGAAGACACAGAGAAAAAGGGACAGAAAGAGTATGGCAAGCAGACGGAAGGCAGGAGATGTCAAATGGGGTTAAATCTCATTATCCCTAACCAGAGAAACAGATCGATGGACATCATAGCCCAGGATGAAACGAAATCACCGAATCCTCTGTAAAAATTAAATTGCGGTATTAACCAAAGCAAAGAGGAAAACCTATCTCTGTCTTTGTCTCTCCCTGCCTCTCACCCTATCTATCTGTCTCTCACTTTCTCTCTGTTTCTCTGCCTGGCTGTCTGTTGGCTCTCTCTCTCTCACTCTATTTGTCTTTCTCGATTTGTCTTTGTTGCTCTGCATTTGCCTCTCTTTCTCTCTGCCTCTCTGTCTATCATTCCCTCTACGTCTGACCGCCTCTGTTTCTCTTTCTCTCCCTTTGTCTCTCCAGTTGTCTCTGTCTGTCTCGATCTGTATTTGTTTCTCTGTCTCTACCCTTCTCTGTTTATCTGTCTGTCTTTCTCTATCGGTCTGTTACTCTGTCTCTGCCCAGCTCGTTTTTCTTTCTCGATCTATCTATCTATCTATCTATCTATCTATCTATCTATCTATCTATCTATCTATCTATCTATCTATCTATCTATCTATCTCTCTCGCTATCTCTCTCTCTATCTATCTATCTATCTATCTCTCTCTCTCTCTCTCTCTATCTATCTATCTGTCTATCTATCTCTCTATCTATCTGCCTATCTATCTATCTAGCTATCTCTCTCTCTCTATCTATCTATCTTTCTCTCTCTCTCTCTCTCTCTCTCACGCACACACAGAAACTACCAGTCCCCATCCACAAATGAGACAGTAAACTTTTGATCAATGTGTTAAGGCGGTTCACCTGCACCAACCTAGTTAACTGATAATTGACAATTCCAACGGTTCCTTTTTGAGCGGAGGGTGACGTTAACAGGTTTCCTGCGTTCGTGAAATGTCATTATTTTGGTGAAAACAGCCGTATTCCATTGTAAATATTATATCCTGTTATAAGTTGAAATATTTGTCGTGTACATCGGAACTATGCAAAATATCTTTCAAAAATCCCCAGTATTCAACCATTGCAAACTGCTTACACATAAACTGCTGTAGTTTCAGCACCTCGGGATAAAACGTTGAACGCTAACTTTTTTTTTACAAAAAAGGGGTGGGAATAATCTGTTATACCATTGGATAAATTAAGGATTTAACAGTTCACCATACAGTATTCTAAGTTCAAATGATTGTTAAGGAGACATAATAATAGAATAAAAACAAACTCTAATGTGCAGCCCTTACTGGCTGAATTAAAAACACATTATTTGTATAACTGGGTTGGTGCCACGTCAAATTTTCCAGAAGATTATACAGCTATTTGTTGTTCTATTGTCCAATGAACGAACCAGAAATTACAAACCAAATTAATCTGAAATACCATTTTAAGAACCTATGTTATCAACACAAATCATGCGCGTTTAAGGACAGCGAGACAAAGGAGCCCCCCCCCCCCCCCCCACCACCACCCCCCATACCCCAGTGTCTTTATTATAAATGATTCGCATCTAAGCTGGTAAAGAATGTAGTTTAATTTGAACATGTATTTTCTCTATATATCTTCCTTTTACTTTTTCTACCATTCCGTCTCCCAGTCCTTTCCTTTATGTCATTCTCTCCCCTTTCCTATCCATATTAATGCACCAAGTATATGAATGAGCCAATGGTCTGGCGTAACAGTGATTTCGCAGTGTTAAACTTCCTTGAACTGGACTGGGATCTCTAATTGTAAAGCTACACAGACATTATTATGTTATTGGAAACTGAAACAAGTTTAACAAACATGGACAATAAAGGGGGATTCATCTGCAAATAAAAATCACAGTCACTGAGAACAGTCAAATATTTATTTTAAATTTGTTGTAACTCTTATATAAAAAGTACGTGCACTGGTGCAGTGTTTTATCACGTCTGACCAACATCTCAAAGCGCTTCACACAATGAATTACTTTGAAATGCAACAACAGTGATGTAGAGAAACATGTCCCTTTTCAACTTTCTGATTCGGTTTTCCACACAATGTACAAAAGAGTCATGCTTTATTTTTTTTAATATAAAATGCACTGGATTAATTGTTATTTGCAGTGAGTACTTATATTTCTGCACAGTCCCAAAATATTTAGGAGACCTAATATATCCATAATATTTTAGTATATGAGGACAATTGTACAGCAACTGTCTCAGACCCGACCCATGGCTGAAACGCCTTAATCACAAATATAGTAGAAAGTGTTTCCCTTTAATTATTTTATAGTTCGTGAGGATGAGATAACAAAAGGTCCCGAGAAACAGTTTTGTAATCTTTAACTTTCACTTGGAAAAAATATATTTAGCTTTTAAAAACATTCGCTCGGCTCGCAGTCAATATACAAACTAATGGAATTGGACTCTGACAAAGATGCAGACTGACAGAGCTAGTTCAGTCAGGTTGAAGAAAAAAGTTAATCTTAAAAGGGGAGTGAATTTATTAATAATGAAAGTGGAGTTACGACAATACAAAATATTGTTCAACATGCTGAGAATACAATATAGTCATTACAAATACTGTGATGGATTGTATTCTAATATACTTTACATATAATAGTCTTACTACATTGAAATGCACTAATAGATATTCCGCGGTTTAATATATAACATATATTTATACAAACACATTTTTTGGCTGCCATTGCCAACATTATATAACAATCTGTTACAGTTAGTGCTTAAACCAAATGCAGGACAAAGTGATTTTACAGGTTATGATAGTGAGAGATACTCCATCAATACCATGGCAAACAGTAGCTACGAATAGGTTTCAAATTAAAACAAAGTGACGGATACTGCATTATAAGAGATTCGTGCTCCATACACTGACGCTACGCTAAATCAGATAGCGCTTAATTCTGAAAGATACTAAACTGCAGTTTGTTGTATAAATACTGCATTAAGTATAATGATACACACTGACTAAAGTGCAGCAATATGTGCCACATTCAAGCATAATCGTTGACAAATATGTCTGGAACTAACTGCATGGAAAAGGTAACACAATCAGTCACACTGCCTTGAAACATAGCAGTCAGCAATACTAATATGACAGTGTTGGAGAGTGCGATAACATGCAGTGTTAAAAAATACATTGATATACAATATTAAATGGCGTGTGGAAATAAATTGAGCGATCCGATTGGTCGAAATAGCGAGCATTAATGAGTAATATAAAGTCTCCATTCCTGGAAACGACAGATATCTACTCCTCTTAAAAGGGACGTTTCGGTGAACCTTGTGCTGGAATAGGGCACATTGAACAGGAACTGTAATAATCCATTTTTAAAAATGCACTCGGAGCACAGAAACAGGCACACATCAGAGTACAGAAATATACACCCTGTCGTACAGAGTAATAGGCACTGGATTGAAACAGAGTAATAGAAGCTCTAGTTAAATAAATGCTGCATTAAAGTAGAGAAATACGTATTGCATTGAAGTAGTGCAATAAATGTACTGAACGGTGCAATGGGCATTGGAGACAAATAACTGCATTAAGATCGAACCACAGCTGTCTGACTAAAACGCAGTAACAGGCAAACCATCACATTTCAGCAAAAGGCGCTGCATTGCAATGCAGTAATAGATACTGCAGCAAAACAGGGAAATAGGTATTCGGTTTGGATACAGCGACAGATAATATGGTAATGGCGAGTAATAGATATTTAATTAATAAGATACATGCAGACATTTGGATATTCAAACAAGGGTTGTAATCCAATCACGATGAAGTTAGATTTATTTGCAAAACCCCAACGTCTACACCGCTGCCTGTGAAACAAAGAGGACCTATATCTGTGGCACAAAATTTGGTGCCAGGCACCCTTTGTGAGGTTGTTTTCACCAGGCAATTTCAAAATGGCTGTGTTTTATATGTAGGGCTACAACTAATCAACGTTTAAATAAATATAAACGCTTTTATGCAAAAGTCTCGACTGCAGCATTGATGTGCAGACCCAGACTGAATTGGGGGTGGGGATAGTTTAAAACTATACCAAGCATATACCTTTAAAAAAAAATCAAACTCTGGCCTCTTAAAATGCTCGCATTTTACGATTTTTGCAATTGTAAAACTAGGATTGTTTTTTTAAAAAAACATTATTTTTCACAGTCCCTGGGCTGACGGCTGCCGTGATGTGCAGTGTGGCTAAAGGCCAGAGACCTCCGATGGAATAAATCGAACAGCAGATTGCAATATGCGTTGAGATTATATTAATGGAGAGAGAAAGGGCCAGAAAAAAAACCCCACACAGCCGCTTAGAAAGGAATATTATTCATGAGAAAATTAAATAATTTCTAAGGAAATGTTTTAATATGTTTTACATATCATAATGAATGCACACAGTAAGGATATTTCCTGTAGGAAAAAATGTTAAAGGATATTAACTAGCAGACTATATAAATAAACCCTGGATAAGCGTTTTCAAGTTATCCAGTCTCCCAACGAGATTCAGCAATAAGGGCAATGCAATTCATTGCAAGAAAGATAATGCAGTCCTTGCCTGGATTACTGTAACACACATTTTTTTTTTGGAATCATTGAAAGTGAAATAAATTGTAATATTGAAGGAGCCAAATCAGAAGTCCCCTAAATCAGTGGAGAGAAAAAATTGCACCGTCCCTGGGTGGGCTCGAACCACCAACCTTTCGGTTAACAGCCGAACGCGCTAACCGATTGCGCCACAGAGACTGGCTGGCAGTTTCGAGTCAATCGTGCTGCCTGAGTAGAATTAAGTCTTCCTCTTTCTGTGTGCACAGACCTAATTGGAAAATGAATGAATGGACAGCAAGATAAATCTCTAATAATCAAAACAAAAGGAGATTCCATTCAGCGGGCTGCATGCTTTAAACGCTGCATGTCCACATTAACCCCTTGGGGACTGGTGTGAGGTTTTTTTTTGTGTGCCAGATCCCAGATTTTCTGCAGCGTGGTGCAGATAGGATTGACATATATTCTATAACATATATTTTGCTTTGTAAAATTATGCATATTTATGGGGTTGTTTGAAGGAATAAGCAGACGTAAAAGGGTTGCATGCAACTTGCAAAAAAAAGCAATCTTATATTGCATTGTTTTTGCAGTGCTTAAATAGCTCTGCGTGCTTTGTTAAGAGACATTAATGTTACATAAAGTCTATGTGGAGGGGGTAATGTAGCACATAGCACCCGCGTGGACGTTACCCTCCGTTAATACGATTTTAAAACACGATTACCATTACCAAATTCTAACTGCACATTGAATTCAGCGACAGAGAGAAAATTATTTATGTCCATAAAGGCATTTCCGATTCTTTCGTGTGCATTGCAAGGTTTATTTTTTTTTTAAATCGTAAAGCCAAACTGCAGTTTATTCAGAATTAAGTGAATGGAGCACATTGTCTTGGAACACGTGTTTTTTTGTGTTGCAAAAATTTATATTTTGGAAATGGCAACATTAAAAAAGGCACAAATGTTTTTAGGAAGAACAGAATGTGCTTGCAATTCTCAGACTGGGGGTGGGGGGCGGGGAAGTTGCAGTGAGATTTTTTTTTGTGTGTGTATTATTTTCCCGAGGCATCAAATGGTTAACAGGAAACCAGCGAGCCCGGTTGCAGCTGTCAATCAGCCGGCGGCTGCAGACGGATCAGGTTGCTCCGCTGATGTAAATGAAGCTGCCTGTTGGAGGGGGAGGGGAGATAATTGGTAAATGTAATAGATTCCACTGGCTGCAGCCTGCAAAAAAAAAGCATCTGCAATCAGTTTCTCATTGTAATTACTCATTCCCAGTCCTGAACAGAGATCGTGGACTGAAAGCACTGCATATTCTGATTTTTTTAAAAAAAAATATATATTTTTTTAATAACCTTGCAAGTTGATCACTGATAATGGGTGGAGAGCAAAGCTATAAAATAATGCCCTGAGTGATTATTGTAATAGTGCACCAGATTCGTGCACTTGAACAGAAATGAAAATAAAAAACACGGAATAATTTCTAGGGTTTCCCCCCTCCCCCACCTGAATTGTACGCTTTAATACTCGCCATAGATTGGTCTCTCGTCAATTTAATCGGAATCTCAATTGCAATATCGTATATATATATATATATATATTGGTAGCCGAATTTCTGATTTACTTTCCATGTTCGTGCAAAATAGTCTTAAATCTTTTTGTGCATATTTTGTACTGTAGACTTTACTGGTATTCTGATTTGACTGGTGTAAAATGTGTTCTACAGCTCTGGAAATGTACATAATCCAGCCTAATACGTTTAAATATATTGCATTAAAGAAAAGTTTGCATTTCTATAGCGCCTTTCACGACCACCGGACGTCCCAAAGCGCTTTACAGCCAATGAAGTGATTTTGAAGTGTAGTCACTGTTGTAATGTAGGGGCCGCGGCAGTCAATTTGCGCACAGCAAGCTCCCACAAACAGCAATATGAAAATGACCAGATAATGTTTTTAGTTATGTTGGTTGAGGGATAAATATTGGCCAGGACACCAGGGAGAACTCCCCTGCTCTTCTTCGAAATAGTGCAATGGGATCTATTTACATCCACCTGGGAGAGCAGAGGGGGCCTCAGTTTAACATCTACATCTGTAAGATGGCACCTCCGACAGTGCAGTACTCCCTCAGTAAAGCACTAGGAGTGTCACCCTAGATTGTTGCGCTCGGGTCTTTGGAGAGGGGCTTGAATCCACAATCCTTCTAACAATCAGAAGGCGAGGGTGCTACCAACTGAGCCACTGACTGACACTCGAACAGGGGCAGGCACATTACAGGCGCTTTGAATATCCCTCACCCTTCAATTTCTGGTCAGGCATTGGGCATTGTGTCACTTACCTGCTGCATCATGAGTCGTCATCATGGCTGCCCCGCTGAGTATTACTGGACCTTGCACCAAACCTCAAAAATACCTGTGGTTTTTGTAAATAAAATTTGTAGATCTTTTCATTACAAGCCACACACGTTGAATGCTGAACACAAACAGCGGTAGGGTAGGCTGTCCGCGTGATTTCTTGCTACCTGCGATGAAAACTCGCCAAACGTTGTGTTTCCTAATGCAGCAACCAACAAAAAAAAAGTTTTGTGCACATCTGTACAAATGTATCTTTTTTTAAAGATGTGTTTAATAGAATCTAAATAGACAAGAATTCAGCGGGGTGCTGGTACCGCTCTTGATGGTTTACGATTCCCCATTGAACAGTTTAATTTTTATTATTAATTAGAAGAAGAAAAACTTTATGGAGAAGGAATTTTACTCCATCTTGTGTGATTTCCCCCGTAGTTTATTCTTAAATGTTGTCTTGTGTATAGTCCGGGGCAAGCTCCGAGAGATCGCCTTTTCTTTACTTCAAATACTACATTGAAAATCGACCTAATGTGGAATGGAGAGAGTGAAACTTTTAACCCTCCTGTTTTATATCGCTCCCATCCCCTCCTCTCCAAACCCAATATATTAACATTTGGAACCCCACTAAAATGCAGCCGCGCCCCCAATTCCGGCTTCTATCGCAGAAAAGGTGTTGTAACATTTTTTTTAATAACCAAACCTACAGCACGCATGAGTTACATAGACAGGCGTTTGTATTTCAGTTATCGTTGGGCACAGAAGAGGAAACAAACTGGTGCAGAAGGCCCCAAGAGGTGGATCACATGGTGGAACCCATGCGGTGGCCCCATCAAGTGCTCTGTCTACGTGAGCTGGGTTTATGTGCGCACAACGACTTCAGAACCCAATGACGGGGGGAGCTGGTACTATATCAGTTTATGTGAATTTGCAGGGCATTGTTGGTAGGTTGCATAAGGTTAATATCTGACCAATTTATTGCAATTTAACAGTATTCAGTTAAGGGATGTGCTACACTCGAATTGTCTGCATTTCTTCATTACAAACCTACATAAGGGAAAATTCTCTGCATGTTTTTTCTCTAAAGAGGGAAAATCAAAACACGCTGATATTGATCAGTAGTGGACCTTGCTGTCTGTTTTTTTTACTTCCTGTGATTTCTGTGCGAATCATATAGCACAGAAGGAGGCCATTCGGTCCTTCATGCCTGAAAGAGCTATCCAATTAGTCCCACTCCCCTGTTCTTTCCCCACAGCCCTGCAATTTTTTTCCTTTTTAAGTATATATCCATTTCCTTTTTGAAAGTTACTATTGAATCTGTTTCCACCGCCCTTTCAGGCAGTGCAGTCCAGATCACAACAACTCCCTATGTAAAAAAAAATCTCATCATCATCTCCTCCTGGCTTTTTTGTCAATTATCTTAAATCGGTGTCCTCCGGTTACCGACCCTCCTGCCAGTGGAAACAGTTTCTGTAATATAGAGTAAAAATGCCACAGTTAAAGGAAAATCGACATCTCGGGGTTAATACCATTTTATGGGGTTTATCAAATGCGATCCTTTCCTTCAACCCTGTTTAAAATGTGGATTAAACTGAAAACCATTGTAACTAATCGCTCTTCGAGTTCAAGGAAAGATTATCCGTCTCGTGCATTGAAGCAGGAAATCGCCTTAAAACATTGGAATATTTTTTCCGGAATGCTTAAAGTGATTTTTTTTTTGCAAGGATTCGAAAACAACATCTTCAGGAAATGTTCGCAATGCTAATTTATTGTGTTGTGAATACCTTTTCAAAATAATTTCATTTTGTTGATGGAGCATTTTGACCATAACAATCCGAAGACCATTGCGTCTCATTGTGCTGTGTGTGTGGTCTATCTATACTCAACCAATTTCCATATAACCCGCCAAATTTCCAGTTACATGGTGGACACTGTGCGCTTTCGGGGAGGTATTTGGAGCCCCTTTTCCGCGTTAATAAAGGCCGATTTATTGTTGTTGCTTTTTACGACTTAACCTAAAAAGCCAAGCGAGAGTTGTCATGGATAGTGCGTGAACGGGGGATGCCATCAGGGATCGGGCAATGTGCAAGATTTTGGTTAGAAAGAAAGAACTTGCATTTCTATAGCGCCTTTCACTTCCTCAGGACGCCCCAAAGCGCTTTACAGCCAGTGAAGTACATTTGAAGTGTAGTCACTGTTGTAAAGTAGGAAACGAGGCAGCCAAATTGCGCACAGCAAGCTCCCAAAAAACCAGCAATGTAATAATGACCAGATCATCTGTTGTAGAAACGGTACCTTTGCATTGGTTTGGGAATTAGCCGTGAAGATAAATCTGGTTATCTTTATGGGTAGAGGCAGCGGCAAGGATAGTTTGGTTGCTGGGCCTGGGGACAACCCGTCATCATAAACTAATTAGGCTGGAGTTAATTGCAGGGACATCCTGGTTGGGTTGGGATGAGAGTTTGTCCGCGCTACAACCCGATTGAGTTGAGATGGTGGTTTACCAACGAGGGGAGTCTGGTTGGGTTGGGTTGGAGCAGGGAGAATATCCTGATTGGGATTGTGTTATCGCAGCAATAGCTTGGTTGGGTGCGGTTTGGGGTGGGGGGTCAAAGCCTGATTGGTTGAGAGTTTATATGAGCTCGTAGCATGGTTGGATTGGATTCTGTCTTTCACCAGTCCGACAATACTCCAGGCCATTATTACATTACATAGCATTTACAGCACAGAAACAGGCCATTCGGCCTGACAGGTCAATACTGGTGTTTATTCTCCACACGAGCCTCCCCCCAGCTTACTTCATCTAACCCCATCAGCATAACCTTCTATTCCCATCTCCCTCATGTGCTTATCTAGCTTCCCCTTAAATGCATCTATGCTATTCACCTCAACCCATCCCTGTGGTAGCGAGTTCCACATTTTTGCCACTCTGAGTAAAGAAGATTCTCCTGACTTACATATTGGATTTTTTAAACCTTCATGCATACAATTATAATAATGAAACAGCTATTTAAGATCTCACTGGATAAATATTCTTTATAATTCTTCGCCTTTATTGGCTGAAGAACAAATCACATCAATAGATTCAACTCTCGAAGATCCAATGCTATTTGCGATGGACTTATAATTAGAGATATTTCTAAATTAAACATCTAAGTAGTGTTTGCCTGGTAGACTTCCTTGGGGACTAAGTGAGAACTGAGAAAGCAGTGTTACTAATGCTCGCCGGTCCAATTATCTACCTTCACTTCTCACCTTACTCTGCAAGGAAGCCCCGAAGCGAGAGCTCAGGACTTTTTCGACTTGGTATTCCGCACGTTTTCTTTCTAACTGAATCCTTTGATCTGTTCCGCTTTGGAGATACACGGTCTGCACCACCCAAGGCGGGATTAATAAAAAAAAAAATCCCCAAAAAGAATGCGACGCAAGCCTGGAGAAAATGAATCGAGACATCTCTCAGCGTATGCAGCAGCCAACCTGGGAGACAAATCGGAAGAAACGCCGCTCTTGCCACTTCCAATAAGGACGCGCCTTTTGTTGACAATTATTTAAATAATTCATCTAGATTTTTTCTTCCCATTAAGATGAACTCTCCTCTATTATGAACAGAATCACGGAGTCTCACAAAATATGAGATATTGAGAGCCATAAATCTTAGTTATTTGACTCCCTACAGAAGTTAGGACATTTTGAGAAGTTTTATGTGGACAATTTGTCAATCACTCCCGGATGGTGGATTTAACCAAGTACACTACTTAATCTATTTCTGCGTGTAGAAGGGTCATGCATCCAGAGTTGGTGGAATGGACTCAGTTTGATTATTGGAATATTTGGAAATTGGAGTTGCACCTCTTTGGAAGGGCGTGTCGTTCAGTCAACAGTTGCTCCCACTGCACTCTCTGGTAATTCCTGCAGGACACAGTTTCACTGCCATCCCATTAGGCGAACACGAACTAACATTCGTTACCTTTTTCCGAAATTGGTCTCATGTCATAAAATGAAGATAGCGAGAATAAAAAAAACACAATGCGGAGAGAGTTTTGCCACCATCATTCCTCCCCCCCCCCCCCCAGAAATGCAACACCATTCCCTTCCCTTCTTTCTGTCTGACAGAAACTACCTGATTTATTTGAGAAACTGAGATGAAATTCCGAGCCCCATAGTGGAGGACCGAGCCAAGGCGAGAAAACGACGTAAATCAAAATGCAGCTGGCTGTTTCGCACTGAAATGCGGGCAATTCGAACCAGTGATTATCTTCCACAATGCAAAACAAGTCGGTGCCCATATGCCCTACTTCAATGATTTACCGATTGCTCGTTTTTAGTCCAACAGCCGAAATGAGTTTAAAATTGAAAACTCCAGCTCTGTAAGTCCTAAATGTGCTCAAGACTGCTCTCAATCGGAAGCAAAACATTCCAATTGTCCAATATTACATCGTGACTTTCGGGGCTATTAAGATGTCCCTCAGTATCTGTATCATACATCTACAGCAAAATAAGGTGAGTGTTTCCTCGCCCGAATCGAATTGCTATGACTATTCTTTCAAAAATGATTTAAAATGTGGAATAGAGTGAGAGGGAGACCTAGGTCCATGATAGACTTTAAACTTTAGAAAATCAACGATAGATCAGTATCTGGTGCTATGCTGTAACTGTATTTGGCAACAATATTTCATTATATCTGGAGTTTACTGTATCTATAACAGTTTCGGGCCTTTACAAAGCATTGGGACATTGATACTGTTCCCTATAACAGGAGCTTCATTCTAAACAGGTTTCACCGTTAAACATTTGGAAAGGAAGAGGTATTTTTTATATGGAGTTTTATTAATCTGTTAATTTGTGTACCTTTCACGGATTGCTTACTATTGCTGGAATCTGTTATATTGCGTGGGTGGAGATCACTTGTCAAATTGACAACTGAGTTTAGTCTCGCCTCCATAATAGCGGATTTGATATAATTATACGTGTCTTTTTTTTCGAAGTTGAATTGTAAATTCTTGCAACATACATGGTGTGCCAAGAGGGCTGCATCTGCCCATCAGAGAAGGAGAACGAGCTGGAAGTGAATCCCTAGGCTACCATCTTGCCTTGTAGCTTGTGATCTATTTATTGTAGCGTGTCAAGCGTGTCAACTCTTGCTCGTTACATGCTCCGCAACTCTGTGACTGTGCCTAGTATTTAGACTGCTCAGTTCCCGCGAGAAGAGAGATTTCCCTCACAGGATTTGCAGTTCAGTTTGTACATCGATAGATCTGGGATCCCTAAATGTATGCAAACGAATCAATATATAAGAAATGTGAAACTCGAAAGTGGCAAGTGCCCACAATGCAGAGTGCTCTCACTGAAATATTCAGAATATATTTAGAAATTGAATGGATTCCTGAGAGTCTAAACAGTCTTTTGATGCTGACTTGCCCGTCTGCTGTGTAACACTACGCAACCTCAACTCTTAACACAAATGGAATTCGATCAATACCAATAACAAGTTGAGATCGAGACTTCAGCAACTTCTGATATCAAGAATCAGTGCAACAGAACACAAAGGTTCCAACACAGAATTATTATAACTCAATTAAGTATAGAACGTGCTGGGAATGCACCGCAGGTCTGAAAGAGAAAGATGTGGAACCTTTCATCCCCCATTGTAACATGTTTGTTCAGGAGGCATGAAGTGATTAATTCTATGAATAACCATGTAAGTAAGCATAATCAGATAATAATAACTGTATGACATCATGTTGTAATGGCAGAGTTAGGGATCTAAAAAGAAAAAAAGAAAGACTTGCATTTCTATAGCGCGTTTCACGACCCCCAGACGTCCCAAAGCGCTTTACAACCAATGAAGTACGCGGCAGTCAATCTGTATACAGCAAGTTCCCACAAAGAGCAATGTGATAATGTCCGGATAATCTGTTTTTTTGATTGAGGGATGAATATTGGCCAGGATAACTCCCCTTCAAAATAGCGCTAAGGGATCTTTTACGTCCAACTGAGAGAGCAGACGGGCCCTCAGTTAAACGGCTCATCCGAAAGACAACACCTCCGACAGTTCAGCACTCCCGCAGTACTGCACTGGAGCACCAGCCTAGATTTTTGTGCTTAAGTTTCTGGAGTGGGGACTTGAACCCACAACCTTCTGACTCACTAGGACGAAGGTGCTACCAGCTGAGCCACGGAATGAGCTGCCAAGGACAGACTGTCCTTGTATCTTGACAAATGTTGTCCTTGATAAAATGTTCTTATGTAATGGATTTGAGCTGCCAACTCACACTAGATCATCCTATCTGGGTATTTGGAACTCATGCATAAATTGGATTTGCACAAGAAACCCGTGAGCTTGGGTGAATAACCCACGCTCGAATCCCTGTAATGAATTTCCTTCTTCGGGATCTAAAGTCTAAAACTACTCGAACGCTCTTTCAGACTTTGACAAAGAGTTCTCCTCTGCTCCTTTTCTTGGCGAAGGTATGATCATGGCGGAGTTCACTTGAACAATCTCACCCAAGGTCGCCTGTCAATGATTACATACTGTTGGAACAGACCAAAATATGTTGTTCGATCAATTTTTCTTCCCAATGGAATAGGGAGTAAATGTGATTCCGTCTGAGAGACACCTGGTTTGACTCACATTATTCCATCTGTCATTAGAGTGTTAATTTTGGGCGTTCCTCAAACATGCAGCAACAGGAGATGCAACGATGTAGCCTATTTTCAGCAGTGCTGCGGGAAACCGCAGAATGTTGGACATTTTATACCCAAAGTGAAAATAATAACATATTGCTGCAGCAACTGAGAAATATTGCTGTGATGTACTAAAACATTTACTGAAAGGGCCTTAAATAAAATTAAGGCGCCGTGGCTGTCCAGACTTCATGGCATTGAGTCTTCTGCCAAGTCTATATGGACTTTTCGATTTTTACAGTAGTTTGAGCGAAACTCAATATAATTTCTGAAAATGTTGACTAATAAAGTTTTGTAAATATAAAAAACAAAGTTGCCTATGCGCTCCATCAAACCAGTTGGCTTCAGATACATTGAATGCTCAGGTCTTTTAATATTTGCCAAAACTCTCAATATCGCTGCAATAGGGATTTGGCCTTCTTTCGAGACATAGTTTGGCGATTCAAGGCAGAAGTTTTACTTGCCCATATCATCACAAAGCTATTTCTATCATAACTCGCCTTTCGAATGAGACGTTAAGCCTTCTCGGATAGACGTAAAAAAGCCTACTCGAAGAAGAGCAGGGAGAGTTCTCTCCGGTGTTCAGGCCCACATTTATCCCTCAACCAGCACCTAAATCAGATGATCTGGCCATTTATTTCATTGCTGTTTGTGGGAGCTTGCTGTGTGCGTATTGGCTGCCGCTTTTCCTTATATTACAGCAGTGACTACACTTCACAAGGTATTTATTGGTGGTAAAGCGCGTTGGGACATCCTGCGGACGTGGAAAGCGCTATATCAATGCAAGTCTTTCTTTTCTTTCTATAACATCCCTTAGTTCTAGTTAGCACTTGATTCGGAAAATACAGCGTTGTTCACAAAAAGGGACCGGTCTTTTTGGCCCATGCAATGTTATGACTGGTATAACAGCCTGAGTACTGCACGTTGAAATATTTGTGTGTGTGCGGCTCCGTTTTAATGAGAAATGGTGTCGTGATTATGATTTATTGAAGGTGCTGTAATACTTTTTATACTGACGTGGCGCATTATTTCAAAATCTTTCTTTTAAATTACAGCATATAATATGCTTGGTCACTGCAAGAATTAATAACAACATCCTTTGGAAAACACAAGATTTTGGTCTATTAAGCGAGTGTGTACGTGCTTATGATGCGAATATATAGGAGTTTGAAGAAGGACATGTAACATCTACCATGATGAACCCACCTGACACAGAATTCTCGGGCAGCTTTTCGATAGTAAATCATAGTGAGCATCTACAGATCTAGTGTTTAATATCTACCCGCCGGTTATTATGCGGTAGAATTGGAGAAATGCATAGTCACAAAGGACACGAGTTTGCAGAATGACCTGTCTAGTTTACTCTACCTAGTTTGATGGGAAGTGTTGAGTTGGGATTCAATGGGTTTAAAACGCTGGACACGATATTGAAGAACGAAAATGTATTCATTTAATCTTGTACAAGTATACGCACGATATATACCTGCCGGTCCTGTACAGAAATCACCTGGCATGATCTTCTATCTTACACCTAGTCTGATGGTCTGGTAGATACCTCATAAAGGAACTGCGTGTAGGTTTTATGAAGAGAAGAAGAGCATAAGCTGATGGTTTTGTGCAGTTTAAATATAGTATAGGCAGGCTCTACGGGTCTGATACACACATCATGTACATAATCTAAGGATCTTGTACATACAGTACTGGCAATGTGTGCTTTCTTTCTACATAGCGGTATCATACATGAATACCGCATATTTTCTTTCTCCATATGGATTCTGTGACTGACAGAGCTTTGTGGTTACTGTTGTTCATGTTTTGTCAGATGTGGCAAGAAGACCACCCCCTGTGTCTCGTTTCCGACAGAATTAAATATTTTCCCATTAATGATTCAGCTCTTTCTCAAAAAAGGTTCCACGGTATGTTTCCATGTAACTGGAACAAGTCAACAAGAAACACAAATGTAAGATATAAATAAATAAATAATCAGACAGGTTAGAAACCAATTAATTACAGAGAGAGAGAGTGGTTAGAATGTAGGATTCACCGCCACAAACTATTGGTGAAGCCTATATGGGGTAGTTGCTTGAAAAAAGAGGAATATAAAGAGAACATGCAGAGAGCAGGAGAGTGGCATTAGACCAGGAGATTCCTGTGGAGAAAAATACGGCGCCGACCTGATCGGCCGAATGGTCTTTTTCTGTACTCTAACATTTTTTTGATTCTATGTACAATTGATTATATTTTCTAACTTAATGAAATTTGTATTAGGAATAAAGTGCAATTTCCTACATGACAACAGTGACTACACTTCAAGAAGTACTTCATTGGCTGTGAAGCTCTTTGGGACGTCTGGTGGTCGAGAAAGGCGCTATATAAATGCAAGTCTTTTTTTTTCCTTTTTTGAAGTTCAGAGTTTATTTATCCTGCTTAGCGAGTGCTGCGGTGGTTTTCTTACTGAGTAGAGCACAGACTTACTCGAGATACCAACTTGTAGGGTATTGAAGTTGGTATCAGCTTGAATCCAACTGACTGCTTATGAAGGTCGGAATCCATTGGGTTCCCATCCAAATTGTTTTATCACTATTTGGATTTGATGAAGTACACGGTGAAACGGCTCGTGTGAAACGGCAAACAAAGTGGTAAGACACCATCGAATATCAGAAGGAATAAAAAGTCTAGCAGTTCCATTGAAAATAGTGAGAACTGATGCTTAATATTTAACACGCTTCTGATCCTGAACATTCAGGTGTACTTCCGGTTTATTATTTAAACACTTCCTTTAAATAAAAACAATGCAAAACAAATTGTGAGGCTGCAGAGCCTTAAAACTGCGGCAATGTGTTAGGAAACCAACATTTGTATACTTGTGCTGATGAATTGATCGGACAAACACGTTATGTGCATCGGATGCACTGTAAAAATGAAAGTGACCATAGCTAAATATGTAATCCTCCATTCTGGTCATATTTAATTCTATTTGAGCCCGGTTATTTCTGCGAAAACTGCTTGTCAGGCGATTAGTTGACTCCAGATTACTGGAAACCCGGTTTAATATTCGGTGCATGACCATCTATTGGAATAGATAAGGACAAAGACCGTAAAGGGGAAAGGCCCAATTTTCCGTGCTGTTACCTGTAGGTGTTGGTTGGTAGGGTTTCGCTTGGTAGCTTTTATTTCCCCACAATTGTGTGATAATTTAGCCCCCCCCAAAAACCCCATTCACTCCTCAATCAGTAGTCTGGGCGCTTTAAATGGAAAACATCAGCAAAAGCATCAGTTTGACTGCGCCGAGCTGCAACAATTCAAACCAGAAATTCGTCTTTGTCAGTCTGAAGAACACATGATCAAATGCCGGTGCCATTCCGAATTTAATGGCGTTACTTAAAACAGAGTGCAGGATTAAAGTAGACATGGCAATTGAGATGCAATGTTTATTCAGTCTCAAGCCAGTGTCCGGATAGGAACGTCTATCAAATATCATATTGTTGGAATGGTATTTTATATCGTCAAAGCCCTTCATTACAGAAATAACCTTTGCCAAGGGAAATGTTCACTCCATCAAAACTAATTGGGCTCATTGTTAACGAGATGCAATTTTAAATTCTTTGACCCGAGTCATTTTATAAAACCATTATATTATTATGGTGCCTGCTTTTACATTCTCGAATTGCAGGCGCCAAGTTCCTGAAGAAGTGTGTTCAAAGGATCGCTGTCAACTGTGCCCTGGCTAGCATTCATTTACACGCGAAGCTTATCAGCAGCATAGCATTGGAGAAGCAATAGAGTTACATCAAATAGCCGATGATTCAGCCTGCCCCTCGGTTACCTGGTGCTAAAAAAAAATACCCTTCAGTGTAGACCATGAATAAAGCAAATTCTGCGCATGTCAGAATATAAACTCATGTCATTTTGTAATGTGCAGGTTCTGGTCTCCGCGCTATTCGGAACTTTCCTTCCGACAGAGTGGAAACCCAGATGGCGCATATTGTATATGATGCAGAGAAAAGTGTTGCTAGTCTAAGTTACCTGTTTAAATCTTTCCGCGAGACCCCTCTATATTAGAATGTGCAAACATTCAACCCTGTTTCAATATTAACAATTTAACATCTTCAAAACGCGTGTAAGCATAGAGGAGAGAAAATGGCTACCATCATTAGGAAAGATAGTTCAGTAAGTTACATGAAGCTTCATTATTCGGGTTAAACTGCGTCCAAGGTTAGCACCTTTAAGGGCATCCGGGTGGGTGTGTCTGAACTCGGAGACGCCCAAGAACTTTGACCCCCTTGAGAGATTAACTCTTGTGAAAAAATACTAATCAATGAACTGAGGCAACCCCTGGAAAATCACCCTCTATCAAAAAGGGTAATGCTACATAAGCGTGGAAATTGCATCCCTGCAATTGCAGTGCCTTGCTGCACTGGGTTATGCGGCTCAGGGTTTAGCGATACACTAAATCCGGCACGTTATTAAAGCACTAAGAATTTTGAAAATGGATTCGAATGTATGGGCCTTTCCTCGCCCATAAAGTAAAGTTAGCAGCTCCTGGTTTTTTTTTGTTAAAAGGGAAAAATGCCTTGCACGTAAATCAACACGTGTTTCCCCTTCCCCCGCCGCCTCCTGTGCTAACTTAATGCAAAGTCTCTTATCTCCAGAACGCAAATACAGGGATGGAACAATGCCAAGTAAAACTCTTCGACGCAACTGCAGTACAAACGCTCCAGAAGACGTTGGCAGTTTATTCGCATTCAAACCACTAAGTGGAGGATGGACTATTTTTTGGCGAACTGCCACATACTCAAATCGATTTACAAAACCCTGAGCCTCTTAATAAAGGGCAGGATTGCGTTTTCCTCACTTGTATTACTGCACACTGGATCATACTGTCTAGTGCAGTCTATATATGCTACAGTTAAAGATCGATCATTTAGCATACCCCGTTTCTATCGTGATTCTCTGTGCTCGCTTTGTCTGCCACATTTCCCTTCAAATGGACTAAGCAATAAGTGGCTGGATATGATTAATTGACATCGAGGTTCTCTTGCTCTACGCCATCTTTTCAGATATTCCAACCAACACTTACTGAACATCACTAAAAGCAATTTAATGTGTTTGGTTATTGTTTGGTATCTGTAACCTATTTATCGGACATTGTATAGAGTCATCATATATTCAAGGTGTACAGTGGAGCGTTATAGCTTCAACTACAAAGGGAAGTATAGAATCAAAGAACAGTACAGCGCAGAAGGCGGCCATTCGGCCCATCGAGTCTGCGCCGGCTCTTTCGAAGAGCAATCCAGTTAGTCCCACTCCCCCGCTCTTTCCCCATATCCCTGCAATTTTTTCTCCTTCAAGTATTTATCCAAATCCCTTTTTATGAAGTCAACCTATTATTATGACACGATTAGTGCAGTCTGATGGAGCCTATTTCAGCTTAATCAAAAATAGCCAATGCTGCTAATCATTCTTTCCCAATGTCCTACAACTGTGGAGTCTCCCGCTCCTCCATTCTACGCTTCCTTATACAATCTACAAGCTTTTAATACCCAAATTTGGTGTCACTTAAACAATATTTCTTACTTTACCTCTCCTTCTTGCCTACTCTTTTCAACCTCGGTGTTGGTTTTCTCTATGGAGTTTGATGTTTCGCCTAGATTTCCCAATAGAAATTCTCAAGTGAAACTAGCCTTCCCAAAAGCAACGTTCGCGTGTTCACGCGGGTATTTGAGTTAGAAGGATGTGGGTTCAAGCCCCACTCCAGAGCACGTCATCCAGGCTGACACTTCAAGGTAGTACTGACAGAGTGCCACACTGTCAGAGATGCCGTCTTTTGGGTGAGAGGTTAATCCGAGCCCTCCTCTGCCCTCTCGGGTGAACCTGCAAGATCCTATGGCACCTCGAAGAAGAACAGGATGGTTCACCCGGTATCCCGGTCGATAGGTATCCCTTATTTAACATCACTAAAAACAGATTATCTGGTCACTGTCTCATTGCTGTTTATGGGAGCTTGCTGTGCGCAATTTGGCTGCCGTGTTTCCTACATTTCAACAGTGACTACACTTCAAAAGTACTTAATTGGCTGCAAAGCGCTTTGGGAAGTTCTGAGATCGTGAAAGGCGCTATATAAATGAAAATTGTTTTATTTCTTTCAATCCTATTGCATATATTATTAATAGTAATTGCTTTGTCCGTGTTACTTTTATCAGCCTTCGACTTCAAAATATTATATTCTCCATATAACTTCATTTTGTCTGGAGGGAATAGTGCTGATTCTGTACTCGAGGGCGCTTATACTCATGGGGATCAGTAAAGACAGACAAAAAAAACACTAACGTGTGTTTCTGTTGCAAAATGCTGACGTTTAATCTTCGTACTTTATCAGCATTTCCAAAATAAGAGTTTTCTTGTTCCAAATGGAAGGTGCAAACTTGCAGAAAACGTGGGTTGAGATTCCGGGCTGCATTTAGTTCTGTCTGTATGCGCATGGGGGAGGGGATGGAACAGCTGTATATTCGCTATGGCCCGTCTGTCTCTGCGTCGCTGTGTCTGTTATTGTGTCGAAAGGCAGGCTTGGGATCTCACCTACATCAATCAAACTCAATTTATCAGTTAACTCTGAAATCGGGAAGAGATTTTTTGTTGTTGTAGCCTTTCTCACTTTGGGTATTTTTGATTAATTGTGACGTCATTAGTGCAGCAGTCAAAACACACATTTAAAGATTGGGGCTTTATGTCATAACTTGTTCAACAGCGCCCATTGGCCATTTACGGCATCATCTGCGTGGCAGTATGGGAGGACCAATTCTGCAACAGCCTAGTAACATAAGTTGTATGTTTAAAGTATGGCACAGACCAACAGCCACAGTTAACGCGCTTTCACTATTCCTACATCATTGAATCCGATATTATTGTCGACCGCTACTCATCGGAGTTTTTTTTTGTGTTTAATGCAATGCTAATGAGAAACGGTTTTGGTGTATGTACCGGACAGAAGTTAAAGTGAAGTTTCTCTGGAAGTTTTGAGTTTCGAAATGGACATCCCCACCCCCACCACTCAGACAGACACATATACACAAGGACCTGTCCCCCCCCCCCCCCCCCCCCACCACCACCACCACCACCATTACAACATTACAAAATGAAACTGAGGTTTGCCACCAATAGATTGAAAGTGATGTGAGTGTCGGCAGTAATCCGCAGCCATCTGTTTCTGTTAACCCTCGGGAAAACGTGGGAAGTGGATGGGACACTGCTTAGCAATCCAACTGAGAACTGTAGACTTTGGAACTCCCGCGAACTTCTATTGAGTTCAAGATGTAGTCGTTCGTTTTCTCTTAGGCATCCAGCAATCAAAACCAGATCTATTTAAAATTGTATGAACTTTAAAAAAAAATTCTCAGATTGTTCTCTGCGGCTTCTTTGCAGGGGTTTCAAGTCTAAAATTATTTTCTAACCAGACAATTCATCTGCCAGGGGAAGGAGACATGACAATAAATAAACTGACAAAAAGTTATTACTGTGTGCAACCATTGTAAAAACAAAATGGCACGACCACAGCATGCGAAAGATGCAGTTTACCCAAGAATATGAGCGGCTATCCTTTTCTCAAGAAGATTATAGAAAATTGGAAAGTGCAATCACCCGGAGCATTTACATTTGGTTCATTTATAAAAGAGAAATTGAGAAATACTTACCAAATTAAGTATTAGAGAGGTTACAACCCCCTCCCCCCCCCCAAAAAAAAGCGAATAGGGTAATAGAGGGTTCATTAATAACAAGAAAATGTTATAATTGAATTAAATGGGTCAAAGCATAAAGAACGACCCAGAGACTTGAATCAAAGTAGAGTTTCCTTACATTACTGAGTTAGTAGGCTCTCTCAGGTGGACGTAAAAGATCCTATGGCACTATTTCGAAGAAGAGCAGGGGAGTTGTCCCCGTGTCCTGGCCAATATTTATCCCTCAAACAACATCACAAAAAAACAGATTATCCGGTTATTATCACCTTGCTGTTTGTGGGAGCTTGCTGTGCGCAAATTGTTTGCCGCGTTTCCCACATTGCAACAGTTACTACACTTCAAAAAAGTACTTCATTGGCTGTAAAGCACTTTGAGACGTCCGGTGGTCGTGAAAGGCGCTATAGAAATGCAAGTCTTTCTTTCTTTGTAAGTGGACTCCCCATTCGCGTAGATCACACTAACAATGTTTTCGTTTCCCTGAGTAAATGAAGAAAATATTTCATTGCTCGAAGCAGAATATTACCAGGGCATCCTAGTGAACTCTCAGTAGCTTAAGGTTCCTTGGAGAGACCTAATGAAGAGCATAACTGCAAACTACTTGCTGCAGGGCATGTAGAATGTGCTGGTGGAAATAGTTGTGATTCTTTAAATAATGGAATTCACCAGGCGTCCGCCTTTATCATTAATCGTTGGCCCATCACATACTTCCAACCGCTTATTAATTTTAGCTGAAACCCTGTTAAATATTTACAATATTTTATCATTGCAATAACTGATTCGACGACGTACTATAGTTTGGATGTTGTCTGGAGCAAAAACAGCTCTATATAATGAACATATATATATATATATATTATTAAATATCTTATGAACCTACCAACCTAAAGGGCGGTTGATTGCTTTTCAGCTATCTGCCATGTTTTAACTCCTTCCTGGGAGACCGCCTGGGAATACTAGGAATACCGGGGAGGTGTGTGTGTGTGTGTGGGGGGGGGGGGGGGGGGGGGGGGGGGGGGGGGGGGGGGGAGGGGGGGGGGGTGCAGGGATGAAGTGTTTAGTCGCGATGCTCCGGCCCTCATGGTGTGGGGAAGGCTTGATGGACCAGCTGGTCTATTACTGCCCGTCAATCTCGTATGATCGTAACAATACGCTTCAATACTTCAAACCTTGTGCCAGGAATGTCTGAAATATGTGTAATGGCTGCGTGGTGTATTAATAATAATAGGCACACATTGTGTCTTATCTTCAATAATAGCCACGAAATGCCGAGTAACAGGACATATTTTAGGACCTCTTGATTGATTCGGATTATCTCTTGGCATTTATCTGCAAATTTACCTGGACCAGGGTCAAGGATTCTCTGAATGGAGAAGGCACGAATGTCCTATTAAGCTGCTTTGTTACAAGTAACAGGGACACACAACAGCGACCATGATATGGAGAACCAGGGAGGTCTGTCTGTACTATACACTTTATGACTTTTTAAACAGCCTCGGCCATCCTTGAAGGGTTAATCTGTTTTGTTTTCAAATTGTAAAGTTTTACGAGCTGTCTTCACATAAGGTTTTGCTTACAAGCCCGACCTCATCGGGATCCTCCATAAGTTAAACCTTTTTTTTCAAAAATAGCGCCCGCTGCACGAATCCGCCGTCTCTTCGTTTATGATGTCATGCTTAACTCGGCCCCTAGAAATCGTTCAACTTTTAGCCCGTGGATAGCTGGGCAGCAAACGTTTGGCAAATTCGGCTGTAAATAAACGTACAGTAATTAGGAGCTGTTTGAAAATACAAGAGGGAATATTCGCCTAATACACAAGCTGCCGATAAACTTTTAGCTTTCATTTCCAAACAAAAAAAGAATGATAGACTTGCATTTAAATAAAATAAGAACAGAAAATGCTGGAAGCGCTCAGCAGGTCAGGCAGCATCTGTGGAGAGAGAGAGAGAAACAGAGTTAACGTTTCAGGTCGATGACCCTTCGTCTCTCTCCACAGATGCTGCCTGACCTGCTGAGTATTTCCAGCATTCTCTGTATTTATTTCAGATTTCCAGCATTCGCAGTATTTTGCTCTTGTACTTGCATTTCTATCGCGCCTTTCACGACCTCAGGACGTCCCAAAGCGCTTTACAGCCAATGTAGTCGTGAATAAGGTCTAACATGAAGCAGAATCTTAGTCAGAGCCCTATATGTTGCACTATATATTTCATCCTAGACACGAACAGAAACTTCGAAAAGTACTTGAATGTGAGTTATACTTTTTCCTCTCTCTTTGTAGTATGAGTTCTGCGATCTCGCCAGCTGCCGTAATTCTGTTCTCACAGATGTTGTAGTAGCGGTTGTGCAGTAGTCACAGTGCAGTACATGTAGCAGTAGACTGTTAATCTGTTACTGTGACACATTCTGCACCTCAACGAGCTGCATTTTTTTAAATTTAGAAATGAAATGAATGCTTCGTGTTGCCTGGTACTAAACTCCACGCCCAGTCACGACGCTTTAATAGTTGTAGATGGACCAATGTCATTTCCAGTTTCGCTTCGTGACTGTAATAATTAATTCATATTGAAAGTGGAGGATATGATATGGATCGTCAGCAACCTGGAAACTGGTGTTGTGTTTCCACAAATGAAGCTGATTGGATTACTGGGATAGGGTCAAAATCACACGGCGGTTAATGATAATGACCAACGGCTATTCTGGCCAGTAGCTTTGCGGAGCTAAGCGAGGGTCTCTTGAAAGGCGTAGGCCTCCGACAGGGAAGCAAGCGATCGTGGAACTGGCTCCCAGGAGAGAAGCAACTTTCCTGGGGAGTAAAGCGACCTCAAAAAGCGACGTGTGGGTCGTGATGGGGGGGGGGGGTGGGGGCGCGGGGAGAGGAGGGGGAGCGATTGGGAAGGAACAATCGGGGAGAGAAACCTTGGCTTCGGAGGTGGGTGGAAGGGTAGCCGTGCTAGAACCACAGTGCGTGGAAAGAGCCCCGGCGTCGGGAGAGAAACAGGGCTCTGTGCAACCTCATGGAGATAACAAGCTAAGGGGGGAGGGTACGGGGGAAGGTATTCTGGGCGGATTGAGGGAGGGTCACGGGTGGGGACAGGCTGCCACATGGAGAACTCGACTCACTGAGGGCGGCTGAAATCCTTGAAACCTCGATTACAATGGCATTTGGTACCTTTACCAAAATAAAAGAGTGTCTACAATGCAAGGTGCCGCGCTCCATGATCATTCTTCAATATTTCATGTAGCTCACTTCCTGGAAACCAACCCAGCGTTTAATTCCCACCGCGGAGCGTGGGACTGGAATAGATATTATGTAATTGTTCCAATATTTATGTGTTTACAGTAAGTTTGCAGGGCTCCGGGGAAAGGGAGGGGAAGTGGGACTAGCTTGAAGTGCTCTTGCAGAGAGCCGGCACGGGCTCGACGGGCCGAATGGCCTCCTACTGCGCTGTGATCATTCTCTGATTCGGGCAAACTCCAGCTTATTGCTGGATATCTCCGTAACTCGACACAGTTCAAGGAAATTAAGGACAAAAAAAATCTTTCAAGCTATCACTTTATATGGGGTGCAGCGCCATTCTAATTTTTTTTGGGGGGGGGGGGGTAACCGCTGGAGTATTCTGGAGAGAGGCGCAAAGCTGAGAGTGACTCCGTGATCAGCCATACAGAGCTTTCGCTCTTCCTTAAACGCGGACAAATCAGGCTGAGAGAGGCGGAACTTGCTCAGTCCCTCCAAAGCAGTCTGAAGCCCAGTCACTGCTGAAAGAGAGAGGGGAGGGAGAGAGAGAGAGAGAGAGAAAGAGAGAAAGCCATTGTATCACACCAAGCATGGGGGGGGGGGGGGGGAAACAGTGACAGATAGCAAATCAACTGGAAGTAACGCGCCAGAAATGTAAATGCATTGGACGGGTTGAAGACAAGAAGAAAACAGAGTGAATGAAGCTTTAAATGCCTGCTGTCAACAATGGAGGAATTTGCCTGCTTGTGGGGCACTTGGGGTCATGAAAACAGTCCCCCTGTGAGCGGCATGCGCCAGTAGTGACACCCCGGCCCCTTTCTTTATCATCCCAACCTCCAACAGCCGTCCATTTATTAACACCGAGATCTAGCAGCTTCTTAAAGAGAAGAATGGCCCATTGCAAAAATGGTGCCAAAAAAATGATTCCCCCTTTGTCCCTGATCAGCAAATACTGCAGAATATGTTGGGGGGAACGGGTCCCTGTCTGGGAGGGGGGTGGTGGGGGGGTTGTCGGGGGGAGAGTCTTTTGAATCAACATTCCTATCAGCAAAGTACCAAATAAAACTGGGGCAGACTGTGTGATGGGAGGGATATAATCTAAAGCACATACTTGTGGGAAGCTTAAGAAACATCACAGAATCAAGAGAGTTACTAGAATATTAACTAGAGCCAATTAAATGCGTTTATTTTTTTTTAATGTGTTTCATATGGGGTGAAAATGTTAGAGGCGCCCGACCTATCAACCCTTCGAATCCAGCGCCCATGAAACATAAGAGTGTTGTTTTGAATTCCTTGTTGGCATTTGGAGGAAAGGCCGTCGGAATGCGGCGTCTATGAAACCTTGTAATGCGGAGCTGGAAATTCCCATTGACTTGGAACGCCACAGCTTATAGCAGCTTAAAATAGACGCTGTATTAATTTATGTATGCTAGCAGGGTAGGTTTGTGTTTTACATTACTTGTAATAAAAAAAAACCACAAGGACGCGTTCAATGTTTAAAAAAAATAATAAAATATAATAGATTTCTTTAAAATAGAAAATCATTAATTGATATTTTAATTCCCAAGCCTCAATCCAAGCAACCAGCGGACCAAGCCTGGTGAGGAAGCACTAAAGGTGTGCTCACACTACATTGGAGTATTAACACTACTCCTCTCAGCCATATCATGACTTTGCACGACATTGAAAATCAATAGAAAATGGCGGAAGCTCTGTTGAAATTCACCGGCATTCCTGCCTTATCCTTCTGAAATACAATATGTTTCCGCATTCAGTTGTACTGTACAGGACTGTGCGAGATGGGCGAGGCAAAGGTGCTATGTTTTTTTAAAAAAAAATCTCCATCCTACCGGCTACTTTTAAACTCTTCATAATGTCCCCAATTATCACAGAACTCTTACAGAAATAAAATTCATTTTTAAAATCGTCCCACAATAACAGTAGTCTGACACGCCGGAACGTTCGCTTCCCATCTTTTCTGGGAATTTTCAGAACTGTTTCTCCTGATTAAAATAATGTGCATTGAAAAAAAGAACAACTCGTTATTTCCTGACAGGCCGAGTGAGTGCAGGATGGTTGTCAATTTATAACACAATTACCATATAGCAGCCCCTATAAGGTTCCGAACTGCAGACGGTATTTTGAAACATGCACGCTGGAACTTCTCATTTGTGACATTTACTGTCTCTGGACTCCTTCCCTCCAAAAGTAACAGACCGCTCCTGCAAGGTGCAGGAGCACCCACGGTCCGTGCGGAACTGAGATCCACGTGGAAGTTGAGTGGTGACGGTTCCATACATCAAGGCAACACTGGTCGGATTGCAGGCTGAATGGGAACACGTGAGACAGTGTTAAACACAGGACAAGCAATGTACAGTAGAACAAGCAACACCTTCATTTCAAGATTTCAGTGAAATGACGTTGCAAGCATAAAGATTGACAACTATTAATTCAAAAAGTTCCCTCTTCGTCAATGACGTGATTCCATCATATTTCAATCAGTTACTTTATTCCCATAAAATGTTGGACCGTTTGGTTCCAGTTAAAGTTATAAACGCCCATTGGTGGCAATTTAACATTTTCTTCAATTTGAGTTATGTAGTTATATCACTTTATTTTATTGAAAGAAAGACTTGCATTTCTATAGCGCCTTCCCCAACCTCGGGACGTCCCAAAGCGCTTTACAGCCAATGAAGTACTTTATGAAGTGTAGTCACTGTTGTAATGTCGGAAATGTTGTAATGTTGGGATATATTTAACTAGGACATAGCAAGCAAAATGCGTGCGTGATTTTTGTTTTATCGAGAAACCGAGTTGTAGCGTCCTGGCACAGACAAACATCCGAGATTGACGGGCAGTAATAGACCAGCTGGTCCATCAAGCCTGCCCCACACCATGAGGGCCGGAGCATCGCGACTAAACACTTCATCCCTCCTCCTCCTCTCCTTCACTCCACACCCCCCCCCCCCCAACCCCCGGTAATCTCCAGGCAGAGGCAAAAAAAAACTGAGAAAAAAAACCAGGGCCAATAAAGGGAAAAAAAATACTCTGGAAAATTCATGAAGAGTTAAATCAGGAATTAATCATAGGTGACGCCAAGCTTGTTTTTTTTTACAATGATGAAGGTTGTAGGAGGAATGAAACACTGAAGGAGGGAAGGAGTTCTGCAGTTCTGGGGTCGTTGGAAAGAATGAGTTAGAGTAGGAAACAATCCGTGATTTTTGGTTCCAATATTTGGACCTTAGAAAACGTGAGAGCATTTCAGAGAGCACTAACCACATTTGGTAGGGAAAACTAGAAGGATTGGAAGCTAAAGGGGAGTGACGGTATTGTGTGATACATATTCAGTTGTATTTTTTATTTGTTCTTGAATTCCACTGGAGGCTGGCGGGGTTTCCGTGAGCGAATGAATATTGCCCAAGACGCCAGAATTGTCACTGCGAGTGTCATAGCAGGTTCAGATAGAGTTGGTCTGGACCAATAGAACTACGTAATCCGTCGCTCGCCAAACTCTCAAAATATGTGGAACACACCCTAACTATAATTGCCCTTTAATCATGCTCGCACACCAGAAGACATAAACAGGCAACTTTCAAGGGCAGAATCTTTTTCTTGAAAGATAAACTTGCATTTCTATAGCCCCTTTCGCGACCCCAGGACGTCCCAACCAATCATGAAGTGCAGTCGCTGTTGTAATGTAGGAAGCGCGGCAGCCAATTTGCCCACAGCAAGCTCCCACAAACAGCAACGAGAGAATGACCAGATCATCTGTTTTTTTAAATTTGAAATAAAAACAGAAAATGGTGGAAATACTCAGCAGGTCAGGCAGCATCCGTGGAGAGAGAAACAGAGTTAACGTTTCAGGTCGATGACCCTTAGTCAGAACTGGAAAAAAAGTTCGAGCTGTAACAGATTTTAAGATGTAAAAGCTTTTTTTTAGTGATGTTGGTTGAGGGATACATATTGACCCGGACTTGCTCTGAGGTAGCTGTCGTCAGAAGTTGCTGAAGGTTGAACGGCATTTGCTGGTTGAACTAGTGTCGTGATGGCATAGTTGGTTTAACTGCTAACTGGAGGATGTTGGGTTAATTGTTTCTTGGTTGACAACTTTGTGATGTATTTACTCCCATGACCTCACCCACGATTACATCACTAGCTCGGTCTACCAGTAAGGGTGTAGATGCGGGGGGGGGGGAAACCTAAAGCAACAACATAAATATTTCGTGTGAGAGACAAAGGAAGGAAAGAACAGCGAAGTTGGAAGCACCATTTTGTTTCGCGCCGTGTACACGGTCATGTAGTTGTGTAAGTCGGGAATGCCCACTTTGCCCGGACCAACCGATTCTTTAATCCCCCGGCGTCTCGCCCCCACCAGACTGTCAAAATCATAAATTCAAAATCAACCGATCAGCGTCTGCTGTACACTAGAAGTGACTTAGACCCGGGACCATTAACCAGCAGAATTCTGTCATTAAAATGTGGAATTATATTTCAATCAAAACTGTTTGATAATTGTGGAGTAATTAGGGGAAATGGGAGGCCAATCGCTTTCATCGTTGCTATTTCGACACAAAAGGGGCGGGTACTGTTTGAACTATTCTGTAGTTATTAAACTGAACGCAGGTTTAAAAGACTCAAAGGTTATGTCACATAGTACGTGCTTTGGTCCCTGGCTTGTTAATTGGGAGAAGGTGAACCCGGTCACTGATCAACAGAACCCGGTGGAATTGTACAGCGGGTCGGCCAGCATGTGAAAGGGAAAGATAGGTTAACGTTCCGAGTGGGGAGGTGCTACTTTTCAAATGAGGGGTCTCCCAAACATTCACCGATCTTTCGCTTCCAGGTGCCGACTGACCTGCTGTCCATTTCCAGCATTGTTGCATTGTTTTTCTTTATAAATTCGGTATTCCAACATTCGCGGTTTTAATTTGCGACCCCATTCATGCATCAGATTGTCTCAATGAAGCAGTGATGAGTTTGACTATAACGAGGATCAATCTGATCTCTGAGCAACGTGCCAAATGAAGTAAGACCCCGACGAACCAGGCATCAAGTGCAAGCGGTAAAGATTTTTTTTTTAATTTGCCTTGGCCCTGTTTGGTCTGCTCTTGGGCAAACCCCTTCCTGAGAGCTTTGAGCGGCCCAGATTTTAAAGCTTATCAAAAATTGTACTTCACCCACCATTCACTTTGTCTTCAGCTGCATAAAATAAGATGCACGTTGTAAGAATCTAAACTAACCTCAGTCAGATAGAACTGTACTGATGAACCCAACCATCATATTTATTCCCGGGGCCAGAGGAACATAGTTTTGAGGAATAGACATTCTTGAAGAATGTACAATGGGGTCAGTGTCCATCTGAAGTGTGGTCTATTCAAACAGTCACAGTTTAGAACCGAAACTGTGCAGTAGAAGAAATCATCTTTTTTTGTTAAAGACATCCCGTTCCTGGAAGGCACAGAATCTGGGATTTATTTGTTAATCGGCAATGTGTCATTCTTAGAGTCGCAGTTGCTCCTCTTGTCGTTTGATGTCGCCTATCAGTTAATGTACGTGGATCTCCTCTTGCTTGGTTGAGGATTTCAATTCCTGGTCCATTTTTAAAAATCATACTGACAGCCACCTCCACCACCCACCTTCTCCCTCCCGTCCCCCCCCCCCCTCCCCCCACCCCCAAATCACCACAGTAAAGCGAGATCATTTATTGGCTCAGCGAGGGGGTGGGTGGGTGGGGGGATTCTGAACCTGTCAGGTTGAGGTTGCGGTGGAACAGAAGGGGAAATCCTATGGCTTCGAGGGAATCGATGGAAAACGCAAAGAGTCTAAGACCTCAGCATGGGTCACTGCGGTGCAGATTTCACATGTTTCAGTCCATGTTTGTTTGGGATCCCGAGCTCGCTAACAAATTTCGTCTATTAAAAAGATTTCTTCTTCCTCATTTACTTTCGTGTCAAGTAGGAAACTCGCGTGAAACCGGATGAGTCTGGCGCGCGCTCTCTCCACGCACAATATTATATATAATATGAATATATAATATGCCAGTGATAGAACTGGAAGTTGACTTGTTGGCGCCCTGAAACTCACAACTTCCGCATGGTAAAACACCCGTCTTGTCTTGGACTAAACTGTTAAACCGATTATAAATATTTCCGATTAGAAATTGGTTTGGAGCGATCTCGGCCAAAAATTAAAAATCAGAAAAATGGTTCATTAATCGACACACTCTGCATTAGTTGGGCAGCGGCCTTTATTGGATTTTTATGGCGTCCTAATATATATTATATATATATGTATTGCTAAGGCACCGCCCGCGGTTGTATTTTGTTTGAAATGGTCGCACGCAAAAATAATAATGCCAATATTCACAGGCAGGCTTTAAGGTGAAAGTGTCCAGTGCTTGTACTGTGGGTGGAATAACTGAACGCAACGCCGATTATATGGGATTCAGGAGTGTAGAGTGATTAATAATTCCATATGTTCAGGTGCTGCCGTGTGTATCTACACTGTTACAAAAACGTCAAGCGGCGATTCAGGGTGAATTTTGATCTGTACCTTTGCACTGTGTTAAGAGTAGCGTCTAATCCCCCCGCCCCCCTCCCCCCGAGCAGGGCAACTGAAAACCGGGCACCCACCCCAGTTTCAAGCATCTAATTATTAATGTACACGCCCCAAACCACTTATGATGTTGGGGGTGAATCACACACACACACACACACACAATACAAGGGGCAAGTAAAACTCGCCCTTTCCTGATTTTGTAAGTATTGATCTGCATAATATCCAAGGGGTTATATTTTATAAAATGTTACATTTTAATCTTTGTCTTTTTAATACTGGTGCGACCGCAACCTGCCCCCTCCTCCGTTGTGTGCCTGTCTCTCTGTCTGTGTGTGTCTCTGTCTCTCGCTCAGTCTCTTCTCAGTCACTCTTCCTCTGTCTTTGTCTCTCTCTCTCTCTCTGTCTGTTTGAATCTCTCAGTCTCTATTTGTCTGTGTGTGTGTGTGTGTCTGTGTGTGTGTCTCAGTCTTTTTTCTCAGTCACAGTTTATGTGCCTCTGTGTGTGTGTGTGTGTGTGTGTTTGTTCTGTGGGTCTCTGCCTGTCTCTGTTTCCCTCTGTCTGTCTGCCTGTCTCTCAGCCTTTCTCTTCTCAGTCTCTGTCTCTCTGCCTCTGTGTCTCCCTCTGTGTCTGTCTGTCCGTCTAGTCTCTCTCTCTCTCTCTCAGTCTTTCCTTTCTCAGTCAGTATTTCTGCCTCTGGACACCCTGAAGGAATGAACCCACGTGATCAAACGGGGCGGTCGATCAGGAGCTGAAAAAAAAGCCATTTTGTGCGAGGAGCCTGTAGTAAGAGCTCTGGCCAAACACTGTTTCTTTGCTCGATTACTGGCACCAGAGACGGCGGGCGCCGGGCGATCAGGTAAGGGCCGCTTTAACAAATATTCTGCTTTCCCACCGGCCCGGGAGACGGGGCCAGCCGCCCGCCAGATGTCTTCAGTTGAACGAAAATTAGTGGTGCGAGCTCGCTTGACATCCTATTGCTGTTTCCATTTCAAGATGGCCGCTTGCCTTGAATTCATTTCCACCGACCTGCTACTTTTCATTGTTTTTCTGCCAATTGTCCCCGTTGCTCCGCTGCCCGTTCTGGCCCCGGCCGCTGAGGCTGAACGCAGGCGCTCCCCTTCGCCTCCCAGCCCAGCCCATCAGCCAGCCCTGGGTGCATTTGTTGCAGAATTGCAGTTGGGTCCCTGTGCACAGTGCTTGGCTCCTGGCAGCCCGATCTGTCTCTCTCTCTCTCTCACTCTCTCGCCCCCTTTTAAACGCTGCCGAGTTTCCAGACGCCGAGACACTTTCTCTCTCTCTCTCTCTCTCTCAAGTTCCAAATCGCTGCTTTCTCCAACCCTAGCCAGCCTCGGCCGGCACGGCTGGGAAGGTCACACTCCTGGCTTCTGATCCTGGCTCACTTTGAGTTCGGCTTGGCTTTCGGATTACCGGGGAGAGCTTTCGAAAAGACGGTGCGCCCGGCTCGGTGAGCCTCGTGCGCTGAGTGAGATCTGGCCACCCCAATATTGCGCACGATTTAAACTTTGTCCCGGGTGCCCACCGCCACGATTTTATAGAATCGCGATCTGCAGACTGTGCAGATTGTCACTGCGAGAGTCCAGCGGCGATCCGGCCGAGCCCGGCCCTTTTACGAACTTATTTCGCCCGTGTCCTTTCTTGAAATACTTGCAAGTCGGCGTGGCTCGCTGCCCCCCTCTGCAAAGCCGGCTCGAATGAGCTAAATCTTTACAGATAGCCGGGTCAAGGGGGGAAGGGAAGTACAGAGACTCTGGCCACATTTATTAATATTTTTTATTCATGTTTGTGAAGGGCACAGAACAGATTTCTATCGAGCCCAAGTCGGCACAAAACCAGGAGGCTTCTGCCCAAATGCATGGCTGCAGTTCTGACTGATTATAACGAATCTGTAATGAATCGCATTTTTTAATGCACGTGTTGTGTGTTTTGGACTGTATAGGACTGATAGATTTTTTTCCTGATGTATATATATAGTTTAGACACTATAAGCCCTTCCGATGTATGAGCCGTTTCAAACCTGCCGCGGTTGCCTCTACCTTATAAAGAGAAGAAATAAGTTAAAATATATCTGTGAAAATGTATGGATAGGATTGATAGATTATTGTGTGCAACCCCGTGAGTGTAACCTGGGAGACGGCATGACATTGAATTTCAATCTGCTTGTAGTTTGCGCCTTGTGGAGTTAATGCCATGTTTTATGAAGCTCTTGTCATTTTGGAGTTTCCGTGATTTAAAAAAAAAAGATATTTTAAAGAACGCGCCCGCTTTCTGCAGCGACTCTTCTCCCTGTTCAGTTTCTAAACAACAGCGGCTAGCTATAATTAAGATTGAAAGCTGGGCGTGAAGTGGCGACCAGAATAGTTTTCACTTTTCGAAACGGGGAATATTTGTGTTTGAGGGGGGAGGTGGGGCTGGCTGGAGATTTGCTGCGGCTGCGAGTTCGGTATTGACATACAGAGGAGGTTTTTTTTAAAAGAAAAGTATATATATAAAGAGAGAGAGAGAGGGTGCGTGAAGTTTCGGCTCGAGATGGAGGCTTGAGTGAGTGTGTGTGTTTACATGTGTATGTCTCGTTACTAGAAAGGTACGCGCTTCTCTGCATATTACACATGGACCCCTCACCCCCCCCCCCCCCCCCCCCCCAAAGCATGTAAATCAAATGAAGGCAGAAATACGAGAACAGCTCGTGCGGCGATTGAAAAAATAGAGAGAGCCGAGAGAGAGAGGAGCGCTTCTCAGCTCCAAGGAACGAGAATTGTATGTTAACCCTAGGAGCAAGGGACGAGAAACACTAGCGCGCCCGGCGCGGCTGTACATTGTATGGAAACGCTGGCTAGCGTTGCTATGTTGTCTGGTGTAAGGTGAAAGTTGCTGATGTTGTTCTCCCCCCCCCCCCTCCTGCAACCCCTCCCCCACCAGCTGATCATGAGGACTGATATTAGGTGTTGAGGAACGAGTTAATGATGTGCACAGGGGTTGTTTTTTTGAGTTGGCGGAAGTAACAGTTTGATCTGTATGTTTACTACATGACAGCTCCCGGAGTCTCCTTGAACCCATTGCCGAAAGCCATGTGATTTAACTCTCCTTACATTAAAATTGAAATACAGCGATTATCTTTTTTTCTTGACAAAGTCTTCTTTCTCAATCACGTGTGCGGCTGTGTGGTGTATCCGGGTTTCAGCCATTGCTGCAACAGTCGCTGCCCCGCTGTAACATTCGGCGAGTGTCGTTCACCCCTGAGTCCCACCGACCTGTCTGTCTGTCTGTCTGTCTTTGTTGTTGCAGTGAATCGCGCGAGTTACCGGAATGTTGAGCGCTGATGCCTCCAATCATTTGCCTGTCACCGAGAGTGGGGGACGGCACCGGCGACCGAGGCGCTTCCTCTGTCAGGGTTTTTTTTGCCCGGCAATAAGTAAATCACAATAATAACAAACAAACAGAATACGAAAATGAAAACCGATTTAGCGGTACGGTTATACAGCTGTTAATAGCCGGGATTAAACGCGGCCATACATCTTTATCTGTTAAATATATATAAATACATTCAATATCTTATGTGTAAGTAAAAGGTTGCCGACAATTAGGATTTCCCAATCCCCAATCTACGCCAGAATAACACTGCAACACTTTTATTATCTGGTCTCAATCAATGTAAACGACACACACTGCTAATGTACTAAATACCGTAATCCCGCTCGCCATATTAACTGTGAGCTTGTTTCTGTGGCTGTTCCACCCGAGTACTCAACAAAGTTTACTTTTTAAAGGGTCTCTCTCTCTCTCTCTGCCTTTGTTTTTCCCTCCGCCAGTCTCCTTTTCATTGATACCCGGCTCTTGTGAGTTCACTGCAATGACAGGGCGGGTGCTCGTGTGAAAATGAATGAAGTTAGTTTGGTTTTTACTGTCGAAATGAAATCACACGTCGGCCAGTCAAAAGGAAACTAACTAGCTTCTGACACATTTGGCAGCCCGTACAGTTGGCAACACAAATCATTTTGCGGGTTGGTCATAGGATTAAATTGGGCCTCGCGTTTAATATAGCATTTAATGTTTAAACAATCATAGAATTATATGTATTTGATCTCTTAACCAAGTCCATCAAACATAGGAACATAGGAACAGGAGTCGGCCATTCAGCCCCTCGAGCCTGTTCCGCCATTCAATGGGATCAATTAGATCTGCGACCTAACTTCATATACCCGCCTTTGGCCCATATCACTTAATACCTTTGGTTAACAGAAAGCTATCAATCTCCGATTTAAAATTAACAATTGATCTAGCATCAATTGCCATTTGCGGAAGAGAGTTCCAAACTTCTACCACCCATTGTGTGTAGAAGTGTTTCCTAACTTCACTCCTGAAAGGTCTGACTCTAATTTTTAGACTATGGCCCCTAGTCCTAGAGTCCCCAACCAGTGGAAATAGTTTCTTTCTATCTAACCTATCTACCCTAACATAACATATAAGTTGGTTTTATTTAAATAATTTGTTGTTTAAAAAAAAACTATAATCAATTTTGTACCGAGAACTATATGACTATCTATTATCAACACTCTGGCATGGTTAGTAACAGTTCAGTTGGAGTTTGTGAAGATTGACAGTGACAATCGAGTTGAGGAATTGTAGCTTTAGTTTGTTGCGACTACCTCCATCCCACCAGGCTGCGCACTACCGAGTGCGCCGTGGTTCCAAACTCTGAGTTGCCCTTGCTCTGAAAAGCAAGTTCACGGGTCATAGGGGAGCAGGAATGGAATGTGGGGAGATCCCATCCCCATCCCCATTGCAAACACTAGACTAGGCCTGGTCTGCTTCAGATCCTGTGGGACCCATTAGAAGTCACAGCTTTTAGAACCCCATAGTTAGACTTTCAGCGGGCATTTGTAATATTGACCCACGTTGAGTTTCTTTAAGACAATTCATGTAATAAATCCTTCTAGCAAGGCAAGCTGTTTAAGATTCTCCAATCTAGTGCAATCAGTTCCTGACCTGTATCATCTCCATCATAAGGCCCACGTTGTTTACTTGGGAGAATCGAGATGCTCTGATTCAAGGTCTGACTGTGCCTGTTTCTGTGCAGCCTTATCGATAAGGGATACACACATTGTACATTCACACACAGGAGCCCGTTGCTACAACAACCACCAGTGCATTCTGCATTAAAAAAAACAACTAGAGGCTCAGACAATCAAGTTATATTAATTTAGTGAGCAAAGCTTTTGTGCAGAAAATGTCAGATAGAAGCCACCAATGTTGTTGCTGTGGATGTTATATCGCTGGCGTGCTTTTGTTGCATGTTCTTGCATAGATTTAAGTGGCGTTATTGGGAAGAACAAGACCAAGCAGCCAGCACTCTGAGATAGACTGCATTCTCACCGGTTTACTGAGAATGCAACTTGTGTGTTAGAGAGAGATTATGGACTTTTGCAAAAGTTGTGCTCACTGTAATTTGATGGAAAGAATGTCAATCCATTTTAAAAGAGCAAATCTTATTCTTTCAGCTTGCATCTCAAGCTGGGCTGGAGTGCAAAATCTTTTAACAATGTTTGGTTTATTTTGTTACTGCAATACATTCGCGTTTAGTCTGATCGCATTGATGATCAGGGAAGGTTGGCCGATTCCTTGCTGTTTGTGGTGTTGTGCAGCAGCATTGCGTGGGCAAGAAATCCAATCCACCGCGAAAGTTCAGCAAAGAAATGTGTTGACTCTGACAGCAACACGCGGGAGAAGCGCTGTGACCTCCAACCTTTGAGTCTCCTACCGCTGGCCCGAGATCTAATAGCCAGCGAGCGATAACTGAGATCATTTTTTGGAAGTGGTGGGGTTGGGTGGCGGGGGGTGGGGAGGTGGCTGCTGGGTGAGGGGAGTGTCACTTCACGTGTCCTGTAATCTGCATCCGCCAAAACTCTGCATTTGTAAATCTCGGGAGAGTTTCTCAGTTTAGTAACTTCATCGAATAATCACGGCTTTTAAAACAAACTTGCAATGCTGGTCAGTGACTATTAATCTGCAGGACTTAATAACTAAAAACAAGGCAGACACCGGCTGTTTGGTTTATTTCAGGTCCCTGTCGACAGCTGTCTGTTCCAACCTCTGGATCCTGCTGTATTGCAATTAACACATAAAAATGATTTCCGTAAATTTCTATGATTCCAGAGCGATTTTTTCCCAATCCCATATACAATCAGTTTGGTTTTCAGATGAACTCCCGGCGAAATTTATCACTGATATTAAAGTCTTGAGTGTGGTTTCATTCCTTAACAGACCTGATACAATCATGTTTTTCCTTTGCCCATACACAAGCTTGATTCAATCAGAGCCCACAATACAGGTAAATAGCGGAATGCACTCCCCCTCCTGTCCAGGTACCGCTAAATGCAGCAGGACTGTCGGTTGGTCGGTCGGTCGAACGGTTTGTTTATTTGCTTCCAGCTGCAAATGAAAGGCATTTCAACTAAACCAGTCACGTGGACGATCAAGAGCGTCATCTGCAGATCATATACATGCAGACACACACTCACTCACTCAAACACACACACCTCAAACACACACACACACACTCACTCACTCACACACACACACACACTCACTCAAACACACACACCTCAAACACACACACACACACACACACACTCACTCACTCACTCACTCAAACACACACACCTCAAACACATACACACACTCACACACTCACTCACTCAAACACACACCTCAAACACACACTCACTCACTCACTCAAACACACACCTCAAACACACACACTCACACAAACACACACACCTCAAACACACACACACGCACTCCCACTCATTCACTCAAACGCACACACCTCAAACACACACACACTCACACACTCACTCACTCAAACACACACACCTCAAACACACACACACACTCACACACTCACTCACTCAAACACACACACCTCAAACACACACACACACTCACACAAACATACACACAAACACACCTTAAGCACACACCTCAAACACACACACACACACTCACTCAAACACACACACCTCAAACACTCACTCAAACACACACACAAACACACCTTACACACATACACTCAAACACACACACACTCACTCAAATACACTTCAACCACACACTCACTCAAACACACACAAACACTTAAACACACCTTAAATACATATACTCACACAAACACACACTCACTCAAACACACACACAAAAACATTCAAACACACCTTAAATACACACTCACAAACACACACCTCAAACACACACACACACTCAAACACACCTCAATCACACATACTGAAACACATTCAAACACACTTACACACACACATATTCACTGTCTTTCACACACTCAAGCACAAACACACTCAAGCACACACACACTCAAGCACACACATAATCACTCTCTCACACACTCACACACACATTCTCTCTCACACAAACACTCTCTCACACTCTCACATAAACACACACAGTGGAGGTTGGTGATCTTCTGAACTAATTTGCATCTTGAGCCCACCATGTGTCGCTTTCCAGAATGGATTGCACAGGGCTGGTTTTGAATTTCAGGTACAGTTGGGTGGGATTCTTCACTCGCTCGCCTGTTTGTTCTATTTACAGATTTATTTTTTTGTGGGGTGGGGAAATCTTACGAAGTGTAACCACGGTCGCTAAAAGTGGGCCACCCACGTCATTACCCATACAGGCCGATGTTTTATCCTTGATTATTTTCCTTTCTAAAAATTATATTTTAGAAGGACTACTGGCTTAGCGTATTCTTTTTCTCCATTTTTTTTTCCATATACATTATTTTTTGCGTGGCAGTTTCACCCGCCGGCCGCGGGGGTGTGATGGTGCATGTCGGTATTAACTTTCTCCAGCATCGATTAAGCGAGCGTCTATGTGCCCCATGCAAGGCAATACTCTGCATAATGAATTGCATGTTCAATGTGCATCGGATCATTTATCTGATTGTGTACGGATCAATGCCTCTGTAAAAGTGTGTGTGTGTTGGGGGGCAGGGGGGTGGGGGGGGGGAGGTGGAGAGGTAGGAGAAGGAGCGACAGAGAATGCTTTCCAAGTACAACACTACAGTACAGTGTGTGTGTGTGTGTGTGTGTGAAAGACGAGAGGGAGCGAGAGACTAGCTTTTGGTAAATATTGCGTGTCAGCAGTCTGCTGAAAGGACCTGATCATGTATTGCAGAGCAGGCACAGATCAGACGTGCGACGGGATTAGGAATATTCCTGACAGTACGCACACTAGTATCGCGTTTACTGTTTATCATATGTTTACCCCGCGCTCCGGTGGCTTGGGAATCACCGACAGACGGACAGGTAAAGAATGATAGCGAGATAGAGGGATCGAATACAACAAGCCGCGTCTAACCCCCCATATTTCCATTACAGGTTTTCCTTCCCCTGCGATCGAAATGTGCATGCACATCGTCGGGATCGTTTTACCGACCTCCCGTGTCCTGTAATCTAGTCTATCAAACGTGCGATATTGGTAACTCCCCGTGTTATGTCTGTGGCTCACGTTAAAGGCCGCTCAATTTTACCGGATAAGCTGACCTTGCTGGCGTGCAAATGCCATATAGAATAGATTGGCAGAGACGCGGTCTTACAGGGTCTCCATTGGTGTTTATATATGTGTGTGTGTGTGTGTGTGTTTCATTGACGTATTCCTTGCAACATGTACCAGATTCCTTTAAAAAAAACGATTCACTGGCACTGCTCCCCGTACCGGTTCGAGACAAAGAGCTTTCCTTGAATCAAGTGGGAATAGAATGTGGCATACCTTTCACTTGTTCTCAGCAAGCCATAACTCTCCGAGCCTCGCTCTTTTCCACCCGAAACGGTTTCACACTCATAGACTGGCTCTATGTGTGATATATGGCTAACACTCTAACTCAACTGTACGCTAGATTAATGAATATTTATAATCTGTTCCGGCCCGCCGGTAATTTTCAGACTCTCCCCCCACCCCCTCACCCCCCCCCCCCCCTTTGACGTCTTGGAATAGCTCACTTAAAATAGTCGAGTAAAAACAATTATATTCTAAAACTATTATATGACGGCTAAAAGGTAGCATCGCCTCCTCCTCTTCCCAGTAATTCAGTGGCGATCTCACGACCTCAGTTGCAGTGAGCGCTCGATAATTCCTTATTGCAACAGTCCCTTCCGATAATCGATGTCAATCGTTGTACAGAAGGCTACAGAAGGGTGTTCCCTCCCCCCACCCCCACCCCCCTCCAATTTCAAGCGTACCTCTTGGCCTGCGAGTTTCATCTGCAGCTTTCGCCCCGGTCTTGAAACAGCGCCATGTAGAACATTTAGACGCGAGGGGAGTCTCTTGTTTGCCAGTGGAGATTGCATCATATTGTATGTCACCTGGATCGTTGCACCTTGCTACGGTGACCATTGCTAAAGCTTCTGTTTGAAGCTGCTGGTGCTATATGTTGAAGTAATTAAGACTGAACATCAATCAGTGATGGCTGTACAGTACTTATTTTTTGGACCAGGAATTCGCATGCTAAATATCAGAATAAATGCCCTCGTTACTTCAATAGGTTTTGTTACAACGAGAAGCACCCCCCCCCCTCCTCCTCCCCCCCGGTAAAACATATCCTCTGTTCATGTTTTAAGGGTAAGCATCAAATGTGCGGATCCCTACTGCACCATTCATGTGTCATGTAATCACTCCCTTTCTTTTCTGAGAGTTGATTAGAGGGCACAATACACTAACTGTCGTGTGCGCAGTTGATTACAGCTTTGGACTAACATTTTTTTTTACAGCATGCACAACTTTTCAAAGTAGACAAGTCCCCTCTTTATGCGCTGAAGTGTTTGCGAAACATGCGTAAGTACAGGAGTGAATACACACACTGCTATTTATATCCACCTTTTAAGACAGTTGCTTGGTAACCGCGTCTATATCTAAAGGAGAGGCATGTGAGGTAAAGCTGGCGTACACTGTATGGTAAAACAGTAACCCAGAAAACAGGTATCGCTCATTCGGTGTATGATTTAAGAATGGGAGCTCAGCTACCTCATGTGAAGTCAGATTTCCAAAGCTCATATCCTCCTACTTCCAATTGTTCAATTAGTGAGAGAGGGAGAGTCGCAAAAATGAGAATATCACAAGTAGAGAATCCAATTGAACTTTGTCTTTCCCGAGTGCTTAAGACAGACAAATGCAATTCAACAAATCGCAACATATGTTTGTGAAACACTCGTTATCCAACAGTATTCTTCACAACCATATGAAGCCTGAAATCTTTTTATAAATGATGCTCCAGATATAATTTTGTTTTCTGAAATGACTCTACAAAATCAGAATGTCTTACCGCAAAACAGAATGAAAAGCACCACACCAAAACATCTTGGGGAGAGAATAACTCTGTTCATTAGATGTGGGGATATTGTAAGTACTTTCCAAATGGGCATGTTCACTGTTTCACTAAATAGAATCACTAGAGCAGTTATTTCACCCCCTCTCTGGTTTCAACACAATTGTATAGATCAGAACATGCTCGTGCTTTACTATTTTAGAATGTGGTACTGTTCTCCAAAGGGTAGTCAGCCAGACCCTATGTATCTGTAAACCCTCCCAGAGAAAGATCGACCCCTGTGTTTGTGCTGCAACAGAGAAAGCTTTAACTTCTGCAAGACAACTTTCCCAGTCGGCCAGCACAGTAACGCCCTTCCTCCATTACAGTGTCTTCACGCGATTTTTTTTGTCATTTCTTACTTTCGTGTCTTCTGATTAAATTAACAGTGGGGTGCCACGCGTCTTATTATCCAAGCTTCCAAGCTATTAGCATTTGTAATAACGCATGGCATCCAGCTCATTACTAAATGATCCATGGAGTGGTAGTATTATGGTCTCCTCGGGTTCCAACGCCTCTGTTGAGATTGCTGTCAAGGCAGTTTAGTGTCCAGTCCCTTTTATAAAATCTAGACGAGCTATTGTGCCATGGAACACAGGATACACATTTATATGCACTCAAAGTTAACATTCTCAGTGTTCCGTTACCTCACCTTATCTTAGGCCTATCCTGTGGCTTCGCCTCCCCCACATAATCCCTGGTTTCTTTATGAAATCATTGCGTTCGATCATTTGGAGTACTTCTCAGTGCTGCTTCCTAAATCAACCCACGTACTCTATTCAAAAATGTTAGGAATTCAGCTATTATGTAGAAATTACTAATAAAGTCAACGTGAAATTGACCAAGGCAGAAATTCATTTAAAAATAAAATTGAATTCTTTGGTATTTGTTACCAATCTTGTACATGAACTGCACCACCCCTAACCCTAGACAACGATTAACCTCATTTTCTTACCATTCCAGAGTCCATTGCAGCTAAAATGCACAGAACAACCCGGATCAAAATCACAGAACTCAACCCTCATCTGATGTGCGCCCTGTGCGGGGGCTATTTCATAGACGCCACGACCATCATTGAATGTCTACACTCATGTGAGTTCATTTGAATCGTGCTGCTTTATGTAAACTCTTAACCCTGAGGCCTAAGGCATAGTGACGTCGTTCCGTTTATTCAGACGGCCTTTCAGCTGGCTAAAGGTTACCTGCATTTTGAAGGTTAAGTGAAGCGTTTCTGGAACATGTTTGCAGTAATTTTACTGTCATTTTTTTTAGTTATTAATCATAATGGTAATGTTTACTTTTGCAACCACAGTGTAGGATATCATATAGCTGGTGCTTTTTCTATGGTTCTTTGCATTTCTCCTTCACAGAAGAAGTGGTTAATGAACCGAGTGTAATAGATAGAGAGATAGACTTGCATTTCTACAGCGCCTTTCACAACCACCGGACGTCCCAAAGCGCTTTACAACCAATGAAGTACTATTTGAAGTGTGGTCACTGTTGTAATGTAGGAAACGCGGCAGCCAATTTGCGCACAGCAAGCTCCCACAAACAGCAATGTGATAATGACCAGATCATCTGTTTTAGTGATGTTGGTTAAGGGATAAATATTGGCCCCAGGACACAGTGTGGCTTGGTTGCAAGGATGTTTTTATTTACCTTTGGTAATGTTAGACCCAAACGGACGGGTGACTTTAGGTTTTCAACTGGTAAAAGTGCCGAGCCCTGAATAACTCAAAATACCACGAGTAATAATACAAAAAGAAAATACTGCAGATGCTGGAAATCTGAAATAAAAACAGAAAATGCTGGAGATACTCAGCAGGTCAGGCAGCATCTGTGGAGAGAGATACAGAGTTAACGTTTCAGGTCGATGAAACAGAGGTCCATGACCTGAAACGTTAACTCTGTTTCTCTCTTCACAGATGCTGCCTGACCTGCTGAGTATCTCCAGCATTTTCTGTTTTTATTACTACGAGTAATAATGTTGTAACATGCCAGTTCCTGTCACGTGAGGCCGTATCGCTTCACCTGCTTTCCTCGTGATCATCAGTAGTGATCATTTGTTGGTTCCGAAGCATAACCCGCAACCCTGCGAATCGTGAACCAGATGGAAGGAACCCAGGGAGCTTTGTCCTGGCCCCAGTCACCATATCAGAAGTTAAAGCCCACTCTGAGAGCGTCACACATGGAATCAGGTGTTTCACTTCGCCACGGTCCCCGTAACACGCCGTTACCTCTGACCTTCGGCCATCACTCAAAACCTGCTCCAGTGTTCATGAATGGCGCCGATACCTTTGATTAAAATATAACGTGCGCCCAAGGCAGGAGGAAAAGGCTGTAACACAATCTGACGGTTCATGTGACGTCTCTGAACAGCTGGAGCTTTGTTCAGCTTGTTGCTGAGGTCATAGTAATCCCTTCATTATGTTAAAGCCCTTGTAACTGCCCCCCCCCCCCCCCCCCCGCAACAAGGTAACTCGCAGCTTCTCTCTATCTGTCGGTTCCTATCTAGCTAATGTATAAGTTACAGACAAAGCATGAAGTAATTACTATACAGTTGTTTCCAATCATGAGTAATTTGCTACTATTTCATTATACCTTTTTAATCACATAACTTCATTAAAAAAGTGGTTTCAGTCTTACAGTGACAATACCATTGGGAATCGAATTTGCTTGCATATTTTAAATATATACTCCAGACAATTACTATTTTTAAAACAGAAATTATCCCATTAATTATTGATGGGAAGTGACATGTTAAATATGTAATAATTATGAACTTGTTTTCTGAGTGTAAGGTTTTACACTCGTAACTTCAGTCCATTCAGTTGCTTGATTGCTTATTCCTTATTTGCTAGATTTTTTAATATTACTTAAGCCCTGTCTGTAATCAGTCAAGAGCATGCTGATTATTAGAAATAAACATCCCAGTAATCGATTTGAAACGATTTATTGACACATTTGAAGTAATCAGACTTCAGAATGAGGACTTCAAAGACTGTCCAATCATCACTGACCTCCACTTCCGGTACAGTTAAAAAAAGAGATTGAGAACTAAAAATGATTCCATCAAGTTATATAATTGAAAACAAGAAATCTCAAAATTTAGATGGCCATTGAAAAGCATGTGATCTTCTGACTTCTAGTTTGTGATGTCAGTTGGAGACTTTTGATTGGATTATTGTTTTGTATCCACTCATAAATCCATTATTCACCATACAAGCACCTGTGATTACATTAACGCTTCAAATTCATCCCAGACAATAGACCTATTTTACAATCACTCCCAAGCATCTATTATTCTCCATATAATTAATTTGATTTCAATTATATTACTGGTGCATAATAAATTCTAGATATTCATTAATAAACCACCCAGTGCCTTGGATTACATTATAGTCTTGTAATCAATGGCAACTCTGCAATATTTTCTACATGAAACAGCTGAACACTTTTGTTGAAATTACTGATTTTGAATCTGCTCCCAACTATCTATTATTACCTCTGTAAAAATCATCTGAACCCATAGGACTAGGTTACAACTTCACAACCCGAGCCAGGTATCCAAAGTTATCTCTGTGTAAACAAAACTCAAGCCAAAATTAAATTTGGAACAACGTTTTTAATAACAAATGTCCAGAATTATACATTAGAAAAACTTGAACCCCATGATTAGATTGCAGCCCTGCAAACACTCCCAGCTGTGCATCATCCTCTATGTAAACCATCACAATTGCTTCATCAGATGAATGGCTCCTGATACTATCTGTGCATTGTCCTATATGTAATCAAGCCCAGTTTATTTATTATTCTCTATATTTGCCCACATAACAAAAGTGACTAGGCTTTAGAAAGTAATTAATTGGTTATGAAGCTCTTTTGGGACGTCATGAGGACTTAATAAGGTGCTATATACATCCAAATTGATATAATTTCTTTCTACAATCCTTCATTATGTTATTTCCTTCTGACACTCTCCAACCAAGACGTGTTTTCAGTTAGCCATCATTCGCCACAATATATATTTCTCCAAATGAAATATTTTATTTCCCTGTATCAAATCCCAAAAGGTGTTCATTTAACACTGGATGAAAATTATATTTTACCAGGAAGAAAACATATAAAGATGTTCCTTGACTGAACTCTTTTTTCTCTTGCAGCTTGTTCAGATAATTGACAGTTTTAAAAAAAATTAAAAAGCTTTTTTTTAAGCACAGGCAAAGAATGAGAGAGATTTAAAAAATCAAGCTTTTCAAAGTTTGCTCCTAATTTCTTGAAAAGATTATAAATTGCTTGATGTGTATTACAAAACTCCTAAAACTACCTTACTCACCACTTGTAGTTTGAATCCTGTTACATAGGTTTCTAAATCACAGTTTCTTTCACGTCCACATATTTCTAACCGAGTTTGGCCTAGACTTGTGTAATAACCCCACAATATTTTCAAAAAATGATAGCATTCACCAATAAATAAATCCGTGTTTAGATTTTGAAAGGTCAGTACTTTATGCCATCGTTACATACAAGATAACATAATCTGCAGTGTGTTGCGAAGCAATATCTCCATCGAGGGGTTGAGGCGACGCTGTAAACCGTGAGAGCAAAGCTGGAAGAGTTCATTAACTTTATCTGGGTGCTAGGATGTGTTACTGCTTCTGTGGAGGCGCCAGAGTTTATTACTCTACGTGGGGCTGTCGTGACGGCAGCCGTTCGCCACGCAATCGTATGATTTTTACTCGAACTGATACCGGGATTGATTTACTGGCTTGCATGAGGGAGTATCGTGGTTTCCATGTGTTATGTTTCATACTGAATGCAGCTAACAAACTGTACATCTGTTCCTGCGTTTGTATCTAGGAATAGGTTCAGACAATGGATCCGACAAGCTTACACAAGACAATAGGACACTCGTGTCCCTGAAAACACGTTCCTCTGTGTGAAAGAACAAAAGTTAAACTCAGGGCCACTGGATTCAATGGCTTCCCCTCTCGAAAGCACTTTCATTTTGATGAACTCAAAGTCTTAAGGGGAGTGGAAATCGGGAAATCTCTCTCCCCAAAAAGCATTTGAGGCTGGTGGGGGTCAATTGAAAATTTCAAAACTGAGATTGATAGATTTTTGTTAGGCATGGGTATTAAGGATTAAGGAGCCAAGGCGGGTAGATGGAGTTAAGATACAGATCAGCCATGATCTCATTGAATGGCGGAACAGGTTCGAGGAGCTGAATGACCTCCTCCTGTTCCTAAGGAATATATGTTTAAGAGTGTATAATGTCTCCAATATGAACTCGACATACCTATCGCTGTTAGTGGACACTCCGAGTCTACCAGAGCACTGTATTATATCACTCAAAACGACATATCCCTCTGATAGAAAGTCCTAGCTAGATGTGACTGCTTAAATATAAGAGTTCAAATGTACCTGTATCGCTCAGATGAAAAACATAGAATAATAACTGTAAACTCAACAACAGGCCTTCATATTGAACCTATGCAAAAAGAATATAAAACGGTAAAATATTGTAAGCCAAGCTCTTAAACATGAGCAGCAAGTGATCAGAGACGTTGAAATTTATACTGTTTACTGGCTATTGTCGAGTCTATGAAACTGTCTACCTAACAATTATCTTTACATTGTCTTTTTCTTGCTTAAACCCTTGCAGTTTGTAAAACATGTATCGTTCGCTACTTGGAGACCAACAAGTATTGTCCCATATGTGACGTGCAGGTTCACAAAACTAGACCCCTCCTTAGCATTAGGTGAGTCCTGTTATCACATGTTCTGTTCTTGTGGGATCCGTGGTTGGGAACATCAATCCTCGGGTGCTTTTTAAAAATGAGTACCGGGTTATAAATTGGGTGACTACCCCCCAATGGGTTCTATTCATCAAACCCATTTCATAACATAGGTATAACTTTTCAGGTCATTTTAATCGTCTAGGAAATCACTGATGAATTTTAAATAAGGACGAGTTATAAACCACCCTCCTTTTATTAATGGAGTGCGACTTCCACTTTTAAGAATTGGCATCAACATGTAGGAGGTCATATTTTAAAGTAGAGTCATAAAAAAATCTCGGCACAAACGGAAACCATTCTGCCCATGTGGCGGTGCTATCTAACCATGGGAGATATTCGCTCTAATGTCCTTTCCACGTTCCTTCTCATAACCGTTCATATTCTTCTTCTTCCGGTATTTATTTAATTTCCTCTCAAATCTTGCGATTAACTGGGCTGCATTGTCCTCTTCTGACATGCCATATCTTCACATTTATTAGAGGATTTGTCAAATATTTGATGTGCCTTGGAACTACCGCCCATGTTATTTCAACCACTTGTCCTTTCCCTCTGTTCCAGGGCCGATAAAACATTACAAGACATAGTGTATAAATTAGTTCCGGGGCTCTTCAAAGGTAGGTCCGATTTCCTCACATTTTGCCTTTTTTTTAAGCAGACCAGTTGTGCGTATTTTGGATCTGAGCGTGTTGTACTTGTTCTGTTTCTTTTGCAGATGAGATGAAGAGGCGGAGAGACTTCTATGCGGCCCATCCCTCAGCAGATGGTAAATGTTTATTTGGAAATAGGGGGATTAAGGTTTCCAGCAAATGTGATACTGCCTTGGGAACGAAACCTATTCTCTCTATCCCCCTACACGGTCAACTGCAATCTACTGATGGAATCATGAATCAGAAAACATGTACCTATAATTCATAAACGTCAGAGGATTGTCCTATATTATCATTGCAGTATGGATGTGGTAGCTCCGATATTGGTTTATGCGGTTGCAAACAGTAATTCTGCTATTCAATCTGCCCCCAAACAATGCATTGTATTTGCTCCCCAGAGTGTGCAGACATACGTTCTACATATTAGCTGTGCCTGTGATTTGAAATATTTAATGTTGTATATTGTTTAAAAAAAACATTTGTCGAACTAAAAAAAAACTGCTTCCCAGAAACAGAGAAGGTCACTGGGGCCTTAAAGGGTTAAATAAATGGTCTTGGCTGCAAATCTAAACAGGCTGTTGTGTTAAGGAGGAATTGCAATGTCAGGGTAACAGAGGATGTATAGTTCTCCTTGTTTGATTTCGTGTATCCGTACACTTGAGTTTCTCTAATCTCAAATATTAAACTTGGGGTCAACTCATGGAAATGTTTTATGGGGAGGGGGGGGGGGGGGGAGTTATGCCTGTCGAGTAATTGTAAATTCAAGGATATGATTGAGCACATGTCTTTCTCCCTCCTCCCCAAACAGTCACAAATGGTTCAAACGAAGATCGCGGCGAAGTCACAGAAGAAGAGAAAAGAATTATTACAGACGATGAAATCATTAGTTTGTCTTTAGAGTTTTACGAGGGCAACAAGTAAGTCGGATCTGAAGAAAATATTCCCCTTAATTAGAACCGTCTTCATATATTGTCTTCAGGACTAACAGCAGCATGGATTTTCATAGATTTACACTGAAATTTACGGAAATAAAAACACATCTATCTCTTCGCGTTCCTATAACAGTGACACCGTTCTATAAAGTAACCAGGGACCCACAGAACGCTGGGTTTAATCGCACTTCCTATATATGACAGGGGGGGGGGGGGGGAGTCAAATACCAAAGTTGGACTAAAAACAAAACAGGCTAACGTTGTGAGACATCTGATGAAAGATACCCACCCAAACTTTTATGTTTTCTGCCTTGGTCACCAGATACGCTGTAATCCATTAGTCTCAATAAACTCCGTTATTTTGCCATTTTCCTTGTTTAGAATGGAAGGAGGGCAGAAGTCTGTGAGCGCCTGTCTTGCATTAAGTTGTGTTGGCGGGAACACAATCAGATGCTAATCGACCTGCCGTGCACTTCCAAAGTTTTTCCATTGCTATATAACTGCGACTGCTGTATTGATACCTGTCCGCTCCACCTCACATTAGGTGTAAGGTTTGTATAAGAGCCCCTTTCGCCGTAATCCATTAGAAAGAAATAACTTGCATTTCTATAGCGCCTTTCAGGGCCTCGGGACCTCCCCAAGCGTTTCACAGACAAGGAAGTACCTTTGAAGGGGAAGTACTGTTGGAATGCAGGGAATCGCGGGAATTTGCGCACAGCAAGCTCCCACAAACAGCAGTGAGATAATGACCAGATCACCCGTGTTAGTGATGTTAGTTGAGGGATGAATATTGGACCGGCCACTGGAGAGAACTCCCCTGCTCTTCTTCGATTAGTGCCCTGGGATCTCTTACATCCACCTGAGTTAGGTGAAATTCGCCCCATCATAAATCATCTTCAAATACTAATCTGTTAATTAATGGTCCTCCATTTGCTATTCCAGATATATTATAACATCTTTAATACTTATAAAATTGTCATAATATCAATGCAAAATAATTTCTACACGTACTGCCATATTGTACACCTACTTTTAGGTGCAGGAAATTATTGAACGTGAGTTACATGGAGTTTGGTGAAACTATCGGAATTGCACATTGATCGATTTTACTCTCTTTTATTCCGGTCCCTGCTTTCCTTTTCAAAATGCATATTTAATTAACATTACAATCCATTTATTTACCGTTCCGTTACTAAACCAGTCCAAGGAAACTTAGATTTCCGCTGCAGAGTTTTTCATGTTATGATTTTCATCTTAAATCATCAGGCAGCCTATTGAATGCAGGATATCGGAGATTAAATATGTTGAATAATTGAACTGCAATTGGGGTTCTACCCAAATTAATACAAATATCCATTTATTTTTGCACTGTGTTTTATAAAGAGCCGAACTTCCATTAAGTGGCAACATATTCCAGTTACTATTTTACAACGAGACAAAATGACAGTAACTATGATAAAATGTGACTCCACAAACCATGAGAAAGTTATCGAGCTCTCTGTTCTGTTAGTCAGGAATTGTGCATCGGATTAACAGATAATGGCTACCTGGCCTTGTAATTAAAGAAAGCACTTGTATTTATATCGCGCCTTTCATGAGCTCAGGACATTCCCAAGCGCTTTGCAGATTGAAGTATTTCTGAGGTATAAAGACTGCCGTGTTGAAAAATTGGTTCATCTAAACTTTTCCAATTTGGTTTGTTCTAGGTCAGAAAAGAAAGAGGTCCCACAGACTGAAGACACAGACAAGGTAAATGTCCTTAGCAGAGACTTGCTGTGGTTTTGTCTGCACTATTTAATCAATTCCTAAAATGAAGTTGCTAATAAAGTGCTGCCTGGCATGCTACATGTGCAACTATACATAACAGTGAAGAGTCAAGCAAGGATCGTAAACATTTCATTTATATTTTTCTTTATTTGAACTTCTTGCTTGGGTTCATCTTTAAAATTACATTTGGCAAAATCTCTCTTTCACAGTTTCAGTTTGTTCATAGTCCCTGTCCGTCCAATAGAAAGTACTTGTGACACATGTAAAATATTAATTAACTCAATTCCGGTTGGCTGTGTCTTACCTGCTAACCGAAGACCACACAAACAATTCAATGGTAGAGGTTTTAATTATTAGATTAGAAAGTCTGGACTGCAAATTTGATTATTGGCATCGACATCATAGAATCTTACAGCAGAGAGTGAGGCCATTTGACCCATCGTGCCTGTGCCGACTCTTTGAAAGAGCTCTCCAATTAGTCCCATTCCCCCTGCTCTTTCCCCAAAGCCCTGGAATTTTCTCCCTTCCAAGTATTTATCCAAATATTTCATATCAATTATTTGTAATTGTGCTTAAGAATGTGATTGCAAAGAATCTCACCGTATACAGTTAACCAATAAAAGGTGAGGAAAATACATTAGGAAGTTTCGGGTTAGATCTTGATGGGAGTTTCATTGTCCATTTTCGATCGATGATGTATAATTTGAACAGATATAATGAATACTCGTCTAGACGTGAGACAAAGAGGCTCCTCCGTGGACAGACTCAAACTTCACTAACGAAACATACAGTGAATGGTTAGACTTAGATTATGCCGCTGCTACGATGCTAGAGGCATTTTGCAAGAATTGAGTCTTTTGAGCGTTGTTTTATGGATTTGGGAGGGGTCACTAAATGCTTGTGGCCAGCTCCGCAACTCTTTCTCCAGTACTTTTGTTTTAGTGTTCAGTGTTGCTAAATGCTAAGTCGATGGTTAACTCCAGTCCATTATTCCTGTGCCCCCTTTAACAAAAAAGGCCATGTTGACATTGTAGGCTTCTTTGTCATAAATATGCAGTGACATTCCGGATAGTGCCTCTATATATAGACGTCACTTGTTCCTTTAAAGAGCAATGCCTTCCGGGTTACTTTGCCCCTATACGGAAGTACAGTTGTCTAGTCATTGCATAGAATTATTAATCCATACAAATCCACTCTCCGCTTACACCCGTACAGGGCTCTAGATAACGTGTAACCCCCTGTAACTTCAGCCATATCCCAAAGCCACACATTAACCGCAGCAGTCTATTGTGTTGTAAGAAAGTCACAGTCTCAATTCACTATAGCCATCTGAATCTAAACGAAGCGCACGTTTGGTAATTGCAAAATGCTGTTTTGAGTGAGCGTAATGATTTCAGCAACAGATATGGTGTATGTGCGAGCGGGCAAGAGAGTTAGAGAGAGATTTAAAACATGTGATTCTTGCTCATTTGTGGACCAGGCTATCATTCAAATTGGTTCTCATTTGTTCTGGAGATCTTGTACAATGTTTTCTTTTTGAAAATGGTCTGTGCACATTTCCCCTCGTGTTCATCTGGCTTCCCATCTCCAGTCTCGGAAAGAGCATGCTTTAATTAGCGTTGAGTAACTCACAGTATTGTCGCTGGTGTCTCTAGTGAAGGTGTGATACTATTGACCTTTGACAGCTGTTGCAGTGGAGTTCGGGTTGGTTGAACGGTGCGCTGCACAATAATGGAGATCTTTATTCATAGATGCCTTGTAATCAAAAAGTAGAGCTGCTTCTGCCTTAGTTACAAATCTAGCAACCTGACCACAGTGGTTCAATAATGTTCTCTCTTACTCGGTGTTTATGTAATCTGAAGTCCCCAAACATCATTTCCTTGTGAACTCGAAAGCGACATGGCAAAAATAATAGTTTTTTTTTGTTTGCTTTGACAACCATCAGACCAGATGTCGCACCTCAGTGGCTGAGGGCACCTGTCAACTGATTACACAATCTCATCCAGGGATTCACCCACCACTTGTGTATGTTTCTCCCTCCCCAGGCTAACAGTGTCCGGTACCTGCGATGTCCTGCCGCAATGACGGTGATGCATTTGGGAAAATTTCTACGGAATAAAATGGATATTCCCAGCAATTTTCGAGTAAGTTTGTGATTAAACCAAAAAATCAAATCAAATCGAAATCTATTTTCCATTTCTTGTCTTTACTGAAATCTGTCTGTTTTGATTCCAGATTGACGTTATGTACGAAGACGAACCCCTCAAAGATTACTACACACTTATGGATATAGCATATATTTATACATGGAGACGGGTAATGAACCCTTTTGTTATGGGTATAGGCAATGATACATTTAGGTGAAGTTATATTACAAAACGCACTCGTGTGTATGTATGCGTGTATATGTGTGGGTGTGCTCATGTACATGTTTGTGTCTGTGTCTATGTATGTGTGTATATTTATATGTCTATGTGTGTGTATGTTTATATGTACATGTTTGTATCTGTGTTCATATGTACATGTGTGTGTGTTTATATGTACATGTTTGTGTGTGTATGTGTAAGTGTGTGAGTGTAAGTGTGTGTCCACGTGTGTGTAATTGTGTAAGTGTATGTGTCTGTAAGTGTGTGTGTGAGTGTAAGTGTGTAAGTGTGAGTGTTTGTGTGTCTATGTGTAAGTGTGTATAAGTGTGTGAGTGTGCTGAGTGTAGGCAGAGAATAGCTGGACAGAGTCGAATGCTGCTCATTCGTGTACTTGCCAAAGAACAATTATTGCGATTTCATACATTGGCCAAGCTTGGATGTGACTGCACACTCCCTAAAAATACAAATCCCTTTTAGCTCTTTGTAATGAGTGCTGGGTTCTGTGCAGTCCCAGTGGTGCCTGTTCCAGGCACTGCACTCAGGTAATCCTCGGGTGATCTGAGAGACAGAATAACAGCCAACCAGCTTTCAGCTGTTCACCCAGGCATGAACAAGAGGATATTGCAGTCCTTGGAGTATGGTCCCTATTGATAGGAAGGTCGTTGTTTTTGTGAACAGAAGACCTGGGCCCGTGGCCAGGTATAGGAACATTCTAAACTGCACGACTATACTTGGGTCAGAATCACTATGTTTCTCATATAGATCTACATTCTGCTTTCATTTATTTAATCTATATAAAACTGGTTACCTAGATAGTGAGTACTGTGGTAATCCATGTCAATCTATTCATTTCACTCATTGCACTGCATGGGGCCATGACACACCAGATATCTGGTGCAGAGCCAATGCAAGAGGTGCAGGTGCATATGTTACCTGAACTCAACCTTTTACACTTAAAAAAAATACTTTCCAAATGCCAAACAGACGCTCTCAAGTTTTCCAGATATTGTCCCTACCAAGCTATGTTAAATTCCGAGAACATAAAAATGTTTCGCAGATGTTAAATGCTAATCTTGCATATTTTGGAAACAAGTAAGGCTCGTGATTTTAGATTGGTTGCCGAACTTGCAATATATACCGGCCAGCTGTTCTGTCTGTCAATACAAATGTTTAACATTAGACTAACCCAGCTTGTAATTTAATGATCAACCTGAGTGCAGTACAATAGGGGTATTTTCCCCTCCTCGCGTATAAAATCGACTGCTGCAATAAATAAAACCATATTTATCTGCCCTGGGTTTGTTATGAGCAGTTAGTTCCAAACACCAAATCTGATTAATTACCAGGTCTCACCACAAGTAGAAAATAATAAGGTATCCAGACAATTCTAACTAGGTCTCCTGCAATAATTGAAAGTCAAACACACACACACATATATATACATACATATATATATATATATATATACACACACATATATAAGCATGTGTGTGTTTATATGTATGTGTGTATATATGTATGCATGTGAGTGTGTGTATATGTGTGTGTGTATATGTGTGTGTGTGTGTGTATGTATACACATACTTGTGTGTGTATACATATATATAAAACTTGCACACAAATGGTGATCCTTTGCACTATAACCCTTGTCCCTTCACCCGGATTTCTCAAAAAGCTTGTCCCATCCATCCAAAGCTCGTTAGCTAACTTAGTAATAATTGAAAACTCGTGTATTTTATACATATTTGATACTCCTACATTACTTGGGAAATGCTCTGCTGTTTGGGTGCAATTGAGGAGTAATGGAGGGCGGGGGAGGGGGGGGGCGCGGGGGAAGAATTGGTCTTTTTATTAATACAGTAACATTGACTTTTCGAGAAACCTCTAGGAAAGGCCAAGGCCCATAGTGAAGGACACAACCAAGTTGAAATGAATAGGTGAGAAGATGAGATAAATGAAGAAGCAGTGGCCAGCCTGGGTTTTAAAAGCCTTTAGATTTATAGGATTACATCGGATATACGGCACAGAAACAGGCCATTCGGCCCAACCAGTCCATGCCGGCGTTTATGCTCCACTCGAGCCTCCTCCCATCCTTCCTCCTCTAACTCTATCAGCATAACCCTCTATTCCCTTCTCCCTCATATGCTTGTCTAGCCTCCCCTTAAATGCATCTATACTATTCGCTTCAACCACTCCCTGTGGGAGTGAGTTCCACATTCTCACCACTCTCTGGGTAAAGAAGTTTCTTCTGAATTCCCTGTTGGATTTATTGATGGGGAAACAACTGAGAGAGGCAGAGTTCTACCGTTCTGACCTCTCTGAAAAGACTGGTTTAGAGTCTGGGATGATAGTCAAATGTCTTGTTATATTTCACGTTAATCCCAGTAGTTGATTGACCACAACCCACGTGCACTAATCTCTCTTGTTTTTCCCGTTTCGTATTTGCAGAATGGCCCACTGCCCCTGAAGTACAAGGTCCAGCCTGCTTGCAAACGGTTAAAACTCAGCCACCCCAGCGAGGATTTCGCCAGCACCAGCATAAACTCGGAGAGTGACTCCGTGAGCGACAAAGGCAGCCCGGCCGCCGTCCCTTCCACGTCCTCGTCGCTGCCGAGCCCCGGCACGCCGGCACTCTCCCCCAACCCGCAGTACCCACCTGCGGCCGCCTCCATCCTGAACGGCAGCACAAACTGTCACCAGCTGCCTCCGTGTGTCGGCAGGGGCCGCAAAGTGACTGTTAACGGCTCGTCAGCCCCGGCTTCCTGCTGAAAGCTGCAGCCCCCACTGAATGTCAGAGCGACAAGGAAAAAGAAAAAGAGGAACTCGTCTGTCCGTGGATACAGGGGCGCGGGCCCCCCACCCAAAAAAAAAAATCAAGCTGGCGTTCTTGCGCCGTTTATTAAATGTAATATATATATTCTGTTTAGCAATATGGTTATTGTCAGAAACATTTGTATTCCCTACACAGCTTTGTAAATGTAAACGGACAAGAGACGCCTCCAGGTTGGGGTTCCAGACGACTCTGGGTGTCGCCCTTCATTTCTTCTGATTACAGATGTGAAGTACAGTCGATTCCTCTTAAATGAAGGCCACAGGAAACCATGTGGTCGCCACTGAGAGCTCAGGCGGTGACTTTTCTCTCTAAACCCTGTACATTTAAAAAAAGAATTGCCTTAAAATCAGTCTTACGAGTTGCAGTTGTTAAAAGGGTTGGGTGGGGTGGGGGGGGGGGGGCATTGTATTCACACTGGTATTGTGACAAGTGATGTCGTTTGACTTTGAATCTCTTTTGGATTGATGGTGTTGTAGCCCATTTAAGTTGACCAGAACTAGGAGATTCGCGTGTTGGGAGATGCAAAGCAGCAACACTCCTCTGAATGATGTGAGGAGGCTTTTCTCTCTCTCTCTCTCTCTCTCTTTCAGCTATGACCTTGTGTATCAGGCCGACAATAGAAAAAACACGACCTGAAATATTTGTGCAAGCCATGCTATAGAGAACCCTGTTTCAAACGTTAATGGGACACGATGTGACCCGAGAAATAGTTTATATTCTATCTCCAGCTTTGTGGGGCTGGGGTTGGGTAACATGATCAGTACACACTAGTGGACTATGCCATTTATTTTCACTATTATTTGTTTTAACTTTATTTGTGGGGGTGGGGGGGGGGCGCAAAAGACTTAATGTCCGTTGAGCAGTGACTGAGAAGGCAAGAATTTCTCATCTCAATTAACAGAAAAAAAACAGGATCTCTTAGACATTCACCTTCAGCCCTGATCAGAGAAATTCTTCCAGAACACATTGACTCGTCACCTTCCTCACCTTCTCAATGGGAGGCACGACAGCCCTAAAGATAGGAGTTGGGCGGAAACTCGCCAATCTTGGGCGCACTTTTAACAAACTCTCTACTGCCATTGGAAGCGCCATTCACTGTGGTGTTCCTCATCATTCCTACCTTCTCACTAGGCCTTCTGCAATCTCTTCACCAGCTGTAGTTATAACTGCATTTGGGTAATGCAGAGACGGATAAGCTATGTTATATTAAGCATTTTACTTTGAGTGAAATACACACGGAATACAATTCAGAATAACTGGATTGGAAACCATTGATACAAATTGTCAGCTGAAGTGATTAGAATGATGCGAACAATGACCACGGCTGACCATGGGGTTGAGGTATTTTTGGTCCTGATTCGATACGCTTCTTCTCTTTCTTTCCTCTTCATACAGGATGTGTTGCTTCAACAAACAAAAAAATGACAACATTAATCATATATATTCACTGCAAAAAAGTTGGGATAATTCAAAAAAAAACTTGGTGTTGCCTGCTTAACACCAATCGTGATTTTTTTTCTTCATTTACTCAATTAACTGGAGTCGACTGTACAATCTAGCATTTCAGTGCTTAAATTTTCTTAGTTTGGTGTGTACGAGTGTGTGTCTGATTGAGAGAGAGAGAGAGAAGTGTGTGAGTGAGAGAAACACAGGTACTGGCAATGAACTGAAAACTCTGTCCTTCTAACGATTTGCTAGCGACAGAACAGCACAAAGGAAATGAGTTCAGAATGGAATATTGTTTCATAAATTTTATTTTATGTTTTGATAAACCTATTAAATCATTCTAGAATTGTATTTACTTTAATTATAAACATCTTCACATGTTTAAAAAAATAACCTCTCGATTGTAGAATGGAGAAAGCTGTGACAGCTATTCCTTTAAAATAATGACAATATCCATTTATTTTCTAAAGCAAAAAAAAACTTATTGAATAAAGTTTTGAAAGGAATGGACACGGGTAACACGGTATCGCCTCATTTAGTGATTATAAATGGTTGTAGATTGTACGCCGATTGGTCCTGAACTTTTCGAAGGAAATTTCTTTTTTTTAAATGATGTTGGAAATGCACAGCACGCCAGTCAGAGAAAGGTAGGCTGAAGGCTTCATTGAAGCAAGCTTTCTCTTTCCGTTGCATTTTTTTGTGCATTTCCAACATTTGCAGATTTCAAGTATTCTTAAGGGTACGGTAGCATAGTGGTTATGTTACTGGACTAGTAATCTTGGGCAGACGTGAGTTCAAATCCCATTCACAGCAACTGGGGAATTTAAATTCAGTTAATTAAATAAATCTGGATTGAAAAGCTAGTATCAGTCAAAGATGACCATGAATACTACTGCATTGTTGTAAAAACCCATCTGGTTCACCAATGTCCCTTTAGGGAAGGAAATCTGCCGTCCTTACCCAGTCTGGCCTATATGTGACTCCAGACCCACAGCAATGTGATTGACTCTTAACTGCCCTCTGAAATGGCCCAGCAAGTCTTATTGATTTACCTCAGTTGTACCAAACTGCTACAATGAAGTACTGCAGCGGTTCAACCTTCTCAAGGGCAGTTAGGGATGGGCAATAAATGTTTTTTGGGGACTTCCTGAGGTCGTGAAAGGCGCTATAGAAATGCAAGTCTTTCTTCTTTCTGTTAGGTTTGAATAAAGATCTACTAAACCCCTTTGTATACGACCAACACGTTTCTAATGAGATCCCTGCATCTTATTCCAATAATTGATACATATATGGTTTAAAAAGGGGTAATCGTCACTTATTGAGCTCACCGCTGCTGAAATCCGTACTGCAATTTCCGCCAATCCCACCAAATGCAGAGCATGTATGAGTCTCTTTCGTCCATACAAATCCGATTCTGAGCACTGGGCCGTTAATAGCATGGGGACTGGAGATGTTTTATACCGAAGGAATAGCTGGGTAGTCCGTACACCGGGCAGTGGTGTACCCTCGGGAGCAACTACAAGGAGAAAGTGTACAGAAGATGGAAAGACTACCACCCGGGTAGGGGGTTGGGGGAAATCGCCTGATAAGACAGAGAGAGTGAAATGGTATCGATACATCCAGAGCCTTGTATGAACAAAAAACCCTCCAAATCCATTGCATTTACCAATTTACTATTTTATATATATTTAAAAACAGTGAAACTCTAATGATCTAGTGAGCACTGAATTGTGTTGTACCCGAACCACCGACTATCTGAGGGTGAAGATGATACAGCGAGGGGAGGGGGTCTTGCATTGCAGCCATGGGCGGTAGGAACGCTATTCTATTCATATGGGGGTGGGGGCGAACCGGTAAACCGAGGAAAAACATCTTGGGCTGAAACTTTGAACAACCTTCGATGAAAATGCAACAAAATCGATAGACAGGAGCACCCAGCAATCTACGCATCAAGCTCTGCGCATAATACACCTTTCAGGAGGGTCGCCATGGTTACCATCGATGCTGGGCAATATCCCCAGGGGTTTTTTTTGTTTAAAAAAAATTACATTTCATTCAAAATAAAACCTCCACAATCCAGATTATCTTCGAAATTCAAATCTACACATACTAATATATTATTTTTTTCTCTCCTGAAGGCACAAATTAAAGAAGCTAGACTGTTGGATTATGCACAGATTCAATATTTCCAACTGATTTTATTATTGTGGGTAGTTGCAGTATATGCTGAGGACAGAATATTCAACATTTTTCATTGAAAGATGCCCCGCGTGTTCCAAAAACGTAAAAGAAAAAAAAGAATTAGGAATATTCATCAATAGTGGACGGATTGGTGCCATGGAGCTGTATCAATTATATATATATATATATATGAAACAACAAGCAATATTGATAGCTGGAACCTTTAACCGATTATATTAGATTTGAACAAATACACTGGATTGGTATTATCTACTGTAACACGCGAACATCTAATCCATTCAGGCCACCGACCGATTAGATTGAGATCTATCGACAGACCAGTCTACGAAAGCACAGGAGAGCATTTCAACATGCACAATGCCCAAGATACCTGTAAGTGTGTAGGTGAAAGGTAATCTCTTGGTAAAGCAAGCTCCTCGTGTACAGGATACCCGCTGCAAAAATGATTCCAACATGTCGTTGTGTATTATTAGTGGGGGAAGAGACGGCACAATACAGGATGACTAGTCTTGGAAGGGGCAGTAAAAATGACCTAGCCCTGTCTAGCTCCTTCACGCCTGTTCCAGGAGACTGTTGCCCAGTGTCTTGCACCAGTTATTGCTTTTTTTGGAATGTTTTTGTGCCGCTGAATCCCAACTGAAGCTTTCCGTTTTGTTTGTTTTAGTTTTAGTCGAAGTATTTACACTCGAGCTATCAACACTGGGGAAATGTTAGGGGCGGGATTTTCTGATCTAGGGAACCAAAACAGATTGCAAGCAATTCTTTAAAAATATGAAACTGTGTTTATCCGCAGAGTGACATTAAATCATTAAAAATTGGTTACTTTTCTAAAACAAAATGAGAGATTGCCGTTTACAAGGAGTGACACCTGGTAATTCTGTTAGATACCCAACAATTCATTTTTCTGGGTAGGGATTGCGGAGTTAAATGGTAAACAAAATTGCTTAGCCATGTACAACCTTAATAAACAGGTAGGGTTCTAATTCATTGCTTTTTGGTTTTTATGGAGGATTGAAAGCGTCAAAGTATAAGTTTTTAAAGAACAGTTCTGTGCAAAGTTGTCAATATAGGGAAATGTTATGATCAAACAGACTGAGAGAGATTGCAAACACATTTAAACATATGGTAGTTGTGTTTATTTTCCCAGTGTGATATACATCAGAAATACGTGACATTTTAAACCAATATGAGCGAGTCTCAATCCAGGCAAGACTTGACAGGTCTAGTTGTGCAGGGGTCTAATTTGATGTCAAACGTTTTTTTTTCTCCTTTAGACAGATGTTGTGTTACATTATTTTTTGGCCAGTTGAACGAGAAGAGGTCGATTTTGTTCACCCAATCGTTCAAAAGTCTCTGATTCCCGCAGATTGTTTTATCACTGTTGCACAAACCAAATAATCTAATAACCTAAGCACAAATTCAGGAGAGTGGCATTTCCCCAAATGCACCAATTTACTCCCCTCCGTCTTACTTCCACATTTCAAATTCGGGATACTGAACAAGCCAATCCGTTTACAGGATAGAGAATAAATTACTTTTTATACTGGGAAAAAAAAACTTTCACCAAACTAATGGGAAGAGCATTTCTAGTTTAACACTGGCAGGGGTCTACACACAATTGCAATCAAGTAAGCCCATTACAAACTTAGTGGTTAACACAGGCTACAACATTGCATTTGCACACATCTGGCGAAAGACTACTTTTCCGGACATTTGCATAAGTTAAGAAAAGGTCAGGGGTAATTCTTTCAGTGTGGAACTTTTCATAAGTATCACATGTCATTACATATTGCTCTACGAAAGAGCCAACACAGATTCGATGGGCCGAACGGCCTCCTTCTGCGCTGTACTATTCTATGATATTTCCATTATTCCCTCAAAACACATTACAAGAGAATTTTTATTTTTACTCCCACATACTTCTGGGAAATAACTACTAGGTCAGAACAGAGGCCAAGGAGTCATCATAGGATGAGGGGTGCGACGAGCGCCTGATCGTTGAATAACCACAGCACCGGAGGGTGAGCGGGTCGGTTGGAACTATTTCCCAATCGGCAAATCGGCTTTGCGAAGAACTTCATTGCAAAGTGTGGGTATTGCATTTTATACCGTCTGTAGCCAGTAATTGCCACTGTGGAGACAGGGAGCCATGCTAGAGTACCTGAACAAATGTTTATGCCAAAAGTAATTGACCTTTAGCTGTGGCTCAGTGGGTAGCACCCTCGTCTTCTGAGTCAGAAGGTTGTGGGTTCAAGTCCCCCTCCAGGGACTTGAGTGCAAAAATCTAGGCTGGCACTCCAGTGGAGTGCTAGCATTGTCAGAGGTGCTGTCTTTCAGATGAGACGTTAAACCGAGAGGCCCCATCTGCTCTCTCAGTAAAAGATCTTATGGCACTATTTCGAAGAAGAGCAGCGGAGTTATCCCTGGTGTTCTGGTCAATATTTATCCCTCAATCAACATCACGAAAAGACACTATCTGGTCATTAGCACATTGCTGTTTGTGGGAGCTTGCTGTGTGCAAATTGGCTGCCGCGTTTCCTACATTACGACAGCGACTGCACTTTAAAAAAGTATTTCATTGACTGTGAAGCATTTGGGACATCTGGTGGTCGTGAAAGGCGCTATATAAATGTAATTATTTCTTCTTTTCTTTTGATACACCAGCTCAGCAAACCTATTAAAATCATAGATACTTACAGCACAGAAGGAGGCCATTTGGCCCATCATGCCTGTGCTGGCTCTTTGAAAGAGCGGTCGTGCTCAGTCCCACATCCCCGCTTTTCGTCCGTAACCCTGTAAGTTGCTCATGCTCCAGTACCTGTCCAACTCCCTTTTAAAATTATTGATGGAATCAGCTGCCACCGCCTTTTCAGGTGGCGTTACCTTTTAAAAGGGTAACAAAAAAAAATCCTGCAAATATGAAATAAAACTAGAAGATGCTGGAAGTACACAGCAGGTCAATTCGTATCTGTAAAGAGAAAAGATTGACAGTAACACCCTTCTGCATAATCTTTTAAAGGGGAACTGCTTCAAAAATAAAATATTTGGGAGTGCCCAGTGAGCCCCTGGCCCACCCGATGTGCCTTACCCTTGGCCAAGGAATGAGTTTGACACTGCCAGCCCCAATGGGTAGTTCCATTGGGCACAGCTCTTAGGACGAACCAAAGAGATCGGTTTTGCAGGCAGCTGCCCAATATAATTTTTAATAATTAATGACCAGATAGAAAAATCATAAACCTTACCTTTTGTCCTTTCCTCTCTTCCCCCTCCCTTTCCCTGCCTCTGTACTTGCTTAAAAACCATTAAATCTTTAACTTCTGAGGGACTTCAGTTATGTGGATAGACTGGAGAAGCTGGAGAAGCTGGGGCTGTTCTCCTTGGGGCAGAGAAGGCTAATAGGAGATTTGATAGAGGTGTTTAAAATCAATGAAGGCTTTAGATAGAGTAAATAAAGAGAAGCTGTTTCCAATGGCTGAAGGGTTGATAACCAGAGGGCACAGATTTAAGGTGATTGGCAAAAGAACCAGAGGCGACATCAGGAAAAGCTTTTACGCCACAAGTGGTTAGGATTTGGAATGCACTGCCTGATAGGGTGGTGGATACAGATTCAATAGTAGCCTTCAAAAGGGAATTGGATAAATACTTGAAGGAGAAAAAATGGCAGGGTTATGGGGAAAGAGCGGGGGAGTGGGACTAATGGGATTGCTCTTCGAAAGAGCCGGCGCAGACTCGATGGGCCGAATGGCCTCCTTCCGTGCTGCATTATTCTATGATTCTGGTTGAAAGGTCAGAGACTTGAAACGTTAACTCTGTTTCTCTCTCCAGAGATGCGCCCTGACTTGCTGAGTATTTCCAGCATTTTCTGTTTTTATTTCAGATTTCCAGCATCCGCAGTATTTTGCTTTAGTTTTAGCAAAATCTTGGCATTGGTTTTAAACCCCACTTGCGACTCTGCTGGTGGGTCTGTTAGCATGTGCACATGTAAATTCGTTCACTCTGGTCAGCACTGGCTGGCAGGGTTAACTGCTTCCACCATTAAGCCAAGAGCATTTTGGAAAGAGGAAGAGGGAGGACAAAGTAAATAAATATTATGCTAGACTTTTTTTGACTGATAACATTGACAGAGTTTGCCAGGACTTTTTCATTCCAAGACCTTCTTGCTCAATTTTATGCTCTGCAAAACAATTTCATCGAATCTTATAGCACAGAGCAAGCCATTCGGCTCATCATGTCTGTGCCGGCTCATTGAAATTGCTCTCCAATTAGTCCCACTCCCCTGCTCCTTCCCCATAGCCCTGCAAATTTTTCCTTTTCAAGTATTTATCCGATTCCCTTTTGAAAGTTACCATTGAATCTGCTTCCACCGCCCTTTCAGGCAGCGCACTCCAGATCACAACAACTCGCAGCGTAAAAATATTTCTCCTCATCTCTCCCCTGGGTTTTTTTTAGCAATGATCTTAAATTTGTGTCCTCTAGTTACCGACCCTTCCGCCAGTCACTGTACTCCAAAAGTAGTTCATCATGTGAAGCACTTTGAGACATTTTGATGACGTGACAGGTGTTATATAAATGCAAATATCACAATGGTGGCAGGCTGACAGCGATAATACTGCTGTGTGAGATACTCATTGCACATAACTGCAAGTGACATGTAAGGGAACCTGTGATGTACCATAATCCAAGGAAGCATATCAACTTTTCTCAATTTAAATTAAAAAAATAACTTCCCTTTGGATGATACTGGATGAGGGAGGAATGTTGGGAAGTACAATGTAAAATGACTTGTTCTTCTTCGAATAGTACCGTGAGATCTTGTTGCATTAACTTGGCTCTTATTCCCTTGAGTGTAGGAGGTTGAGGGGTGATCTGATTGAGGTGTTTAAAATGTTAAAAGGACTCGATAGATACAAATGAACTGTCTCCTCTGGAGGCGGAATCCAGAACAAGGGGGCATAATCATAAATTTAGAGCTAGACCATTCAGGAGCGAAATCAGGAAGCACTTTTTCACACAAAGAGTAGTAGAAATTTGGAACTCTCTCCCTCAAAAGGCTGTGGATGTGAGGACAATTGGAGCTCTCAAGACTGAGACCGATAGACTTTTGTTAGTTAAGGGTATCAAGGGATATGGAACAAAGGTGGGAAAATGGAGTCGAGGTGCAGATCAGCCATAATCTAATTGAATGGTGGAACAGACCTAAGGAGCTGAATGGCCTTCTCCTCTTCCTAATCTTCCTATGTTCCTACATCAACTTCCAGAACAGTCAAGCAGGGCCTTGGTTGAATACTTCATCCTAAGAATAGCTCATCCAACAATGCAGTACTACCGCACTACTGGATTGGAATGCCAGCCTAGACTATAGGGGATGAGTTTCCGCAGGGGGTTCTCCCAATTATCTGCTGTAACTTTGGAGGAAGAGCCATGGAAACCCCTGGAAAAATGGCGTAAATGTTGTTTTTCTGGGGGTTTCCTGCGGTTCTTCCGCCAAAGTTACAGCGGATGATCGGGAGAAGCCCCCTGTGTAAATTCACCCCCATGTGCTCAAGTCCCGAAATGCGACCTGAACTCACAAACCTTTGCCCCAGAAGCAAGAGCTCTGTTCATTGAGCCAAAAGTACACCTTAAACATTCACTCCCTCCACCACCGGCACACCGTGGCTGCAGTGTGCACCATCTACAAGATGCACTTATCTGAATGGCAATAGATTGGGAGAAGGGGAAGTGCAACGAGACCTGGGTGTCCTTGTGCACCAGTCGCTGAAGGTAAGCATGCAGGTGCAGCAGGCGGTTAAGAAGGCAAATGGTATGTTGGCCTTCATAGCGAGAGGGTTTGAGTACAGGAACAAGGATGTCTTGCTGCAGTTGTACAGGGCCTTGGTGAGACCACACCTTGAGTACTGTGTGCAGTTTTGGTCGCCTTATCTGAGGAAGGATGTTCTTGCCATGGAAGGAGTTCAGCGAAGATTCACAAGGCTGATACCTGGGATGGCAGGAATGATGTATGAAGAGAGATTGGGTCGATTGGGCTTATACTCGCTGGAGTTTAGAAGAATGAGAGGGGATCTCATTGAAACTTATAAAATTCTGACAGGACAGGACAAACTAGATGCAGGAAGGATGTTCCCGATGGTCGGAGAGTCCAGAACCAGGGATCACAGTCTAAGGATAAGGGGTAAGCCATTTAGGACAGAAATGAGGAGGAATTTCTTCACCCAGAGAGTGGTGAACCTGTGGAATTCTCTGCCACAGAAGGCAGTAGAGGCCAATTCATTAAATAGATTCAAGAAGGAGTTGGATGTATTTCTTAAGGCTAAAGGGATCAAGGGATATGGGGAGAAAGCAGGGACAGGGTACTGAATTTGGATGATCAGCCATGATCGCATTGAATGGCGGAGCAGGCTAGAGGGGCTGAATGGCCTACTCCTGCTCCTATCTTCTATGATTCTATGAACTCGCCAAGGCTTCTTTGGCAGCACCTCCCAAACCCGCGACCTCTTCCACCTAGAAGGACAAGGGCAGCAGACGCATGGGAGCACCACCACCTGCAAGTTCCTCTTGGAAACATATCGCTGTCCCTTCATCGTCGCTGGGTCAAAATCCTGGAGCTCCCTCCCTAACAGCACTGTGGGAGCACCTTCACCACACGGACTGCAGCGGTTGAAGAAGGCGGCTCACCACCACCTTCTCAAGGGCAATTAGGGATGGGCAATAAATGCTGGCCTTGCCAGCAACGTCCACATCAGATGAATGAATAATAAAATAAAAAATCCCTCCGACTTTTCTTCAAAAGGAAGAAAAAGTATTTGACAAGCCTTTTTTTGATAGGGGCGAAAAATGTTCTAGATTATTTTTGGCACACATAAGTTTGGTAAGGTGATGATTCTTTTTAACATGATTTCCATTCTTGTGTATTCATAGATAAGTCAAGAAAGATTTGCCAAACACTTTTTTGTGATGATGGGGGCCCTTTAACGTTCTCGTTTAAAGCTAATACTGATCATTTTAGATAAAATGATTGTGTCAAAAACCTGTACAAATCAGCACTAGCAACAGTTAAATATCTCTGAGGGTAAAGTGGGGGATGAGTAGCAGGTTTGTGAAAGAACTGGAATATCTAACATATTGAGGTAGCTGTACACATGTGAACACACATCACACATGCACACAGAACAGATCAGTGGATGCATACACACATATGGCATCTCTTTGTGAGAGTACTGAAAACAGTTTTTATCATGTGAATGAACTTAGTATGTAGGCATTCCCAGGGCTGTTGCTTTCTCTGGCTTTCGTCCCTTATCCCTCATTTCCTGAAGACAGTGACTCATGCTAGGATACGGTTCCTTGGGCTTTGACAACCCTCTGGTAGCTTGACCAAGTGACCATTCTCTGTGTGCGAGTCTAGACAGTGAGTGCGTCAACAGCATATTGGACTGTGCAGGATATCACTTGCTGATCCCTGATTGAACCCAATGTCCCAACGCACATCTCCAGCAGAGGTCACTAGATAGGAATTAGGAGTGGGAACCCTGGTTTACATATATCTTTTTTCCCCCTATCTAACTTAGGGTCACTGCTGCTGATTGTAGTGCCCCACTGCTAACTGATGCTGGTTAACTCGGTACAGATCTGCGACCTTACTGAACTGAACACACAGTCTACTTATCCTTGCAGTGAATTTTGTGCTACCCTGCATTTTGTCTGATTTGTTAAGCTAAAGAAAGAAGGTCACCCTCACTAATCCTTTCAAAAATCTAATGGTTACACAGTATTAAGATTAACATCTTTATTATCTGAACATTTTTTGCTTAAGGAGCAGGTGCCACCATCAATAGTCTTTCACAAATCAGTTACAAGGAATTGCCATTAATTATTAAGCATTCTTCTGCTTTTCACCATCTATCTATTTAATGTTTTTTTGCTTAAACAGGGAATGCCAATATTATCAGGGGAACTGGTTTGGACTTATTACCAAGCTTGGCATTGCAGGGAAGCTGAATTGACATCAGTGGAGAAGAGATTAACCTCAGAAGTGTCTGCTTCATCTGTGAATGTTAATTTAGCTCTTTTACTCTGTCAGGTTTGTGACTCCTTTAAACTGGTCCCCACGATGAGCTGTTCACTGTTTACACAAATATGTTAAAATAATGACTAGAAAGACAAATTAAGAAAAAAAGTAAAGATCATTTTGTCTTTTAGAAGAAAGGGTTCTGATGACTTGTTAACCTTTGTGATTTATTGCAATTGAGAATGGTTTCACAATTAATGGGTTCTCAATAAAGTAGGGTCATATGAGGAAAAATATGGGGAAAAAGTGAAAGAGAAAATTAACGCGGATTGATACGAACTTGCATTTCTATAGCGCCTTTCATGACCTCAGGATGTCCCAAAGCACTTTACAGCCAAAGAAGTACTTTTGAAGTGTAGTCACTGTTGTAATCATGGCCAGCAATTTGTGCACAGCAAGGTCCCACAAACAGCAATGAAATAATGACCAGATAATCTGTTTTAGTGATGTTGACGGAGAGATAAATATTGGCCAGTAACTTCCCTGCTCTTCGTCGAAATAGTGCCATGGGATCTTTTACATCCACCTGAGAGGGCAGACGGGGCCTCGATTTAACGTCTCATCCAAAAGACGGCACCTCCGACAGTGCAGCACTCTCTCAGCACTGCACTGGAGTGTCAGCCCAGATTATGTGCTCAAGTCTCTGGAGTGGGACTTGAGCCCACAACCTTCCGACTGAGAGGTGAAAGTGCTACCACCAAGCCAAGGGAGAACTCATAAAGGGGCTTTAAAGGATGTGTATATGAGGATCACCTCGTATGAACAAATTGGCGGCCGTGTTTCCTACATTACAATAGTGACTACACTTCAAAGGTACTTCATTGGCTGTAAAACTCAGTGAGAGGGCAAGCAAAGTAATGATCTCTGGCATATTTCATGTCCTTGGTAAAGGACAAGAATTTACCAAGAAAATTGAGGATTTAAATAAGTGCCACCTTTGTAAGTAACTGGCACAGTAGAGAAGAATTGCATCCAAACAGAGCATGAGATTTGTTAGAAAATCCTGAAGCAGCTATTAAGAATCATTTGAACTTAAGAGGTGAGGGTTTGGAAGGGAAGGTAGAGAGAATTGGATACCAAATAAGATTAATTGAAGAATGGATGTTGAATGGACGTAACTCAGTGAAATACCAGCACCAGCTACCAGCAAACACTGGGAGCTAAAGATGAGGTAAATCTAATGAGGTAAAATCCCTCACCCATGCCTTTGTTACCTCTAGACTTGACTATTCCAATGCACTTCTGGCTGGCCTCCCACATTCCACCCTACGTAAACTTGAGGTCATCCAAAACTCGGCTGCCCATGTCCTAACTCGCACCAAGTCCCGTTCACCCATCACCCCTGTGCTCGCTGACCTACATTGGCTCCCGGTTAAGCAGCGCCTCTATTTCAAAATTCTCATCCTTGTTTTCAAATCCCTCCATGGCCTCACCCCTTCCTATCTCTGTAATCTCCTCCAGCCCCACAACTCCCCCGAGATATCTGCGTTCCTTTAATTCTACCCTCTTGAGCATCCCTGATTATAATCACTCAATTTTGGTGGTTGTGCCTTCTGTTGCCTAGGCCCCAAGCTCTGGAATTCCCCCCCTAAACCTCTCTGCCTCGCTACCTCTCTTTCCTCCTTTAAGACGCTCCTTAAAACCTACCTCTTTGACCAAGCTTTTGGTCACCTACCCTAATTTATCCTTATGTGGATCGGTGTCAAATTTGTTGTCTTAAAATACTCCTGTGCAGCGCCTTGGGACGTTTTACTACGTTAAAGGCGCTATATAAATACAAGTTGTTGTTGTTGTTGTAAGGTCTACGCACATGAACGTTAGGAACTTGAGATGGTTGTGGCTGTAGGAAACTACGAAATCAGAAACCTGACTGAGCTCAGATGATGGTAATGGATACAATATATAAGAACTGAGTGCTCAGGAAAGACAGAGTAGATAGGAATGGAGGTGATGTAGCCCTGTATGCTAGGGAGGTTAAAGAGGTTGATCCAATAGAGGTGGAAAGGTATGTAACATGAAAGGGGCAAATTTAACATTAAAGGTATGCTACAGTCTAGCAGATCAGAATAGGAAGGAGTGCACTTTATTCTATGGAGAAGTAACAATGATGCGTAGAAATGGGAAGGTTAGATCAGCCATGATCTAATTGAATGGCAGAACAGGCTCGAGGGGCTGAATGGCCTCCTCCTGTTCCTATGTTCCTAGTTTAATGGGGGATTTCAACCAACCTAATATAATTTGGGAATGTCAAGTTAGAAAACATATTGCTTGAGGGCTTCATGACCCAATGTGTCAGGGAAACCATGAGAAACAGCGCACATCTTGACTTGGTAACGATTAGTGATAATGTATAGGGAACAGAAGTCATGGCTCCCTGGGTGACACCAACCAGAGAATAATCAAATTCAACATGATCTGGGATTTATCAATACCGAGCTTGGAATATAATTTTAAAAGGCCAACTTCAAGGGGATGAAGAACAAACGTATGGAAATTCATTTGGGGAATTTTTTTGCAACACTTAAGTGGAAGTCAAGTACTATACCCTTAAAGGCATACCGTTGAGCATGCGAGGTCAAGATACCCTAGGATTAACAAGCACAGACTGAATAAACATAACCTTAAATGGACCAACAAGACTACCAAGGAAAATAAAATGCTACAAAGGTGAAGGGTGCAGTGGGATGAATATAAGAACATTCAGAAACATATTAAAAGGGAGGTTAGAGAGGCAAAGAGGAATCTGCAAATGAGAACAGCCACAGATGCTAAGCTTAACAATTGAGAAACTACTGCAGTGAGAGAACATTCAGAAAAGAGGTGGCAACCTAAAAGATGCTAATGGGATTGAAACTGGATGACAATACAACAGTTATTATATTAAAAGTTTGCGGATCACAATAATAATGTGGGAAGGCATGAATAACATACCTTCCTTAATTGGCATTAGTCAGGTTAACGACTTTCACATAAATGAGATACAGGCCACTTGAGAGGTTAAAAGGCTTAAAATAAATGAATCTCCATTTATCCTAGAATACTAAGAGAGACAAGGGATGAGATTTTTGAGTTGCAGATGGTCATTACAGAGGCGTGGATGAGAAATGTCAAATAGATGTGAAAAAAACCAGATCTGAATAACTACAGACATAGCCATTTTGCTTGAATACTGGATAAAGTGATGGAATAGAGTAAACTTGAGGATTACCTATATGAAAGTTGACAACTAGTGTCATCGCCAACACAGCTTCAGAGGGGATCCTGTCTGACTAACCTCCTTGACAACTTTGGGGAAGTGAAGTCCCAAATGGTCTATGGAAAGCGATATGGTGCACCTACACTGCCATAGAGACTTTAACAAGTTTCACACGAATGGCTGCTATTTGAGTTTTATAGAATCATAGAATCGTTACAACACAGAAGGAGGCCATTCAGCCCGTCGAGCCCATGCGGACTCTCCGCAAGGGCACTTCAGCTAGTTCTACTCCCGCCCCCTGCCCTTTCCCCGTAGCCCTGCAAATTTTTTTCCTTCAGGTACTTATCCAACTCCCTTTTGAAAGCAGTGATTGGATCTGCCTCCAATCAGGCAGTGCAATCCAGTTTATAGTGGTGGGGAAATCAAAATAAAACCTGGGATGGCTACAGGGTAAAAACCAGTGGGGACTTGTTAGGAGACTGATATTGAGGTGGGGAAGTGCTGAGTGATGTACCACAGGGGTTGGTTTTGGCATACATACAGTTTCCAATTTGCAAAACAACTTTTATTCAAAATTTCAGTGCAAACTGATCAAATTTGCAGTCAATACCAAACTGGGAAGGGGGAATTGAATCTGAAAGCAGCAACAGGGACCCGGAAATGAGTCAGATAGGGTATATAAGTAGGTGGACGAATGGCAGATGAAATTTAATACGGTTAAGTGCAAATATTGCACATAGGAAGAAAACTCCATGAATGGTGTTGAAATACCTTAAGGTGAAATTGAACGAGACCTAGGGATGTTAGTACAACCTTCTGAACTTTACAACCTTCCGGACTCGACATTGATTTCAATAACTTCAGATCATAAACACTGCTCCTATTTTTTTCAGACAGCAGGTAATGGAAATGGTTCTGCAGTTGCCATTTACACCCCCTCCAGACCCATCTTTTGTTTCTTTACTTGTCCCATTACCATCTCCTTTTCCCCTTCACCATCATCCCTTTTGACATTTAATCACCCCTGCTTTCTGCCCTATCACAGACCTTCCCTTTTGTTCTTTCCTCCCCTCCCCCCCTTTCCCTGCCTTCTGTACTTGCCTAAAAAACTTAAATCTCTACGTTCTGACGAAAGGTCATCGACCTGAAACCTTAACTCTGTTTCTCTCTCCACAGATGCTGTCTGGCTTGCTGAGTGTTTCCAGCATTTTCTTTTTCTATTTCAGATTTCCAGCATCCAGCGGTATTTTGCTTTTATTTTAGTAGACTTGTGCGTAACTTGTCCAAACACTGTGGAGCAGCAATCAACAACACAAATAAAATGCTGACCTATATAGCCAGAACAATAAGATAAAAGTCAAAGGAAGCCATGCTTAAATTGTCCGGTGCTCTGGTCTGATGATAACTTGAGTATGTCTCCATTTCTGGTCACTGAGAAGTAAAGGAGATATTCAAATCTTGAAGATAGCATCATCATAGAATCATAGAAATTTATGGTACAGAAGGAGGCCATTCGGCCCATCATGTCTGTGCCGGCTGAAAAAGAGCTATCCAGCCTAATCCCACCTTCCAGCTCTTGGTCCGTAGCCTTGTAGGTTACGGCACTTCAAGTGTACATCCAAGTACTTTTTAAATGCGATGACCGTTTCTGCCTCTACCACCCTTTCAGGCAGTGAGTTCCAGACTCCACCACGCTCTGGGTGAAAAAAGTTCTCCTCAACTCCCCTCTAATCCTTCTATCAATTACTTTAAATCTATCCCCCCTGGTTATTGACCTCTCTGCTAAGGGAAATAGGTCCTTCCTATCCATTCTATCTAGGCCCCTCATAATTTTATGCACCTCAATTAAGTCTTCCCTCAGCCTCCTAATGGGGCTAAAGGCCGACAAGTCCTCTAGACCTGATGGCCTGCATCCTAGGGTCTTAAAAGAAGTGGCTGCAGAGATAGTGGATGCGTTGGTTGTAATCTACCAAAATTCCCTGGATTCTGGAGCGGTCCCAGCGGATTGGAAAACCGCAAATGTAACGCCACTATTCAAGAAAGGAGGGAGACAGAAAGCAGGAAACTATAGGCCAGCTAGCCTAACATCTGTCATTGGGAAAATGCTGGAATCCATTATTAAGGAGGTAATAGCAGGACATTTAGAAAATCATAAGACAATCAAGCAGAATCAACACGGTTTTATGAAAGGGAAATTGTGTTTGACAAATTTGCTAGAGTTCTTTGAGGATGTAACAAACAGGGTGGATAAAGGGGAACCAGTAGATGTAGTGTATTTGGATTTCCAGAAGGCATTCGATAAGGTGCCACATAAAAGGTTACTGCACAAGATAAGAGCACACAGGGTTGGGGGTAATATATTGGCATGGATAGAGGATTAGCTAACTAACAGAACACAGAGAGTTGGGATGAATGGGTCATTTTCCCGTTGGCAATCAGTAACTAGTGGGGTGCCACAGGGATCAGTGCTGGGGCCTCAACTATTTACAATCTATATTAATGATTTGGATAAAGGGACCGAGTGTACTGTAGCCAAATTTGCTGATGATACAAAGATAGATGGGTTAGCAAGTTGTGAGGAGGGCACAAAGAGTCTGCAAAGGGATATAGATAGGTTAAGTGAGTGGGCAAAAATTTGGCAGATGGAGTATAATGTGGGAAAATGTGAGGTTATCCACTTTGGAAGGAAGAATGAAAAAGCAAATTATTATTTAAATGGAGTGAGACTGCAAAATGCTGCAGGTACAAAGGGATCTGGGGGTCCTAGTACATGAAACACAAAACGTTAGCATGCAGGTACAGCAAGTAATTAGGAAGGCTAATGGAATGTTGGCCTTTATTGCAAGGGGTATGGAGTATAAAAGTAGGGAAGTTTTGATGCAACTTTACAGTGCGCTGGTGAGACTGCACCTGGAGTTTTGGTCTCCATATTTAAGGAGGGATATACTTGCATTGGAGGCAGTGCAGAGAAGGTTTACTAGGTTGATTCCTGGGATGAAGGGGTTGACGTATGACGAAAGGTTGAGCAGGTTGGGCCTATACTCATTGGAGTTTAGGAGAAAGAGAGGTGATCTTATTGAAACATATAAGATTCTGAGGGGGATTGACAGGGTGGATGCTGAGAGATGTTTCCCCTAGTGTGGGTATCTAGAACTAGGGGGCATAGTTTCAGAATAAGGGTTATAATAGTTTCGCCCATTGAAGACGGAAGATGAGGAGGAATTTCTTCTCTCAGGGGGCCATGAATCTTTGGAATTCTCTACCCCAGAGAGCTGTGGAGGCGGAGTCATTGAATATATTCAAGGCGGAGATTGACAGACATTTGAACTACAGGGAGTCAAGGGGTATGGGGAGAGAGCGGGAAAGTGGTGTTGAGGCCAAGATTGGATCAGCCATGATCTTATTGAATGGCGGAGCAGGCTCGAGGGGCCGATTGGCCGACTCCTGCTCCTGTTTCTTATGTTCTTATGTTCTCCTCTGTTCCAAAGAAAACAACCCCAGAATATTCAATCTTTCCTTATTCAGGATCTCTCCAGTCCTGGCAATATCCTTGTAAATCTCTTCTGTACCCTTTCTAGTGCAATCACTAGATGGAGAAGAGCTGTGAGAGAGCTGAGTTATGAGAAAAGACTGGAAAAACGTAGGCTTTCCAACCTTGAAAGGAGGTGACTGACGGAGAACCTCATAGAGGTATATATAATAGAAAACTGTAGAGAAAAGGTAAATCTGGAAGACTATTTCAAATTAAACTGTGACAGTAGGACTGGGTTCAAATGAGCAAATGGCAGATTTAGGACTGATAGCAAGAATTTCTTTACACAATGAATGATGGGCAAAAACCGTGGCATAATTTAAGAGACAGATACATGATTGGACGGGGGTATTGTAGGTTTTTCTGGATCGATGAGCTAGGGTGGGCCAAATGGCCTCCCTCATCCCATGAGTTTGGGTGAGGACAGATTAGGCGGCGTGCCCTCTGTGGTCAAATAGTCTGTCTAGGCTCGCATTTCGAAATGGACCAGTTGCTTGTGGTACTGGAGGGCCAATGGCGCCATGGGATCTGAGTCAGCATCTTCTGAAAGAGATGACAGAAAATTCAGAGAATAGATAGGCTTGACTTTGAGCATTGCTGGGAGTGATTTTAGACTTGGAACAGTAGGATGTGCGGTAAACACATCGTGACTGCTGCTAAAAGGTAATAGGCTACAAGTTTTCCATTAACTCTTTGCGCCACGCTGTGCTTGTACTCATAAACTTGCCCACGTTGTTAGGAAGAATGTAACAAGCCAAGAAACCCTGGAGAAACATTAGCTACAGTGGGACCTCACAGAGCTTCATGTGAGAGAGCAGTACCTGAAACCGAGTAAACGCATCGCTGACTTGCCAAGACATTTCTCACTTGAAGCTGATGTATCGATTGCAAACAACTCCCATTTGGTCTGAGTTTGCTGATGTCATCTCGCAGGAAGCAATGGGGGATCTGCAATTACCGTCAGTATTCCCGGGCTAAGGTGGGGGGGGGGGGGAAAAATCTGCCAGTGTTCCTCGGTTAGATTGTTGCCGTTTGACCCCTAGTAGATAAGTGATCCTGTGGATGCTGGGTGAGGAATTGCTTGAATTAAGTTGCTTGTTAGGACTCATTGTTGAAGCTTACACATGGGCTCCTTGAGTGAGGTAGAGCAGAGCTGCCAAGGTGTCTATTGCATATTAAAAAATCTGAATATTTTCCACAACACATCGGAAGGAAACATTTGAATTTTGAGTTAATGAAGCAGAAGTTTAAATGGCCTGTGCACAGGCACAAATTCTTTGAGGCGCTCTTGTGGATTTTGTTCTGTTCCAAATATTCCACCTCTCCTGAAGACCTTGGTAGGGCATGCGTATCATGAACCTCGGCAGCTCTTCAAATAGTCTGTGCACTTATTCAAATATGATTGCACTAGAGAGGGTACAGAGGAGATTTACGAAAATGTTGCTTGGACTGGAGGATTTTAGCTATGAGGCAAGATTGGATAGGCTGGGGTTGCTTTCTTTGGAACAGAGGAGGCTGAGAGGAGATTTAATTGATGTGTATAAAATTATGAGGGGCCTAGATAGAGTGGATAGGAAGGACCTATTTCCCTTAGCAGAGAGGTCAATAACCAGGGGGCATCGATTTAAAGTTAATTGGTCGAAGGATTAGAGGGGAGTTGAGGAGGACTTTTTTCACCCAGAGGGTGGTGGGGGTCTGGAACTCACTGCCTGAAAGGGTGGTAGAGGCAGAAACCCTCATCACATTTAAAAAGTACTTGGATATGCACTTGATGCGCCGTAACCTACAGGGCTACGGACCAAGAGTTGGAAAGTGGGATTAGGCTGGGTAGTTCTTTTTCGGCCGGCACAGACACGATGGGCCGAATGGCCTCCTTCTGTGCCGTAAATTTCTATGATTCTATAGTGCTGTGGGATCTTTTACGTCCACCTGAGGGAGCAGACAGGGCCTCGGTTTAACGTCTCATCCGATAAAACGGCACCTCCGACAATGCGGCATTCCCTCAGTACTGTACCGGAGTGTCAACCTGGATTATGTGCTCAAGTCGCCGGAGTGGGACTCGGAACTCACAACCCTTCTGACTCGGAGACCCGAGTGCTACCAACTGAGCCACGGCTGGGGACCTAAAAGGTGCTTGAAGTTGTAATGTGTGTTTACTGTACATCAGCTGCTGACTGCTGCAGCTGTCAACTTTCTCCAGACCAGCTGGACGCCATCGAGTGCAGCAGCAGTAGGTGAGTGGGTAAGAGGCAGTGGTAGAGTGCTATCAAATAATCACAGAATAAGCTAAACACAATTTAACGAAAATATCTTTATTAGTGGTTTACACTGAATGGTGAACTGTTAATTCTGAAAGCAGGAGGTTGGCCTGTGTAATTCTTCAGTCCAGATCCAAGTTGCGTGTAAATCTAGGAATCTTGCCAACCAGGAGTTGAGGGTCATGGGAGAGCTTGCGTTGACCTCAGATTCTTGATATTTTAATAAGGCCAAAAGAGGTACTGGAAACCTTCAAGAACCGAATCCTTTACTGCAGATTGACACAAATTCACTTCACAGATTCCAGTCTATGACTGGCAGCGCAGACTTTTAAAAGATTTTACAAGTCCTGAAAGATTTTGGTGGGACTCCTGAGAATTCAGATGAAGAGCTTAAATTCTTGTATACTTTTATTGACCAGCCATTCTGCAATTCTTCACCTTGATTTTATTGAATGTAAAAAAATCCTGTTGAAGTGTTTGCTGTATATGTTTTACTGCATTTTCCACTGTTGCACTTTCCAGTTCATGACGCATGTCCCACATTAAGATTAGAGAAATATATATCGCCTGTCACTTTAATTCTCCGCTCCACTCCCACTCTGACCTCTCCGTCCTCGGCCTCTTACACTGTTCCAACGAAGCTCAACTCAAGCTCGAGGAACAACACCTCATCTTTCGATTAGGCACTTTACAACCTTCTGGACTCAACATTGAGTTCAACAATTTCAGACCATAACCTCTGCCCCTATTTTTTCACATGGCAGCTGTTGATGATTCTGCCATTCCCATTTACACCTCTTCTAGACTTAACGTGTCCCAGTACCATCTCCTTTTTCCTTGCACCATCATCCCTTTTGTCTTTTATTCTCTCCTGCCTTCCGCCCTATCACAGACCTTCCCTTTTGTTCTTTCCTCCCCTCCCCCCCTTTCCCTGCCCCTGCACTTGCTTAAAACCTGTTACATCTCCAACTTTTTCCAGTTCTGAACGAAAGGTCATCGACCTGAAACGTTAACTCTGTTTCTCTCTCCACAGATGCTCCCTGACCTGCTGAGTATTTCCAGCATTTTCTGTTTTCTGTTTCCGATTTCCAGCATCCGCATTATTTTGCTTTTGTAAATATGTAATTATCATCGGCATTTTGTAACTGACTTTAATACTGGAAGAAGTGACATGTTTCGAGAAAGTGATTTCTTGCAGCATAAGGCGGTGAATATTACAGGGTTAGTTGTGGTGTCGCTTGGAATGGCCTTGATGTCGGAGCTTGTTGTCTTGGTGTTTGTCTCCCCCTTCATGCTGCTTGCTCGCCTCAAGATCACAAGATAATTATGGATGTGGAAGGCCATTCAGCCCATCATAGTTCATCCATCCCGAGAGATCCTAACACCTACATTACATGGTTTATTTGCGTCTACAGCTCTATCCGGAAGTCCATTCCACACGTTGATCGCTCATTGTGCGAAAAAGCATTTAGAAACATAGAAGATAGGAGCAGGAGTAGGCCATTCGGCCCCTCGAGCCTGCTCTGCCATTCGATGAGATCATGGCTGATCATCCAAACTCAGTACCCTGTCCCTGCCTTCTCCCCATATCCCTTGATACCTTTAGCTTTAAGAAATATATCTAACTCATTCTTGAATATATTTAATGACTTGGCCTCAACTACCTTTTGTGGTAGAGAATTCCACAGGTTCACCACTCTCTGGGTGAAGAAATTCCTCCTCATTTCTCTCCTAAATGGCTTACCCCTTATCCTTAGATCATGACCCCTGGTTCTGGACTCTCCGACCATCAGGAACATTCTTCCTGCATCTAGTTTGTCCAGACCTGTCAGAATTTTATATGTTTCGATGAGATCCCCTCTCATTCTTCTATACTCCTATATTTCCTGGTATCAGTCCTAAAGTTACCCTTTACGAGTTTGAGGTACCTGTATTATGTGAGTGCATGTGAAGCATGTTCTGCTAAAATTACTGCATGTGGTTAAAACAGTGTCACTGCAGCCAATCCTGTGGCTAGTCAGCAATTTCCTTTGGACAACACTGGCCTAATTCTACTTTGGCACTTTCAGGACCTCCCAAAGCGCTTTGCAGCCAATGAAATACTTTTGAAGTGTTGTAATGTAGGAAACGCGACACCCAATTTGCACACAGCAAGCTCCCACAAGCAGCAATGACCTGATAATCTGTTTTAGTGATGTTGACTGAGGAATAGACATTGGCCAGGGCACCAGGCAAAACTCCCCTGCTCGTCTTTGAATCGTGATGTGTGTTCCCGAGATGTGTTCAGCAGAAACATGTAGATCCATTGCCTTTAGGACCTTTGGCAGCATCAGCCGTGGCTCAGTGGGTGGCACCTTCGCTCTGAGTCAGCTAATGGTTGTGTGTTCAAATCCCACTCCAGAGACTTGAGCACAAAAATCTAGGCTGACGTTCCAGTGCAGTACTGAGGGAGTGCTGCACTGTTGGAAGTGCCATCTTTCCGATGAGAATTTAAACTGAGGCACTATTTTGAAGAAGAGCAGGGGTGTTAGTGCCCTTGCCAATATTTATCCCTCAATCAACATCATTTAAAAAAAATTAAACACAGATTACCTGGATGAGTGCAGCTCCAACAACACTCAAGAAGCTCGACACCATCCAGGACAAAGCTTGATTGGCACCCCATCCACCACCTTAAACATTCACTCCCTCCACCACTGGCGCACCGTGGCTGCAGTGTGTACCATCTACAAGATGCCCTGCAGCAACTCGCCAAAGCTTCTTCGACAGCACCTCCCAAACCCGCGACCTCTTCCACCTAGAAGGACCAAGGGCAGCAGACGCATGGGAACACCACCCCCTCCAAGTCACACACCATCCTGGCTTAGAAGTATATCGCTGATCCTTCATCGTCGCTGGGTCAAAATCCTGGAACTCCCTCCCTAACAGCACTGTGGGAGTACCTTCACCACATGGACTGCAGCAGTTGAAGAAGATGGCTCACCACCACCTTCTCAAGGGCAATTAGCGATGGGCAATAAATGCTGGCCTTGACAGCGATGCCCACATCCCATAAACGAATTAAAAAAAAAAGTTAATCTGTTTTTGAAATGTTGATTGAGGAATAGATATTGGCCAGGATACCGGGGAGAACTCCCCTGCTCTTACATAGATACATAGATACATAGAAGATAGGAGCAGGAGTAGGCCATCCGGCCCTTCGAGCCTGCTCCGCCATTTAATGAGATCATGGCTGATCCTCCAATTCAGTATCCCGTCCCCGCCTTCTCTCCGTAACCCTTAACCCCTTTTGCCTGTAGAAATATATCTAATTCCCTCTTAAATATATTTAATGAGCTGGCGTACACTGCCCTCTGTGGCAATGAGTTCCACAGGTTCACCACCCTCTGAGTGAAGAAATTCCCCCTCATTTCTGTCCTAAATGGTTTAGCCCTTATCCTTAAATTATGTCCTCTAGTTCTGTTCTCACCCGCCAAGGGAAACATTCCTTCTGCATCTAGCCTGTCTAGACCTGTCAGAATTTTATACACTTCTATGAGGTCCCCTCTCAATCTTCTAAACTCCAGTGTGTACATCCCTAAACTACATAGTCTCTCCTCATAGGTCAATCCCGCCATTCCTGGTATCAGCCTGGTGAATCGCCGCTGCACCCCCTCCATGGCAAGAACATCTTTCCTCAGATGAGGCGACCAAAACTGTACACAGTACTCGAGGTGTGGTCTCACCAGTGCCCTGTACAGCTGCAGCAAGGTATCCCTGTTCCTGTATTCCAACCCTTTTGCTATGAAGGCCAGCATACCGTTTGCCTTCTTGACCGCCTGTTGCACCTGCATGCTCGCCTTCAGTGACTGGTGTACAAGAACACCCAGGTCTCTCTGTACTTCCCCCTCTCCCAATTTATTGCCATTTAAATAATAATTTGCCCTCCCGTTCCTGCACCCAAGGTGGATAACTTCGCACTTGTCCACATTATAGTGCATCTGCCATTTATCCGCCCAATCACCCAGTCTGTCCAAATCGCTCTGGAGCTTCCTGGTCTCCTCTTCGAAATAGTGCCATAAGATCCTTTACGTCTACGTGAGAGAGCAGACGGGGCTTCGGTTTAATGTCTCATCCGAAAGATGGCACCTCTGACAGTGCAGCACTCCCTCAGCACTGCACTGGGAGTGTCAGCCTAGATTTCTGTGCTTAAGTCCCTGGAGTGGGACTTGAACCATCCCGGTAGTCGCACGATACAATAATAATCATCGATGTATTGACTAATCAGAGCAATCAATCTCTATCAATTAGTCTACAACAGACCCAGAAAGTCTGCCGAATAGAACTCTTGCCATTTTAAGCATCAAGCGCCCCCAAAGTAGGTGTAGCGCAGCGTGATGTAGAATAAAGCTCCCTCTACTCAGCCCTAACCTCAGAGGCACACCCCTATCGCACCAGCAACGTTCCTGCTAAACTGCACGACCATGTGGCCACGCAGTGGTCTGGAGGTCCAGCGCAGGCCACTCACCGGCTTTTCAACGGAAATAACTGCGTCTGCGCGAAAATTTGAATGGGCCACGCAGCTAATGAAACAGACGCACGGGAAACAAAAATTAGAGGGAACATTTGCGCATCGATATTTTTGCCAATTACTATATCAGTCTCTCTGAGTAAGACTGACAGCTAATGCTGAATACGGGACAGTGTTGTCTTGTAGGCCCGTGTCCCAGATTGAGACTGCCCAAAATCGTTTCACATAAGACCCTTACAACCAGCAGACAAAGAAGACGTTCATCCCATTCAGTCTAAGGTTGAATTTGAACCCAAGTCCCAGAGGTGAAAGGTCATGTTCTAACCGACTACACCATCCAGTTTCCTCGATAACTGTTTTATAGATGAAGATTAGAATGGGGTAGATTTTAAGTTTTGGCGGAGGGCCTGGCGAAATGCGGAGCAGCCACCTGTTGTAAACTCTGCGTCATTTTCCTTTCTATTGACTTCGATGCAAAGGTTAAAATCTAGCCCAAAGTGTCAAGCCTTCTAATGATAAAAAAACAATCCAGAAATGGCCTAAAGGCACTTATCTTTATATACCTGTACCCTGTAAGTGAAATTCTGTACGACTTCCCAGTCCCTCGTAACTCGCGATGCCTAGTGAGATAATCGTTATTTACACCAAGCATCGAACACACTCAAAGGCCAGGGGGTATAGCTCAGTGGTAGAGCATTTGGCTGCAGATCAAGAGGTCCCTGGTTCAAATCCAGGTGCCCCCTTAATACCATTTTAAGGATTCCTTCCTCCACAGCTACTGCATGGTTGTTATGTAAAACACTAGTTAGGCCACAGCTCCGCTACTGTGTGCAGTTTTGGTCACCACATTACAGGAAAGATGTGATTGCACTCGAGAGAGTACAGAGGAGATTTACAAGGATGTTTCCCAGGACTGGAGAATTTTAGCTGTGAGGAAAGATTGGATAGGCTGGGGTTGTTTTCTTTGGAACAGAGGAGGCTGAGGGGAGACTTGATTGAGGTGTAAAAAATTATGAGGGGACTAGATAGAGTGGATAAGGAAGGACCTATTTCGCTTAGCAGAGAGGTCAGTAACCAGGGTGCACAGATTTAAAGTAACTGGTAAAAGGATTAGAGGGAAGTTGAGGAGAACTTTTTTCACCCAGAGGGTGGTGGGGGTCTGAACTCACTGCCTGAAAGGGTGGTGGAGGCAGAAACCCTCATCACATTTAAAAAGTACTTGAAGCGCTGTAACCTACAGGGCTACGGACCAAGAGCTGGAAAGTGGGATTAGGCCGGATAGCTCCTTTTTGGCAGGCGCAGACACGATGGGCCGAATGGCCTCCTTCTGTGCTGTAAATTTCTATGATTCTGTTCATGCAGGATGTACTGTGCAGGTGGTGTTGCCAACCCTCCAGGATTGCCCTGGAGTCTCCAGGAATTGAAGATCAATCTCCTGGACACTGCTGCTAGCAACCCAGGAGAAAAATCATATGGGTTTAGAAGAATCATAGAATGGTTACAGCACAGAAGGAGGCCATTCAGCCCGTCGAGCCCTGTGCCGGTTCTCTGCAAGAGCACTTCACCTAGTCCCACTATCCTGCCCTTTCCCCGTAGCCCTGCAAAATTTTTTCTTTCAGATATTTATCCAATTCCCTTTTGAAAGCCACGATTGAATCTGCCACCATCACCCTTTCAGGCAGTGCATTCCAGATAGGGTAGATGGAGAGAAACTATTTCCACTGGTTGGGGATTCTAGGACTGGGGGACATAGTCTAAAAATTAGAGCCAGACCTTTGAGGCGTGAAATTAGGAAACACTTCTACACACAAAGGGTGGTAGAAGTTTGGGACTCTCTTCCACAAACGGCAATTGATGCTAGATCGATTGTTAATTTTAAATCTGAGATTAATAGTTTTTTGTTAACGAAAGGTATTAATGGATATGGGGCAAAGGCGGGTATATGGAGTTAGGTCACAGATCAGCCATGATCTCATTGAATGGCGGAACAGGCTCGAGGGGCTGAATGGCCTCCTCCTGTTCCGAGATCATAACCACTTGCTGCGTAAAAAGGTTTTCCTCATGTTGCCTTTGGTTCTTCTGCCAATCACCTTAAATCTGTGTCCTCTGGTTCTCGACCCTTCTGCCAACGGGAACAGTTTCTCTCTATCTACTCTGTCTAGACCCCCTCATGATTTTGAACACCTTAAATCTGTGTCCTCTCAACCTTCTCGGCACTAAAGAGAACAACCCCAGCTTCTCCAGTCTATCCACGTAACTGAAGTCCCTCATCCCTGGAACCATTCTTGTAAATCTTTTCTGCACATTTTCTAAGGCCTTCACATCCTTCCTAAAGTGCGGTGCCCAGAATTGGACACAATACTCCAGTTGAGGCCAAACCAGTGTTTTATAAAGGTTCATCATAACTTCCTTGCTTTTGTACTCTATGCCTCTATTCATGAAGCCCAGGATCCCGTAAGCTTTTTTAACTGCTTTCTCAACCTCCCCTGCCACCTTCAACGATTTGTGCACATATACCCTCAGGTCTCTCTGTTCATGCACCCCCTTTAGAATTGTATCCTTTAGTAGTTTATATTGCCTCGCTTCGTTCTTCCTACCAGAGCCTGCAACTTTAAAAGAAAATGGTGTTTTTTGAACACTTTCATTTATTGATTATAAAAATATTGGAGATGGTGGGGGGGGGGGGGGGGGGGTGGGAAGTGGCTGTTTGCCTAACAGTCAAGATTAATCCAATCAGGTATCAAAGAGTCTGTTCCCTTTCCAATTGGCTGTAGGAAGGCAGCACGCCCAAAGGATGGACCAATGGCAGGAGTGTGGGGGTGGGGCGGTTTGAGGAGGGAGGTCATGTGATGAAACCTCCAGGAATACAATATGCCTAATGATTGTGAGAACAGAGTTGGCAACCCTGCATGCAGGCCTGTTGCAGGGGGATTATCCTGCCCCTTTCCCAGTCCCTCTGGAAATGTGAGTCTGAAGCAAAAGACCTGTTATGAAGGTCTCCGCTGATTTTCCTATTCCATTCCACTCCACGAACTGGTGTACACAGGACGCAGCCAACACAAAGAAAAGCCTCTATAAATCCAGAGTCAAGTCCAATCTGACTTCAGAAGACAAGAGGTGTGAGACCACTTCAGGAAGACCGGCTTGCATTGCTGGATACCAGGTGCAGTGGTAAGTTAGGCTTTAAAAATTGCACAGGTTGTTTGTTGGACCTTGTTAGCACTTTTTAAACTTGCTGCATTTCTTACTCAAGTCAGCTGCTAGTAAATTGCCTGTGGCGTTGCCTACACTCAGTTGATGCATATAAGCTTTATTTTAATATGTACAAGGTAATGATGGAGAGATAGCAGAGACTCATTCCCTATGGCCATCTAGTGGTCAGAGCCTGCAACTACTTTGTGACTATTGATGTAGCAAAATTGATTGGGAATTGTTGACATAGCAATTTACAGTGGTAAACATTAACACTACAATGTGCCTAATGATTGTGACAACAGGAAGTAAGGTTTGTGCATGCCCTATGAGAGATATTTAATAGTTTGTAGATTGAAAATGTTCTGGTTGCAAGCAGGGCTTTGAACCGGTTTGCAAACATATCTCCTGGAGGAGAGAATGCAATTTGCAACCAAACAATATAACAGGGATCTTGATGCCAGCAAATTGCACGCAGCACCTATCAATCGCTGATTGGTAGCAGAATTGAACTTCAGCCTGAGCTTTACCATTGAATCGTAGAATCTTACTGCACAGAAGGAGGCCATTCGGCCCATCGTGCCTGTGCCAGCTCTTCGAAAGAGCTCTCCAATTATTCCCACTGCCCCGCTCTTCCCCATAGCTCTGCAAATTTTTACTTTTCAAGTATCTATCCAATTCCCTTTTGAAAGCTACGATGGCATCTGCCTCCACCACCCTTTCAGGCAGCGCATTCCAGATAATAACAACTCACTGCGTAAAAAAACAATTCTGCTCATCCCCCCCCCCCCCCCCCCCCCCCATCCCTGGTTCTTTTGCCAACCTTTAGCATTATACTGTGTGCGATACTCTCCAGTGTCTATTACCCTTGGGGTAACCTCGCATTTGGTAGCACTGCTGCTTCTGAATTGGATGGATATCAGTTCAATTTCCACCCAGGACTTGAGCACATAATCTCGGCTGACCCTTCCAGTGCGCCAATGAGGGTACACTGCATTGTCGGAGGTGCCGTCTTTCAGATGAGGCACTACTGAAGGCCTCAGCTGCTTGCTTGTTCTGGCAGGTGCAAAAAGATCGCATGGCACTATTCGAAGAAGAGCAGGGAGTTCTCCTGGTTTCCTGGCCAATATTCCTTTCTCAACCGTGGGGTTACGGGGGTAGGGTGGGATATGTGTACTGTGGGGATTAAAGCAGGGACAGGGTACTGGATTTGGATGATCAGCCATGATCGTATTGAATGGCGGAGCAGGCTCGACGGGCCGAATGGCCTACTCCTGCTCCTAGATTCTATGTTTCTATGTTTCTATGTTAACCGTCACCAACAAGACAAAAGGCAAAATACCGCGTACATTGAAAATCTGAAATATAAACAGAAAATGCTGGAAATACTCAGCAGGTCAGGCAGCGTCTGTGGAGCGAGAAACAGAGTTAACGTTTCAGGTCGGTCACCTTTCATCACCAACAAGAAACAGATTATCTGGTCATTAGTTGTGGGCCATCGCTGCCGCGCTTCTCTACATAGAAACATTGGCTGCACGTCAGAAGAGTGTCTTTGGTTGGGAAGCATTGAAACATCCTAAGGATGTGATAAGTAGCTTTTATAAATGCAAGTAATGTCTTTCTTTACTCGAATGTGCTGTTATCCTGTGTGTAGTCGATTGCAGCCTGTGTTTTCTTTTATGTGAAACTCTCCAAACAGAGTGTTTCTACTGTGCAACCTGCTCCAGTCTACATATTGTCCTGTATGTGACATTTTCCAGCCTATGTGTTAATCCTGAATGCAACCAATTGCTGTGTATGACACTCCCCAATCTGTTATCTTGCATGTTGCACTCTCCAGCTCATGTACCCTTCTGTGTGGAATGCATGTGCCATTGATTTGAATAATGGAGTCTCTCCAAGCAGCTTCTCTTTGACAGAAACGTGTACTTCCAGCTACTTTTGTGTCAGCTGTGGCTCAGTGCTAACCCTTTTGCCTCTGAGTCACAATGTTGTGGGTTCACAGTCCCACTCCAGGCACTTGAGCATAAAATCCAGGCTGACACTCCACTGCGCTACTGAGGGCGCGCTGCACTGTCGGAGGTGCCGTCTTTCAGATGAGACGTGAAACCGAGGGCCAGTCTGCCCTCTCAGGTGGGCATAAAGATCACATGGCACTATTTTGAAAAAGAGCAGGGGAGTTTTCCCCGGTGTCCTGGCCAGTATTTAGCACTAAAAACAGATTATCTGGTCACTTATCTCATCGCTGTTTGTGGGATCTTGCTGTGTGCAAATTGGCTGGCACATTTCCTACATTACAACAGTGACTACACTTCAAAATTACTTAATTGGCTGTAAAGCACTTTGGGATGTCCTGAGGTAGCGAAAGCCGCTATATAAATGCAAGGTATTTCTTTTTTTCTTTAACCTACTCCTGTGTATGACGTCCCCAATCTGTAATCTTGCATGTAACACTCTCCAGCTAGTGTTATTCTGTGTGGACTATATGTGCCATTGCTTTGAATAATAGAGTCTCTTAAAGCAGTTTTTCTTTGATCGAAACATGTGTTTTCTGTTTTGTTTTCTAATATTGATATGTTAAAGCATAGAGAAGCAAAAATAAAATGCTTACTGTTGGTTTTAACAAAAAGCAAAAATATAATTTCGAATTCTTTTTTACTGTGATCGGTGCTTTCATCATGTAATGAAAGGACAGCTTCAACAAACTTCAAACTTCAACACCGTTTAATCCTGGCAAGTCTGTAACCGCTCTCGGTTGCCTCGATGCTTTACGCTTTGATGGGGATTACAGCTGGATCGAGACTTCTGTACAAGAGGCGTGAGCAGCAGCAGCAGCAACACATTTGAATTATGTGCCAGGATCAGGTCTGGATTTATCCGGACTTGATTGTGTTTGCCGAGTGATTTATTGGAGGCGTTAGGATGTCAAAACGCTGATTATGCGAGCTCAAGCTGAGGCCGTCTCCCAAGATGTGTCTCCAATGGGGTTTACAGCAACTTTAACCCACCAGAGTCGAAAACCCATGCCGAGGTTTGAACGAGCAAATTGAAAAGAACGCAAAATTATTGGAATTAAAGTAAAGATTGACTTTGTAGTCGAGGCACCAAAAATGCAGCACATTTGAGGGATTTTTGCCCCCAAGATCCTTCACACAATGAGCTCCTAATTCAGCTGTGCCGTTCTGTGTGTGTGTGTTCCTTTAAATCTTTGGAATTCTCCACCCCAGAGAGCTGCGGATGCACTGTCGTTGAGTATATTCAAGACAGAGGTCGATAAATTTCTGGGAACGAAGGGAATTAAGGGATATGGGGATAGTGCAGGAAGGTGGAGTTGAGGTAGAAGGTCAGCCATGATCTTGTTGAATGGCGGAGCAGGCTCGAAGGGCCAAATGGCCGACTCCAGCTCCTAGTTCTTATGTAGGAGCACCGGTACTCAGGCATGTCAGTCTGTCTGTGTATATGTATATGTATATGTATATGTATATGTGTATATATATGTATATGTATATGTATATGTATGTGTATGTGTATGTGTATGTGTATGTGTATGTATATATGTATGTGTGTGTGCGTGTGTGTGTATATGTACGTGGAATAATGTTGGAATTGGAAGAACAATGGGTTTGGTGAACCTGTCAACAAGCACACCTTCTCCTTCACTCTCCTTCTTTCTCTGCTTTCGAGAGGGATCATTCCCTCTGCGACACCCTCGTTCTCCCCTCCATTACCCCCAGTACGCGCTGCTTTTACCGGCACCTTCCCATGAAACTGTAGCATTCCTGATGAAGGTATTAACCTATTTTCCTTTGTCAGATGTTAGTCGTCCTGTTGAATGTTTCCAGGTTTTTTTTAAATCACGGGTTAAAACTGTTCTACAAGGTTTTTTTTGAACATCTGCGCATGGAATTTTATTAAGTAATTACAGTTTATTGTAGTCACTTCATGAATTTCTTTCTTTGCTGAATTTTGGGCTTCCATCCTGTGTTGCCCTTGGTTACCTGCACATTAATACTTGTGGTCATACAATTTTTAAAAAACCTTGCCTTTACATAATGCCTTATCATAGGCACATACCTTTGGTAAACAGAAATCTATCAATCTCCGATTTAAAATTAACAATTGATCTAGCATCAATTGCTGTTTGCGGAAGAGAGTTCCAAACTTCCACCACCCTTTGTGTAGAAGTGTTTCCTAACTTCACTCCTGAAAGGTCTGGCTCTAATTTTTAGACTGTGCCCCCGAGTCCTAGAATCCCCAACCAATGGAAAAAGTTTCTCTCTATCTACCCTATCTGTTCCCCTTAATATCTTGAAAACTTCGATCAGATCACCCCTTAACCTTCTAAATTCTAGGAATACAACCCTAATTTGTGTAATCTCTCCTCGTAACTTACCCCTTGAAGTCCGGGTATCATTCTGGTAAACCTACTGCTGCACTCCCTCCAAGGCCAATATATCCTTCTAAGATGTGGTGCCCAGAACTGCTCACAGTACTCCAGGTGTGGTCTAACTAGGGTTGTGTATAGCTGCAGCATAACTTCTACCCCCTTGTATTCTAGTCCATTTCACACAAGTAATTACATTTGGAGTGCAGTAACTATTGTTGTATCGGCAAATGCAGCAGCCATTCTCTATTAACAATGTCACCACAAGCAGTACTATGGATGACCACTTAATTTGGTCTTTTGGTGCCATTAGCTGGGGGGAGAATGTTGGCCAGGTCAATGGGAGACCTCCCTGCTCCTCTTTGAACTGTGCCATGGGATCTTTGTCGTCCAACTGAGTGGGCAGATGGGACCCCAGCTCAATGTCTCATCCAAAAGGATGGACAATAACCAGCCATAATAAAGACACAGAACCAAAATCTACTGTTTTCACAGGGCAGCTCCTCTCGCCAGCAAAGCCATACCAATCCAGGAAAAGTCAGAAAAGTAAAACATGGGAGCGAATGACACTCTGAATTGCTATCGCACTCCTGCTAATGGCTCATTTTTTGGGGGCACTGGTGGAGGCCGAGAAACCGGTTTAAAAAAAAATTAATTCTTGAGAGATATGCGTCGCTGGCAAGGCCGACATTTATTGTCCATCGCTAGTTGCCCTGGAGAAGGTGGTGGTGGGCCGCCTTCTTGAACCGCTGCAGTCCGTGTGGCGAAGGTGCTCCCACAGTGCTGTTAGGGAGGGAGTTTCAGGATCTTGACCCAGCAACGATGAGGGAATGGCGATATATGTCCAGTTGCCCGCCTGTCCTCTTGAATGAGGGTATCGTGTGGAGGATCCAAGAAGAGGAGACAATGGCTTAAAAAGATGGATGCTTCCCCTCAGCAAAAGAAAGTTAACAGGAAGTGCTCCCCAATAGCCTCGCCAGTAGATTAGGACTGATGTAGTACTGAGCCATACATGGTAGAAAGTGCCAGGTTTGATATACGCTTTGTGCTGAGATAAGTGATCGCAACTGGGGTGCTCCATGATGAAAGAGTGGAAAAAGCAGCTAAACTTCCTGCTCCTGATTGCTATCCAGTCACGCCTGCTCGGAAGTGTCCGTGTGTGCATGTTGAATGAGAATAGATCTGGTACAGCTATTATCTATTACCCAGTCAAATTTCCTGCAACACTCGCCGTCTACGCTCACAGACGGATAATGGTGCCCAGGGAAAAGGATCGTCAGTAGGGGATCAATGCTTTCAGGAGGAAGGGAGCCGAGAGGAGGGAATTGGAAGAGAAATAAAAACCAAATGAGAAAATGATGGGAACATGTAGCAGGTCAGTCAGCTCCTGAAAGACATCTGATGATGGAGGAGTTTTGATGAAAAGTCCCACCCGAAATGTTAACTTGTCTTTTTATATTTGTTTAAGAATTTTTAGGGGGAAAAAAAGCATTCAGATCCAACGTCAAAGAAAAACCTTGGTGGCATTGTGACAGTGTCTGGATGATTAGCAGTGCCTGGTAAAAAGCATCAACTTAGTTCCTGTAACGTGGCAGCCAGTGGCTCAGTTGGTAGCACTCTCACCTCTGAGGCAGAAGGTTGTGGGTTCAAATCCCACTCCATGAGACTGGAGCACAAAAATCTAGGCAGACACTCCAGTGCAGTACTGAGGGAGTGCTGCATTGTCGGAGGTGCCATCTTTTGGATGAGACGTTAAACTGAGGCCCCGTCTGCCCTCTCAGGTAGATGTAAAAGATCCCATGGCACTATTTTAAAGAAGAGCAGGGGAGTTCTCCCTGGTGTCCTGGGGCCAATATTTATCCCTCAATCAACATCACTAAAACAGATTATCTAGTCATTATCATGTTGCTGTTTGCGGGAGCTTGCTGTGTGCAAATTAGTAGCTGCATTTCCAACATTACAACAGTGACTGCACTTCAAAAAGTACTTCATTGGCTGTAAAGTACTTTGAGATGTCCCGTGGTCGTGAAAGGCGCTATAGAAATGCAAGTCTTTCTTTCTAATATTGAGAACAAGTCAATAAATCACCACAAAAAGGGGTTAAGCTGAACAGGATATTCACTTAAAAAAATTCTCCAAGAAACCGGGTGGTGCAGTTCATCTGACCCTGGCCTCTCGTCTCTAGACCCAAGTCTCAAATCCAGCCCACAGACGTGCCGTCTATCGGATGAGATGTTAAACATCTGCTCTCTCAGGTGGATGGAAAAGATCCCATGGCGCTATTTCGAAGAAGAGCAGGGGAGTTCTCCCTGGTGTCCTGGACCAATATTTATCCCTCAATCAACATCACTAAAACAGATTACCTGGTCATTATCACATTGCTGTTTGCGGCTACCATGTTTCCTATGTTACAACAGTGACTACACTTCAAAAAGTACTTCATTGGCTGTAAAGCGCTTTGGGATGTCCTGAGGTCGTGAAAGGCGCTGTAGAAATGCAAGTCTTTCTTTCTTTTCTTTACTTGCCTGGAATACACACAGCGAAAGCTGCAACCCTGACAGCATTTATTTATGGTTCCCATAGATGCACGAAAGGGAGAGTGTATGAAGCTGGCCGCTTGGCTAATTGCACTACAAGCCTAGGGTGTTTTGAAATGAGTAACGTGAGATACTCGGAACCTACACTGGACTTTGGCTCCTTTCTGTCCTTCTTTTCGCTCGCCCACTGCTGCCAAAACCCAGCACCACAATATAAAAAGAAAGACAGAACAGCTCTGTATTGTAAATATAGGTAATCCTGTTGGAATCAATATAGGAACAGGAGGAGGCCATTCAGCCTCTTGAGCCTGATCCGCCATTCAGTGAGATCATGCCTGATACAAAAGGGGAGTGGAGAATCAGGACATTGATCCCGCTACCTCTCGCATAATCATGGTATTTAACAAATACAGGTAATCCTGTTAGAATTAATGTAATCGGGGTAACTTAGAAATAGGATGCATGTGATTGGCGAGAAAGTGAGGTAACATTCCTAATATGGGAGGCAGTGGGTGAAAACTGGTATAAAAGTAGGGACCAAAGGCCAAATGGTATCGCATGAGAAAGAACAGGGGCCAATTGGGCGTGATCTTGCCAGCCCTGGGGAGGCGGGTATGGAGGTGGGACTGCTGGGAAAATGGCAGAATCTGGGGGCGGGTACCCAACCTGCCCCCAACCCGCCTCCGCGCCATCTTCCCGGGAGGCGGGTAGCCGACCCGCGCCGGGTCCCGTCTCCTGGAGGCGGGAAGGGGATTACAGCCGCTTATCTGCCAGTTAACAGGCAGATAACAGGATTATCCCCATTTTACCCACACAAATGCAGGCTTCCCGAAGGCTGCGAACCCCCCCGCCAGGACCACCGAGGCGAGCAGTGGGTCTGCGGGGGTCAGAGGGGTGCAAAAGTGCGCTGTGAAGGTAAGTGATGGGTGCAAGTGTGAGAGGTGAGTATGTGAGGTAAGTGGAACGTGTTAGTAAAACTTTACTTACCTTTGTTTCTTCCTGCAGGCTTCAAGAGTTGGGGATGCGGAGAGTCTCGCACCTCCGCGGCAGGGATGACAGATGGCCGTTGCATTCTCCAATGCAGCAATCATCTAATTTCTGCTAAAGAAAGAGGTTTGATGAGTCTTGAGTTCAAGAACTCATCAAACAACATAGAACGTCAGTGTTTGACAGCTTCACAGAGCTGTCAAACGATGACAATTCATACGTCATATGCTGACGTTCTCTGTAACCGGCTTTCCCTTAATTGGCCTGCTAAGCCCGTTGGGCGGGCTTAACAAGGTCAATCAAGGGAAAATAGCGTGGGTTGGCCAGAAGTTGATGGGGGCGGGACTAAAACCCGACAAGTGGGAGTCTTGCCTCCAAAAGCGCCCCATTGGCAAAATCCAGCCCAAGGTCTCCCAGAGGATCGGCTAATATCGCTTCCTCGTTTTCTTTGTAACTATCACTTAAATCTTAAGGAGATTATATGTTCTATTCCGTGATTCAATAAACCATACTTGTTATCCACAAATCGTTTGGTCTCTGCCCCACACCATTTCGATTTTCTTACAGTATCCAATATATTGCTTTCTCTTAAGCAGTCGATGTAGAAAATAATTCTTTCTATCCGGCAGTTCTTTAAGTCATAGGAACATGAGGAGGCCGTTCAGCCCCTCGAGCCTGTTCCGCCATTCAATTAGACCATGGCTCATCTGTATCTTAACTCCATCTACCCACTATTTCCGTAACCCTTAATACTCTTGCCTAACAAAAATCTATCAATCTCAGTTTTGAAAGTTTCAAATGGCCCCCAGCCTCAACAGCTTTTTGGGGGTGAGAATTGCAGATTTCCACCACCCTTTGTGTGCAGAAGTGCTTCCTGACATCACCCTGGCTCTAATTTTAAGTTTATACCCCCTTGTTCTGGATTCCCCCCCACCAGAGGAAATAGTTTATCTCTCTCTGCCCTAACAAATATTTTAATTAGCTTAAACATCTCAATTAGATCACCCCTTAATCTTCTCTACTCAAGGGAATACAAGCCTAGTCTATGCAACCTGAACTCATAATTTAATCCTTTTAGCCCCGGTGTCATTCGGAATAGTCAGTCGCAAAAAAAAAAAAATTGCAGATTTGATGACTGACCATCAGCTTTACTGAGGGGCTATTGTTTTAGGTCAGCTTAACTGATGACAAACGCATGGTCCTTCTGCCAACACCTATACTTGTAAATCTAAAGGCCCCAACCTTGCAGTGACAAGAGGCCCCACTTGTTCTTTGGTCTTGCCAGTTGCTGCCAGATTTCAGTAACTGTGGTTCTGGCCCACTAAATGCACAGAGCCTTAGTTCGCCTAACAGCAGTGGCACCAATAGTGTCAACGTTGCCCAATTAAAACGCTCAAAGATTAAAACTGAGAAAAGAAAGTCTTGCATTTATATCGCGCCCTTCACAACCTCAGGACGTCCCAAAGCGCTTTACAACCAATTAAGTACTTTTTGAAGTGCAGTCACTGTTGTAATGTAGGTAACGCGGCAGCCAATTTTGCGCACAGCGAGATCCCACAAACAGCAACGGAGACTCGTAATGATGTCATCACACCACACCGGTGCACAGATAATGGGTCTCCACCTTCCCAGACTGGCCTCGAACATGCTTAAGGAGAGCAGATCTTCCAGATGAGTGAAGATAAACAGGGGAGCACGGTACCAGGTGGTCGGTATAGCAGCACTCTCTGTAAACTGTACCTTCATTCAGAGCAAGATAAAAGAGTCTTAAATAGGGCTTCTGATAACAATTTGGTCTTTAGGAAAATAGTAATGTAGGAACAGGAGTAGGCCATTCAGAGGCTCGAGCCTGTTCCGCCATTCAATTCGATCATGGCTGACCTGTATCTTAACTCCATATCCCTTGCTACCCTTACCTAACAAAAATCTGTCAATATCAAACTTGAAAGTTTCAAGTGTCCCCCAACCTCCACCGCCTTTTGAGAGAGTTCCATATTTCTACTGCCCTTCGTGCTTCCTGACATCACCCCTGAATGGCCTGGCTTTCATTTTAAGGTGATGCCCCCTTGTTCTGGACTCCTCCACCAGAGGAAACAGTTTCTTTGTAACTACTCTATCAAATCCTTTTAATGTTTTAAACACCTCGACTGAATCACCCCTCAATCTTCGATACGCAAAAGGAATACAAGCAATGAATAAAGTTTTAAAAACTGCAGTGCCCCACATTATATTTTTTGAGTGTGTTACCGATGGCGTGATGCCAGGGTGCAGCAGGCAATGGCGACAACAGTTTAGATGATTTTTTTTTCTTATTTTCCTATAGAATAGTGGATACTTGAAATCGACTCCCAACAATAAGTCAATTCATTCCCTCCCTATATATTTTTGGGCAGATTTGGGTCACAGTGTCACAGGTCAGGTTTTATCACCATTCTCTAGCGTTTAGAAGAATGAGAGGTGATCTCATTGAAACATACAAAATTCTTACAGGACTTGACAGGGTAGATGGAGGGAGGATGTTTCCCCCTGGCTGGGGAGTCTAGAACCAGGGGTCACAGTCTCAGAATAAGGGGTCAGTCATTTAGGACTGAGCTGAGGAGAAATTTCTTCACTCAGAGGGTGGTGAATCTTTGGAATTCTCTACCCAGAGGGCTGTGGAGTATATTCAAAAGTGAGAAGTCGCACAACAGCAGGTTATAGTCCAACAGTTTTATTTGAAATCACAAGCTTTCGGAGCGCTGCTCCTTCGTCAGGTGACCTGACAAAGGAGCAGCCGCTCCGAAAGCTTGTGATTTCAAATAAAACTGTTGGACTATAACCTGGTGTTGTGCGACTTCTCACTTTTGTCCACCCCAGTCCAACACCGGCATCTCCGCATCATGGAGTTTATTCAAGACAGAGTTCGTTGGATTTTTGATATTTAAGGGAATCAAGGGATATGGGGATAGTGCAGGAAAGTGGAGATGAGTTGGATGATGGTCTTATTCAATGACGGAGCAGGCCCGAGGGGCCAAATGGCCGACTCCTGCTCCTATTCTTATGGAAGTGAAGACACTACATTCTTAATAACCTTGACATTGCACTGTGTGGGGGGACTAGCATGTTAACACTTCATACATTTCTAATCAAGTCCTATGTTTGCTATTTTGACACTTTAACCAATTTAAAATAAGGCCAGTTTTTTTTTTTAATACATCATATGCTACCAGCACAAAATTCAAATCCGTATTATACAGTTTGAAATTTTGCATTAAGTTCAACCAAACAAATTGGATTGGATTGGATGTTCTAGGGATAGGTATTGGCTAAAGTAATCAAAATAGTAACTGGTCAATGCTGGAGCCGGGAATGAGGGTGGAATGTTGCCTCTGCAATGCACCAAGTTGAGGAGTAGAGAGGTGGTGATCGATAAATATTCCTAAATTTTGCTCAATTATCTTTGAAGAGCAGAGAGAATCTATACAGAACTTTTAATTGGGAGATTAAATAAACAGGGTAGAGTCCATGATGGAGTATCTGGAATGAGTGGATGACAAAACAATTCATTAGTTGCTTTCCAAATGTATAAGCATTGTTCTCAGTCAGCGTTTGTTAATGTCTCTCTAACAGGGCACATTGTGTAACAGCAACAGTGGGGAACAGGCCGAGTTTATGATCCGTGCTGTACTGGTATGCGGAAGACATCACGTGGAGGCCAGGAATCTCTCTTTCCCTCCTCCCTCCCGCCACAGGGAGGGAGGTGGAAAGACAGTCAGCAGCATCAACTAAATGCCCCATTCATATACCCTCTGGCCTGCTCAACAGTGGCGGAGATGGAGGCTGAGGTTGCAAAGTTGCCTTCCCAAACCCAGGGTCCTGTGAGACCAGGAGGGGGGGCGGAGAGACAGTTCGGAGTGGCGAGGATAACATACCGTTCTAGGGGAGAAAAAAAAAAATCCTTCATAACATTTCGTAATTTAATCCAATTCCCAATCATATTCAAATCTTCCAACAACAACGTGTATTTATATAGATCCTTTAACGGAGTAAAACATCCCGAGGCGCTTCACGGGAGCGTAATCAGACAAAATTTGACACCGAGCCAAGCAAGGAGATATTAGGACAGGTGACCAAAAGCTTGGGCATCCTGTTCAGCTATGGAGTCTACCATCTGCATTATCTTTGTGTCATCTGTAAATTTAGCCAGTGTGTTTGTGACTGCTAGTTCCAGATCATTTGTGAAGATATTAAACAAAAGAGGTTCCAGAAACGGACCTCTGTGGGACCTCATTCTCCCAGGCTGAGGACAATTCCTCCACCACCACCCTCTGGGTTCTATTGGTCAACTGATTAAGTATCCATTGTAAAATATTTCCACTGAATCCCGCTTTCTTTATTTTCAGTACCAGCCTCAACAGAGGAACTGTATCAAAGGCCTTACTGAAATCCAAGTACATCACGTTCACTGCCTTACCCCTATCAAGCTCCTTTGTCACGCCCTCAAAGAAAAACAGTAAATTAGATTGACAAGACCTCCCCTTCATAACATTTCGTTATAACTCAATGGGTGTGACTCAACCCATATTGGCCATCTTTTATGATAATGAGAAGTCGCACAACACCAGGTTATAGTCCAACAGTTTTATTTGAAATCACAAGCTTTCGAAGCTGCTGCTCCTTCGTCCGGTGAAGTGAAGAAATACAAATCAGCACAGCATATATAGACAGAGAACAATGCCTGTGTAGCGTACAATGTCAGACGACTACAGTTAATCTTTCTAACTGCCTTTTATCACACCTCGGCAGAGAGACAATCAGGTCAGTCAGGAAGATATAATTGATATAATGTCTTCCTGTCTGACCTGATTGTCTCTCTGCTGAGGTGTGATAAAAGGCAGTCAGAAAGATTAACTGTAGTCGTCTGACATTGTACGCTACACAGGCATTGTTCTCTGTCTATATATGCTTTGCCAATTCGTATTCCTTCACTTCACCTGACGAAAGGGGCAGCAGCTCCGAAAGCTTGTGATTTCAAATAAAACTGTTGGACTATAACCTGGTGTTGTGCGACTTCTCACTTTTGTCCACCCCAGTCCAACACCGGCATCTCCGCATCTTTTATGATGTTCTTTCTTTCCAGATGCTCCATTATCTTACCTTTGATAAGGGTTTCCATAATCTTGACCCGCAATGGACCCTGAGGAGCAGGGTTATTTCTATTATAAATCAGTAAAACCATCAAACATCAACAAAAAAAACTTTACATCAACCAACATGTATTGCATTATATCTTTAATTATTGACAAGTAAACACATTCATTACACTAACAAATCTACCTTGGGATTTATAGATCTTGGCTCAGGTTTTTTGTGTTATCTTCTCCCGTACCAGAGTCTCCCAGGGCTACGCCTTATTCCTTAGACAAGAGGGCAGACAGGCGGCCTGCTCCCTGGCCTCTTCCAGTGCGGCGCAAGGCTGGGACGAATGGCCTCGGTAATTTTTTTCTCCTTCCGATAATATGGCCGAGATCAAAGTGATCCTACATCTTAGCAGCACCATTTGCTTGGAAGTCCGAATAAACATTTTGCCCATGTGATTTAAAAAAAACAATACAATGGGGTAAATTTTTTTAACTATAATTAATCGATGGTAATCTGGCAGAGCTGATTGCCTGCTCTGTTACCGAATCCATCTGATTTTCATTCCACTGATCCACTCCGCCAGATTCCTGCCCCTGAGACGATGACAAAAAATTTACCCCAATATATTTGGTTGCAAAAAATCTGAACTGATGCTCGTAATTATTTCTATTTTGCAGGGCTATGGGGAAAAGAGCGGTGGGGGTGGGGGTGGGGGTGGGGGTCGGGGTCGGCGGGGGGGGGGGGGGGAGTGGGACTAATTGGAGAGCTCTTTCAAAGAGCCGGCACAGGCATGATGGGCCGAGTGGCCTCCTTCTGTGCTGTATCATTCTACGATTCTGGTTGGCACAACTGGGCTTCTGTTGTGGTAATTATTGTGCTGAAGATATTAATGTTGGAAAATGAAGCTCTTTCCCGTTCAAGGCATCCAGCGCCAAAGTCAAGACACTGCTAGGTCAAGTACTCCACGGGCCATATGCAGAGTAAAGCTCCTGCTACTCTGTCCCAACAATGTATCTCATGGTGACCCTCCAAGGGGTAACTGCACCAATGTTTCATTTCCCATTTCTCTAGTATCTCTGGAAAGGGATTGCCGAGTTGGGGGTGGGTGCTGTTTTGTGCTTTGGGCACATGTATGTTAGCAACTGGTTTGGGGCTGGGCAAACTCATTTCACATCAGACAAATGTTCTTCATGTTATAAAAAAATTCTGACAGAAAAATAAATTAAATAGTATTAAACAAAAATAAAATACCCCGTGGGATCAGTAGTGCCAGGTTTGAGAGCTTCTGGGTCACGTAACGTCGTGGTGGAAGCCAGTACCATAGCCCAGTGACTCAGCAAGTTTATCCATTTGAGTCATTAAAGACAGGAAAAAGGTCCCAGGTTTCACCTCCAGTCTGTGGCGAGTTGAATGATCTCAGCCTTGGTTTATGGGGTCGTCACCTGATGGCCTCGGAGCCCCAGTGGACGGAGGGGGAAATCAGCTACAGTTCTTGCGAATGACCCCGCCCCCCCTGCTGAAACTGTTTGTTGGATGCTCCAATGGCTAAACATCTCTCATTGAGAAGGGCCCCGTACAAATATAAAGCAAAAAAAGACTTGCATTTATATAGCGCCTTTCACAACCCCCCCCCCCCCCCCCCACGCGCTTTACGACCAAGTATTTTTGGAGCGTAGTCACTGTTGTAATGTAGGAAGCGCGGCGGCCAATTTGCGCACAGCAAGATCCCACAAACAGCAATGAAATAAATGAACAGATCATCTGTTTTAGTGGTGTTGGTTGTGGTACAAATGTTGACCAGGACACCGGGGAGAACTCCCCCCCCCCCCCCCGCCCCCCCTCTCTGCTCTTCTTCGAAATAGTGCCGTCAGGATCTTTAATGTCCACCTGAGAGGGCAGACGGGGCATCAAATAAAGGCCACTTGCCTGATGTATCACAGGGCAAGTGGTGCTCATGGAACTGTACCTTGGCATGTCAGTGCCAACGGGGATAGGAGGCTGGGAGGAAGCAACTTGGCAAGAAAATAATTAAACTGCGAACAACACAGATCTTGCATCACGTGACATCCTGAAATGGCAACATAAAGAGAAAGCATTATAACAAAATTCAGAGCCTTATAAAGATCAGAAATAGTAACTGATATATTTCAGTGAACTAAAGACAGTAATAGAATCGCAGTTCAGATAATTTACACAATACTGCCGGAGAATTGCATTATCTGAACTCAACTGGATCACTACTTTGAAATTTAGAATGGATACCCGTTATCCCGATTTATTTTAATTGTTGCGAGATTTCGCGTGCAAATTCAGTTATACTGCAGTTTCTCTGTGTCAACTTGACATGGTTTTCCTGTCATATGGATGCACAAAGCACAGTATAACTGTGGTTTGAAGTTACCGACCTGAGGATGGTGTCTCACGTTAGTTGTAGCATATGTGAAACTAGGAAAAGAAAGACTTGCATTTCTATAGCGCCTCAATGTCCCAAAGCGCTTTACAGCCAATGAAGTATTTTTGAAGTGGAGTCACTGTTGCAATATAGGAAACGTGGCAGCCAATTTGCACACAGCAAGGTCCCAAAAACAGAAATGTGATAATGACCGGATAATCTGTTTTAGTGATGTCGGTTGAGGGATTAAATATCGACTAGGACACCGGGGAGAATTCCTCTGCTTTTCTTTAAAATAGTGCCGTGGGATCTTTTACATCCACCCGAGAGGGAAGTCAGGGCCTTGGTTTAATGTCTCATCCGAAAGACGGCCCCCTCCGACAGTGCAGCGCTCCTTCAGCACTGCACTGGGACTGTCAGCCTGGATTTTGTGCTCAAGTCTCTGGAGTGAGACTTGAACCCACAACCCTCTGACCCAGAGGCAAGAGTGTGACCCCTGAGCCAAGGCTGACACACCACAACATAACGGTTGCAAAGGCAGGTTTTTTAATTAAAAAAAAAAAAAATCTTATTTTGCAAGTCATCTTGTTGCAAGAAAGACTGGGATGAGAAAGACCATTCAGCCCATCTTAACTCATTGAGCCACAAAGAACCTACAATCATTCCCTTCAGAGCATCCTGCCACTTCTTAAACGATTCCATGAGTTTTGGTTCCACTGTCCAACGATGAGGGTCCTTTCTGCACGTTACATTACCGAGCTGAGCTTCTCACAAGCATTTAAGAACGCACACAGCCAGCTCCACTTTACCAGGGAATATAGCACCATGAGTCTGGCTCCCACAATAAAGCAGTTACAGTGTCAATTCCCTGCAGCATGAAGGTGGCATATATCACAATGCCTGACAATCTTGGTAATAAAATCCCAATTTTACCACTGATCTTGATGCACCAAAAAGCTTCGTTGCAAGTTAAAACTATTTTTGTGGCATTTTATAGTGTAGTGAATCATCTCCATACTAAAGACAACAGAATAGCTAATTGAAATAGCAAACATTTGTGTTTGGTACTGCACTTCTAAAGTACTTCATTGGCTGTAAAGTAAACTGCGTTAATCCTAGTGAAGTACTTTTCAAGTGCAGTCACTGTTGTAGTGTTTCCCTACATTACAGCAGTGACCACACTTCAAAAGTACTTCATTGGCTGTAAAGCACTTTGGGACGTCCTGAGGTTGTGTGAAAGGCGCTATATAAATGCAAGTTCTTTCTTTCTAGTGTCAATTATTTAGGGGAGAATGACTGACTAGAAAATCAGTGTGCGAGGGGTTTCCTCAAATTCCTGTTTGCACGAATTTTAACACCGTCATTAATTTGAAGTAAGGTTTAATGAATGCGTTGAATCCCGCAGACAGGAACTTAACACGAACACCTTAACCACGGCACTGAAAATAGTGTGAAGAGTTAATTAACACCCTCGCTGCTCTTTATGAAACACGAGAGTACTGTACCAGCAAATTAGTGAACATTTAAATCAGTGTTTTAGGTAGAATTTAAAACAGGTTGGGTGCAGACAGAGACTGCGAAATATTAAAGCTGTTTCTTTCAAGGATTAAGCTGTCAGCAGTGGTAGCTTTAGCAACCCACCTTCTGCATAGGTTACTGAACATTTGGCACCATGCTCCCCTTGCCTAGGTAAATCCCCTGGAAAAACATATAATGATTTATTATATCACTGACATTTTTTAAATAGCTGTCTTAAAAACGGCACTGTATCATCTTGCAGGGAGTTAATCTCGACAGGTGTAAGCCGCAATTTACCACTTTAAGGGTGATGGCTAAGGGGTCTGTGCATCTGCAAATGGTTTGGAAAATCAGGCGGGGTGCAAAACGGCGTTTAACCCCGAACCTGCCTGGGAGGTCAGGTTAAAATTGGGGCTTTAGACTCGGGGTAATTTCCCCAGTACTGGTGGCGGGGCAACCTTGTCCGCTACCTTTGCTCATCGGTAAATCACAGGTCGGCTTTCTCTACCTACTCTCGTACGCAAAGTAATTACTTGGAGATGGGGGTCAAGTGGCGTAGAGGAGGCGGGGTGGGGAATAAAATTACACCAGACCTCCAGAAAGTGAATCATTTGGATCCTCTCCCCTATGTAGGCCCTGAAATTCCACAGGGCTGGAAGGTTTTTCCCAGTCTCCTGCCATAACAGCATATGGAGACCAGCAGAATCCCTATCAACATCCTGGGGGTCACCATTGACCAGAAACTTAACTGGACGAACCACGCAAATAATGTGGCTACAAGAGCAGGTCAGAGGCTGGGTACTCTGTGGCGAGTGTCTCGCCTCCTGATTCCTTAAAGTCTTTCCACCATCTACAAGGCACAAGTCAGGAGTATGATGGACTACTCTCCACTTGCCTGGATGAGTGCAGCTCCAACAACACTCAAGAAGTTTGACACCATCCAGGACAAAGCAGCCCGCTTGATTGGCATCTCATCCACCACTTTAAACATTCACTCCCTCCACCACTGGCGTACCGCGGCTGCAGTGTGTACCATCTACAAGAGGCACTGCAGCAACTCGCCAAGGCTTCTTCAGCAGCACCTCCCAAACCCGCGACTTCTTCCACCTAGAAGGACAAGGGCAGCAGGCGCATGGGAACACCACCACCTCCAAGTTCCCCTCCAAGTCACACACCATCCTGACTTGGAAATATATCGGCCGATCCTTCATCGTCGCTGGGTCAAAATCCTGGAACTCCCTCCCTTACAACACTGTGGGAGTACCTTCACCACACGGACTGCAGCGGTTCAAGGTGGCTCACCACCACCTTCTCAAGGGCAACTAGGGATGGGCAATAAATGCTGGCCTTGCCAGCGATGCCCACATCCCAGGAACGAATTTAAAAAAAAAAGGAAATGGTGTAAATGGCCGCAGAAAAATGGCACAACCGCTGGAAGCGGACGTTTTTCTGGGGTTCCGCCAAAGGCACCGTGCGATGCCGGGAGAATTCCAGTGCCGCGGTCTTCTCAAAACTCCCTCGGGATTGGGATTATTTTTCCCAGGGACCTCTGATCAACACCCTTATACTTCACTCAAGTTTCCCAGAAAATCCCACATAAGCCGCAACCTTCCTGAAAGAATCTAAACCGCTTTCAATCGACTCGGCCATGCATGTGTGTGACTTGACTTAATTCCAGCACAAACTAAACACAAGACAGAGCTAAAACATGTAGGAGGCAAAGTTCCGCGTTCTTTAAACATGTTTACAATTTTGTAACTAAACTAGAAATAAGCATGAAAGCACAACAGCGAGAATGTTCTGTAGTGATTGCCTTCATGTTAATTTTTTTTTTTTACTGAGAACCATTTCAATCCTTCTTAACCGAGTTATTTCTCCCTCCACCGGGAATCCTCGAACTAACGCTGCTGTTAAATTTAACTCAAATTTTCACACCAGCCGGAAAGTCCTGAAAGACCCTATAAACTGCTTTCATTAAAAAAAAAGTTACATCAGGTGAACAAAGAATTTTTTTTTTTGTAGTGTGCGTACGTCGCTTGCAAGACAACTTGTGGCGTGGCACTATTCCAAAGAAGGGCTTGTACCAAGGGCAGCCCGTTGGATCCAGTCCCCTTTGTGAGTGCCATCGCAGTACGGAGGATTCTTGGTGTGTTTGCAGCCGCACAGCCAAACCGTCTTCGCCTCCTCCGGTTTGAACCTCAGTGGGGATGGAGCCGAAGGGACAGACTTGTGGGTCCCATCACAGAATGGCTGGAGAGAAGAAAGAGATGGACACATGGTTAGAAAAAAAAAACTAGACAAAGGACCACAGTATATACACTGGCCTGGACTTTGCTCCGCATCTGAACATAACATAAGAAATAGGATATAGAGGCACTGGAGAGGGTGCAAAAATGATTTGCTGGAATGATACCAGAACTGAGAGGTTATACCTATCAGGAAGGATGAACAGGCTGGGGCTCTTTTCTCTTGAAAAGGAAAGGCTGAGGGGTGACCGAATAGAGGCCTTTAAAGTTATGAAAGGTTTTGATAGAGTCGACAGAGTGGGGAAGAGCAAAACTAGAGGCCATCAATATAAGATAGTCACTAAGAAATCCAATAGGGAATTCAGGAGAAACTTCTTTACCCAGAGAGTGGTGAGAATGTGGAACTCGCTACCACAGGGAGTGAATAATATAGATGCATTTAAGGGGAAGCTAGATAAGTATACGAGGGAGAAGGGAATAGAGGGTTATGCTGATAGAGTTAGATGAGGAAGGAAATGGAGCATAAATGCTGGCATGGACTGGTTGGGCTGAATGGCCGCCTTCTGTGCTGTATATCCTATGTATGTAATTCTATGTAAAAAAAAAGAGAGCAGCAGTTGGCCCCTTGGCCTGCTCCGCCATTGAATAAGATAGAAACATAGAAACATAGAATCTAGGAGCAGGAGTAGGCCATTCGGCCCGTCGAGCCTGCTCCACCATTCAATACGATCATGGCTGATCATCCAAATCCAGTACCCTGTCCCTGCTTTAATCCCCACAGTACACACATCCCACCCTACCCCCGTAACCCCACGTATTTAATTCCCCCTAACATATCCCATCCTATCCCCATAACCCCACATATTTAATCCCCCCCTAACACTAAGGGTCAATTTTTTATCATAGCCAAATCAACCTAACCCGCACATTCTTGGCTGATCTTTGACCTCAACTCCACTCTCCCGTCCTATCTCTTGATTCCCCGAGTGTCCAAAAATCTATCGATCTCAGTCTTGAATATACTCAACGATTTAGCACCCACAGCCCTCTGGGTTAGAGAATTCCAAAGATTCACAACCCTCTGAGTGAAGAAATATCTCATCTCAGTCCTAAATGGCCGACCCCCTTATCCTGAGACTCTAGCCCCTAGCGTGCCCGGATATGCCTGGAATGTGGGCGCAAACCAATCACGTGGCTTAAAGGGTGGCGGAACTTTGTGGGTGGAAGTGAGTTAACCGCGTGACTGCAATGCACCCAAGTCTTTTACGTCCGACCATCAAACCCTTCGTCCGAACAAATTTCCACCCACTGAAGTGGCCACACCCCACTGACTCTCAAACACGAGTATCCTCAAATTGCGCTTGTTCGGGTTTCAACATTTCAACCAGGTTTTCAGGTGCAGCAAGAAACAAAATCATTTTTCTGGTTGTTTATTTGCAATTTTTTGAGCGTTTTTTTTTGTTGAAAGAAATTATCCTCGTCGAGACCTGCTCTGTATTTTCTGTTTCCTTCAATGGATTTAAGTGGCCCAAGTGTGTAAGTCATGTTAAAAATTGAAAAGCTTCCTCGACTGCAGGTTCTTAAACATGCTGGTGGTGAAGTTTGACTTGGGCGAGAACAAGACGCGGGCGGTATTGGCTCAGTCCCCTGTTATACGCCCTGCCCGATATTCACTTCTATTAAAGTCAATGGAATATTGGACGGGGCATTTAACGGGTGACCGATGTGATACCGCCCTGACCAAGTCGAATCTCACCTCTGCTGTGCCTGAATGATGGTTAAATGAGTTGAAACTTAGGGGGAGAAATTGGGTATCGCCTATTTTGGGGCGCTAATATCGGCCGGGTGCAAAGTTTAGTGCACGGCGCTAATTATCGCCTCCGACTGCAAAATTCGCCTCTATCGCCCCTGGAGGTGTTGAGTGCTAAATCAGGCGCTACACACCTCTCAAGGCACTAACGTCGGGGAGCGAGGCACTACCTCCGAACGCTACTGAAGCTCAGGCGATGTCAGTAACCGTGGAAGCCAGACAGACTGGCGCCATCCAGTTCTTAAAGGGGCGGGGCCATCTTGCTGGCCAGCCACACCCTGCTCATTGCAGCCTTGAATCTCGGCCTGGAGAGCCCTCTAAAGCAATTGTGTTGGAAGCACTAATGGGTAGGCCCAGGGAAAGAGCTCGGCACTTAGGAACCTCAAAAGTGGTGCTGAGGGCCAAAACTCCTTAGGACAGCGTTAAATCTCTCCAGACGTCTCTCTCCCGCTCAACCTGCATGTACCAAAAATTTTGCCGACAAGAAAAGGCAGGAAGCGGCCGCCTTTAAATAGCGCTCCCCCAGCCCCTTCCCGACTTGAAAACGTTCCCCTCTACCTGTCATTCCTAGCGGCAGGCGCTAAGGCAGGGGGCGCGACTCAATATCCAGTCCGGGGTGCTACCGGGGCATTGCACGCTCGACTGACGTCACGATCTGCGGGCGCAGGAGATCGTGGCGGTAGTGTTTAGCGCCGCCGCAAAATGTCTGGTCAATTTTGCGAGCGACGCTAAAATCGCTATGCTCGGGTGCTAACTTCCTAGCGCCCCGTTAGCGCCCCTGGAGGCGGGAACAGGAGGCGCTAACCAACCAAATTTTTCCCCCTTAAATTTTAAGACTCAGAGTAACATACTGGTGAGAGTTTGGTATTTCCTTGGGCCCCAATTGTTTTCGCTAATTTACGCCCATTTTAAGTTCGGGCATATTCTAATGAGATCGAGAGGCTACTTGGGCGTAACTTGACAATTGGTAAAACGAGGGCAACATTGAGCGTATTTTCGGGTCTATCTTCCGGGTTATAAGAACATAAGAACATAAGAAATAGGAGCAGGACCCGGCCACTCAGCCCCTGGGCCCGCTACGCCACCCACAGGGACTCGACCGATCCGAACTCAGCCTCATGTCCAATTTCCTGCCCGCTCACCGTAACCCCTAATTTCCTTTATCTCTAGGAAACTATCTATTTCTGTTTTTAATTTATTTAATGATGTAGCTTCCACAGCTTCCTGGGGCAGCAAATTCCACAGACCCACTACCCTCTGAGTGAAGAAGTTTCTCCTCATCTCAGTTTTGAAAGAGCAGCCCCTTATTCTAAGATTATGCCCCCTAGTTCTAGTTTCACCCATCCTTGGGAACATCCTTACCGCATCCACCCGATCAAGCCCCTTCACAATCTTATATGTTTCAATAAGATCGCCTCTCACTCTTCTGAACTCCAATGAGTAGAGTCCCAATCTACTCAACCTCTCCTCATATGTCCACCCCCTCATCCCGGGGATTAACCGAGTGAACCTTCTTTGTACTGCCTCGAGAGCAAGTATGTCTTTTCTTAAGTATGGACACCAAAACTGTATGCAGTATTCCAGATGCGGTCTCACCAATACCTTATATAACTGCAGCAATACCTCCCTGTTTTTATAATCTATCCCCCTAGCAATAAAAGCCAACATTCCATTGGCCTTCTTGATCACCTGCTGCACCTGCATACTAACTTTTTGATTTTCTTGCACTAGGACCCCCAGATCCCTTTGTACTGCAGTACTTTCCAGTTTCTCGCCATTAAGATAATAACTTGCTCTCTGATTTTTCCTGCTAAAGTGCATAACCTCACATTTTCCAATATTGTATTGCATCTGCCAAATCTCCGCCCACTCACCCAGCTTGTCTGTATCCCCTTGTAGGTTTTTTATGTCCTCCTCACTTTCTACTTTCCCTCCCATCTTTGTATCATCTGCAAACTTTGATATGTTACACTCGGTCCCCTCCTCCAAATCGTTAATATAGATTGTAAAGAGTTGGGGACCCAGCACCGACCCCTGCGGAACACCACTGGCTACTGGTTGCCAGTCCGAGAATGAACCATTTATCCCAACTCTCTGCTTCCTGTTAGATAACCAATCCTCCACCCATGCCAGAATATTCCCCCCAATCCAGTGATTTTTTATCTTGAGCAATAATCTTTTATGTGGCACCTTGTCGAATGCCTTCTGGAAGTCTAAATACACTACGTCCATTGGTTCCCCTTTATCCACCCTGTACATTATGTCCTCAAAGAACTCAAGCAAATTTGTCAGACATGACTTCCCCTTCATAAAGCCATGCTGACTTTGTCCTATTAAATTATGTTTATCTAAATGTTCCGTTACTGTCTCCTTAATAATAGACTCCAAAATTTTACCCACCACAGATGTTAGACTAACTGGTCTATAATTTCCAGCCTTCTGCCTACTACCCTTTTTAAATAAGGGTGTTACATTAGCAGTTTTCCAATCTGCCAGGACCTTTGCTGAGTCCAGGGAATTTTGGAAAATATTACCAAAGCATCCACAATCCCTACTGCCACTTCCCTCAAGACCCTAGGATGTAAGCCATCAGGTCCAGGGGATTTATCCGCCTTGAGTCCCATTATTTTACTGAGTACCAATTCCTTAGTGATTTTAATCGTATTTAGCTCCTCCCCCCCCCCCCCCCTAGAGCCCCCTGTTTGTCCAGTGTTGGGATATTCTTAGTGTCCTCTACCGTAAAGACTGAAACAAAATATTTGTTCAGCATTTTTGCCATCTCCATGTTTCCCACCATTAATTTCCCGGTCTCATCCTCTAAGGGACCTACGATTGCCTTAGCCACCCTTTTTCTTTTCATATAACTATAGAAACTCTTGCTATCTGTTTTTATATTTTTTGCTAATTTATTTTCATAATCTATCTTCCCTTTCTTAATCAATCCTTTAGTTACTTTTTGCTGTCTTTTGAAGACTTCCCAATCTTCTATCCTCCCACTAAGTTTGGCTACCTTATATGTCCTTGTTTTTAGTCGGATACTATCCTTAATTTCTTTACTTAGCCACGGATGGCTGTCATTTCTTTTACACCCTTTTTTCCTCAGTGGAATATATATTTTTTGAAAGTTGTAAAATAACTCCTTAAATGAACACCACTGCTCATGTACCGTCTTACCCTTTAATCTATTTTCCCAGTCCACTTTAATCAATTCCGCTCTCATACCATCATAGTCTCCTTTATTCAAGCTCAGTACGCTTGTCTGAGAACGAACCTTCTCACCCTCCAATTGGATATGGAATTCAACCATGTTATGGTCACTCATTCCAAGGGGATCCTTAACTAGGACATTATTAATTAATCCTGACTCATTACACAGGACCAGGTCCAAGGTTGCTTGCCCCCTTGTAGGATCAGTTACATACTGCTCAAGAAATCCATCCCTAATACACTCCATAAACTCTTCCTCAAGGCTGCCCTGCCCAATTTGATTTGTCCAGTTAATATGATAGTTAAAATCCCCCATAATTATAGCTGTTCCCTTATTACATGCCCCAACTATTTCCTGATTAATACTTCTTCCAGCAGAGTTGCAACTATTAGGAGGCCTATATACTACTCCCACTAGTGTTTTTTTCCCCTTATTATTCCTTATCTCCCCCCAAACTGTTTCATTATCCTGATCCTTTGACCCAATATCATTTCTCTGTAATACAGTGATTCCTTCCTTTATTAACATAGCTACCCCACCTCCTCTTCCTTCCTGCCTGTCCTTCCTGATTGGGAATTAAATATGCCAGGGTATTTAACAGTCGTTGTCACCCTGCAGCCATGTTTCTGTAATGGCCACAAGATCATACCCATACGTAGTTATTTGTACCGTCAACTCGTCTATTTTGTTACGAATGCTGCGTGCATTCAGATAAAGAACTTTTAAATATGTTTTGTGACAATTTATTCCTGCTTTTACCCCCTTTACTACTTTACCTTTATCTTTATATATTCTGTCCCTTCCTGACACGCTCTGGTTTTTAATTACCCCACTGCTACTTTGCTCTATTGCCTTCTCCGCTGACATTTTTATTTTTTGCTCTCTTGAAACCTACCCCCCACTAATTAGTTTAAAGCCCTCTCTACAGCCCTAGTTATTCGATTCGCCAGGACTCTAGTCCCAGCACTGGCCAAGTGAAGTCCGTCCCAACGGAACAGCTCTCTCCTGTCCCAGTACTGGTGCCAGTGTCCCAGGAAGCAAAACCCATTTCTCCCACACCAGTCTTTGAGCCACGCATTTAACTCTCTGATTTTATTTACCCTAGCCAAATTTGCTCGTGGCTCAGGTAGTAATCCAGAGATTACTACCCTAGAGGTTCTGTTTTTTAATTTGGCCTCTAGCTGCTCATACTCCCTCAGCAGAACCTCATTCCTTGTCCTATCTATGTCATTGGTACCAACATGGACCACGACAACTGGATCTTCCCCCTCCCACGCCAAGTTTCTCTCCAGCCCAGAGGAGATGTCCTTAACCCTGGCACCGGGCAGGCAACACAGCCTTCGGGACTCTCGCTCTCGGCTGCAAAGAACCCTATCTATCCCCTTAATGATACTATCCCCTACCACTACAACATTTCTTTTTACTCCCCCCACTTGAATGGCTCCCCGTACCACGGTGCTGTGGCCAGGTTGCTCATCCTCCCTGCAGTCCCTGCTCCCGTCCTCACAGGGAGTAAGAGCCTCGAACCAGTTGGACAAGAGCAAGGGCTGCGGCTCCTCCAACACTACCTCCTCGATCCCCCTACCTGCCTCACTCGTAGTCACACCCTCCTGTCCCTGATCACGGGCTACATCTGAATTAGTTAATCTAATTGGTGTGACTACCTCCTGGAACACGGAGTCCAGGTAACTCTCCCCCTCCCTGATGTGTCGCAGTGTTTGAAGCTCGGACTCCAGCTCATCAACACGGAGCCGGAGTTCCTCGAGCAGCCAACACTTACTGCAAATGTGATCACCGTGAACATCAATGGTGTCCACCAGCTCCCACATATTGCAGCAGTAACACATCACCTGCTCTCCCATTCTATGTAATTAATTAAATTTATTAATATTATTTACCCTTTAATTAATTTAAATTAAAACAATACACTTCTGTGACAGTTTGATCTGAGTCTCCTCACTCCGTCCTGTGACAGTTTGATCTGAGTCTCCTCACTCCGTCCTGTGACAGTTTGATCTGAGTCTCCTCACTCCGTCCTGTGACAGTTTGATCTGAGTCTCCTCACTCCGTCCTGTGACAGTTTGATCTGAGTCTCTCACTCCGTCCTGTGACAGTTTGATCTGAGTCTCCTCACTCCGTCCTGTGACAGTTTGATCTGAGTCTCCTCACTCCGTCCTGTGACAGTTTGATCTGAGTCTCCTCACTCCGTCCTGTGACAGTTTGATCTGAGTCTCCTCACTCCGTCCTGTGACAGTTTGATCTGAGTCTCCTCACTCCGTCCTGTGACAGTTTGATCTGAGTCTCCTCACTCCGTCCTGTGACAGTTTGATCTGAGTCTCCTCACTCCGTCCTGTGACAGTTTGATCTGAGTCTCCTCACTCCGTCCTGTGACAGTTTGATCTGAGTCTCCTCACTCCGTCCTGTGACAGTTTGATCTGAGTCTCCTCACTCCGTCCTGTGACAGTTTGATCTGAGTCTCCTCACTCCGTCCTGTGACAGTTTGATCTGAGTCTCCTCACTCCGTCCTGTGACAGTTTGATCTGAGTCTCCTCACTCCGTCCTGTGACAGTTTGATCTGAGTCTCCTCACTCCGTCCTGTGACAGTTTGATCTGAGTCTCCTCACTCCGTCCTGTGACAGTTTGATCTGAGTCTCCTCACTCCGTCCTGTGACAGTTTGATCTGAGTCTCTCACTCCGTCCTGTGACAGTTTGATCTGAGTCTCCTCACTCCGTCCTGTGACCGTTATGTCCAAAGGAGGAAACTCCAAGCCACAATTCATACTACTGGCAATCATTTTTATTGTGCTTATCTTAAGGTGGCAAAGGTGCAATTGAAGAAAATTGTATATAGCAATTGCATCCAATACAAATGCAACTCAATGATCAGTTGATCCACGCCATCTTCATAGCCAGCTTTCCAAGTTTATTTTTGACAATTTTCATTCTAACATTCCTTAACTTGCCTTCATTTTATTTGCACTGTTACTGGTTTGGGGTTTTCATGGGCAGAATCGCAGAACGCGACCCCAAAATGCTGCTTAAAAATCCTGGAATCGCACGTAATTAAAAGGGAATTTGACTTCATCATAAATCAAGGCCTTAATTTTAAATGGAAGAAATTGTGGAACGCAATCCCCAAAATACCCATAAATATTCCAGAACCCCACACATTAAAAATGGAATTCGATTTAGTCATTGTAAACTAGTGGCTCAGTAAATCTTTTTATTATTACTCAATAGCCTGTGCTACTTATATCATTACTTAAATCAACAACAACAACTTGCATTGGTATAGCGCCTTTAACGTAGTAAAACATTCCAAAGCATCTCATTTTGACACTGAGCCACATAGAGATATTAGGACAGGTGACCAAAAGCTTGGTCAAAGAGGTAGGTTTTCCAGGTGCAACTTTAAAAAAAGGAGAGAGAGAGAGGCGTGGAGGCTTGGGAAGGGAATTCCAGAGCCTAGGGCCATGGCAGTTGAAGGCGCGGCCGCCAGCGGTGGGGCGAAGGATGTCGGGGATGTGCAAGAGGCCAGAATTGGAGGAGCGCAGAGATCCTGGAAGGCGTGTAGGGCTGGAGTAGGTTACGGAGTTGGGGAGGGGGTGAGGCCGTGGAGGGGTTTGAAAAGGAGGATGAGAATTTTACAATTGAGGGGTTGACGGGCCAGGAGCCAATGTAGGTCGGCGAGCACAGGGGAGACGGGTGAACGGGACTCGGTGCGAATAGGATACGGACAGCAGAGCTTTGAATGACCAGTTTCAGTACACTGTGTGTTGATGCAACGTGGTTTTAACGTTGCCCAGATGCAGAACTGTGAAAGATCACTTGCCTGTACTGAATGCACGCAAAGAGGTCGTCTGACACTACCAGCCTGGTAGTGGCTGCATTCTTTACATCTTTTCAATATTCGCAGAGAGCCAATTGTCCCAGTTGGGTTTTGATGTTTTCTGTGTCAGCTGTGGCTCAGTGGGTAGCACACTCGCCTCTGAGTCAGAAGGTCGTGGGTTCATAGTCCCACTCCAAGGACTTGAGTACATTAAAGCTAGGCTGACACTCCCAGTGCAGTGCTGAGGGAGCGCTGCACTGTCGGAGGTGCTGTCTTTCGGATGAGACGATAAACCGAGATCCCATGTAAAAGATCCCATGGCCACTATTTTGAAGAGCAGGGGAGTTATCCCCGGTGTCCTGGCCAATATTTAGCCCTCAATCAACATAACAAAAACAGATTATCTGTTTGTGGGAGCTTGCTGTGTGCAAATTGGCTGCAGCATTTCTCACATTACAACAGTGACTACACTTCAAAAGTACTTCATTGGCTGTAAAGTGCTTTGAGACGTCCGGTGGTCGTGAAAGGCGCTATATAAATGCAAGTCTTTCTTTCTCTGAGCAGAGAGTGAGGCAGAGCTGTGGGATACATGGGTGTAGCTTTTCCACATGGGTGTAAATCTGGCGCTTGGATCGACATCCCATAATATAAACTGCTTGAATTTCATTCCCCTCGATTTCATTGGAAAAGAAAATTGGCCAATATCTATAACGAGCAGCCCATTCGCAATGCCCAAGTGACGACACTCAAGAAACTCGACACCACCCAAGACAAAGCAGCCCGCTTGATTGGCACCCCATCCACCACCTTAAACATTCACTCCCTCCACCACCGGCGACACCGTGGCTGCAGTGTGTACCATCTACAAGGTGCACTGCAGCAACTCGCCAAGGCTTCTTCGGCAGCACCTCCCAAACCCGCGACCTCTTCCACCTAGAAGGACAAGGGCAGCAGGCGCATGGGAACACCACCACCTCCAAGTTCCCCTCCAAGTCACACACCATCCTGACTTGGAAATATATCGGCTGATCCTTCATCGTCGCTGGGTCAAAATCCTGGAACTCCCTCCCTTACAACACTGTGGGAGTACCTTCGCCACACGGACTGCAGCGGTTCAAGAAGGCGGCTCACCACCACCTTCTCAAGGGCAATTAAGGATAGGCAATAAATGCTGGCCTCGCCAGCGATGCCCACATCCCAGGAACTAATACATTTTTAAAAAGACAGATGTGGCTCTTAGGAAAGTATTTTGAACTAGAAAAAGTGACTATGCAATAAGTGGAACATCATCACTCATATATTCAGAAACTGCCTCCAGAAATGTTTATACAAAAATTGCGGTAGATGTACAAATTTGCTGTATATGTCATGGGATATTGTGAGACACAAATCACTTGCTCTATCCCTTGTATAACCATCACTTAAGGGACTACCTTGAACTATTTCAAAGGAATATCTAAATGTAGATTAGTTTTCTTCTGAAATTTGGATTAAAAACAGTATTTTCTACATGAAATTCACCCACTTTCACAGTGAAGTTTCTTTGATTATTATTAATATTTGAACTACAATTCACATTTTTTAGAAATCAAAATATGGGCCGAATGGCCTCCTTCTGCGCTGCATGACTCCAATCCATGATTCTATGTTCATCAATAATAAGAACAAAAAAACATAAGAATTAGGAGCAGGAGTCGGCCATACGGCCCCTCGAGCCTTCTCCGCAATTCAATACCTCAACTCCACTTTCCCACCCAATCCCCAAATCCCTTGATTCCCTTATTGTCCAAAAATCTATCGATCTCAGCCTTGAATATACTCAATGACTCCGCATTCACAGCCCTCTGGGGCAGAGAATTCCAAAGATTCACAACCCTCTGAGTGAAGAAATTCCTCCTCATCTCAACCTTAAATGGCCGACTCCTTATCCTGATACTATGCCCCCTAGTTCTAGACTCTCCAGCCGGGGGAACAAACAACCTCCCAGCATCTATCCTGTCAATCTCCCTCAGAATCGTATACGTTTCAATGAGATCACTTCTCATTCTTCTAAACTCCAGAGAGTATAGGCCCAATCTACACAATCTCTCCTCATAGGACAACCCTCTCATCCCAGGAACAATCTAGTGAACTTTCGTTGCACCGCCTCTAAGGCAAGTATATCCATCCAGCAACCCGAGCGAGAAATAATAAGAGAGCAAGAAAGAGAGATAGAGAATAAGCGAGAAAGCACACACTCACGTGGATGAATTTGTTCATCCCTGTTTGGCATAAAAATAAAACAAAAAAGGTGACTCAACCGTGGCTAACAAGGGAAATTAGGGATAGCATAAGATCCAAGGAGAGGACATATAAATTGGCCAGAAAAAGCAGCAAACCTGAGGATTGGGAGCAGTTTAGGACTCAGCAAAGGAGGACAAAGGGATAATTAAGAGGGGGGAATAGAGTATGAGAGTAAGCTTGCAGGGAACATAAAAACTGACTGTAAAAGCTTCTATAGATATGTGAAGAGAAAAAGATTGGTGAAGTCAAGCGTAGGTCCCTTGCAGTCAGAATCAGGGGAATTTATAATGGGGAACAAAGAAATGGCAGACCAATTAAATACATACTTTGGTTCTGTCTTCACAAAGGAGGACACAAATAACCTCCCAGAGATGTCGGGGAACATAGGGTCTAATGAGAGGGAGGAACTGAATGAAATTAGTATTTGTAGGGAAATGGTGTTAGGGAAATTGATGGGATTGAAGGCCGATAAATCCCCAGGGCCTGATAATCTACATCCTAGGGTACTTAAGGAAGTGGCCCTAGAAATAGTAGATGCATTGCTGGTCATCTTCCAAAATTCTATAGACTCTGGAACAGTTCCCATGGATTGGAGGGTAACTAATGTAACCCCACTATTTAAAAAGGTGGTAGAGAGAAAATGGGGAATTATAGACCGGTAAGCCTGACATCGGTAGTGGGGAAAATGCTAGAGTCCATTATAAAAGATGTAATAGCAGAGCACTTGGAAAACAGTGACAGGATTGGACAAAGTCAACATGGATTTACAAAAGGTAAATCATGCTTGACTAATCTACTGGAATTTTTTGAGGATGTCACTGGTAGAATAGATAAGGGAGAACCAGTGGATGTGGTGTATTTGGACTTTCAGAAGGCTTTCGATAAGGTCCCGCATAAGAGATTAGCGTGCAAAGTTAAAGCACACGGGATTGGGGGTAAGGTACTGTCTTGGATAGAGAACTGGTTGGCAGACAGGAAGCAAAGAGTTGGAATAAACGGGTCTTTTTCACGAGTGGCAGGCAGTGACTAATGGGGTACCGCAGGGATCGGTGCTAGGACCCCAGTTATTCACAATATATATTAATGATCTAGACGAGGGAACTAGATATAATATCTCCAAGTTTGCAGACGACACAAAGCTGGGTGGGCGTGTGTGCTGTGAGGAGGATGGAGAGAAACTCCAGTATGATTTGGACAGGTTGGGTGATTGGGCAGATGCATGGCAGATGCAGTATAATGTGGATAAATGCGAGGTTATCCACTTTGGTGGAAAAACAGGAAGGCAGATTTTTATCTGAACGGCAATAGATTGGGAAAAGGGGAAGTCCAACAAGACCTGGGTGTCCTTGTGCACCAGTCGCTGAAGGTAAGCATGCAGGTGCAGCAGGCGGTTAAGAAGGCAAATGGTTTGTTGGCCTTCATAGCGAGAGGATTCGCGTACAGGAGCAAGGATGTCTTGCTGCAGTTGTACAGGGCCTTGGTAAGACCACACCTTGAGTATTGTGTGCAGTTTTGGTCGCCTTATCTAAGGAAGGATGTTCTTGTCCATGGAGAGAGTGCAGCGAAGATTCACCAGACTGATACCTGGGATGGCAGGAATGACGTATGAAGAGAGATTGGGTCGATTTGGCTTGTATTCGCTAGAGATTAGAAGAATGAGAGGGGATCTCATTGAAACTTATAAAATTCTAACAGCACTAGACAGACTAGATGCAGGAAGGATGTTCCCGATGGTGGGGGAGTCCAGAACCAGGGGTCACAGTCTAAGGATAAGGGGTAAGCCATTTAGGACTGAGATGAGGAGGAATTTCTTCACCCAGAGAGTGGTGAACCTGTGGAATTCTCTACCACAGAAGACAGTTGAGTCCAATTCATTAAATATATTCAAGAAGGAGTTAAATATATTTCTTAAGGCTAAAGGGATATGGGGAAAAAGCAGGGACAGGGTACTGAATTTGGATGATCAGCCATGATCGCATTGAATGGCGGAGCAGGCTTGAGGGGCCGAATGGCCTACTCCTGCTCCTATCTTCTATGTTTCTGTGGGTATGGGCTGAGAACAGAATCAGTCTCAGGCTGTAATTTGTCAGCTGTGGCTCAGTGGGTAGCACACTCGCCTCTGAATCAGAAGGTTGTGGGTGAAAGTTCCCCTCCAAAGACTTGAGCACAAAAATCTAGGCTGACACTCCCAGTGCAGTGCTGAGGGAGTGCTGCACTGTCGGAGGTGCCGTCTTTCGGATGAGACGTTAAACCGAGGCCCCGTCTGCTCTCTCAGGTGGACGTAAAAGATCCCATGGCCACTATTTTGAAGAAGAGCAGGGGAGTTCTCCCCGGTGTCCTTGGGGCCAATATTTATCCCTCCATCAACATCACTAAAAACAGATTATCTGGTCAATATCACATTGCTGTTTGTGGGAGCTTGCTGTGCGCAAATTGGCTGGCGCGTTTCCTACATTACAACAGTGACAGCGCTTCAAAAAGTACTTCATTGGCTGTAAAGCGCTTTGGGACTATCCGGTGGTCGTGAAAGGCGCTATAGAAATGCAAGTCTTTCTTTTCTTTAAAGCTTCCCACAGTCGAACAGCCTGCTGAAACTAACAAAGAATCGTCACCTGAGTGCGCTGTAAGGCACTCGGCACACAGATGTAGAACTATACCACAGCAAGGAATGACTCCAGAAGAGGGGAGAAAACAGGAGGAAGGTAAAAAAAAAAATCGTGCAACTTTGCAAAGATGCTCGAAGCAGTCTCAATGTGTCACTTGATGTAAATTAAAGGCAATACTTGTCTGAACTCGGTTACTATTTTACTTTGAGATACTAGTTTGAGGACATCAATCAAGTTGCTGCTGATAGTTGCCCCATCAGTATTCAATTTATCATAAACTGATAGATCCACTGAAGCAGATAAGGGCGAGAGAAGGTAGCTCTCAGTCCTAAATCAGAAACATTTCTTAACTTTGCTGCCAATTTGCTTAAAAATCATAAAAGGAAGCTGCATTCTTGGCTTTCCTTCTCTATGTATTTTAATCATCCTTATGCAGAGTTGTCTTGATGCTTGAACAGATGATGGAAAAGTTATAGTTGGGCCCTGAAGGCTGCAACACTATTTTTTTCTCCACAAAAATCCCCCTACTTGTCCATGTCAGGTGAGGTCAATGTTATAAATTCAAACTTGATCTGATCTGCTTCGCATTCCTACTCAGAAGCAGAACTGTCAAAAAATAGATTAAAAAAGCTAAAAGAAAAATGATCTCGATTGCATCTGGATGCTCAAGTGACTCATGCTTCTGCACGTGACTCTCAACTGCAAGGTCATAAGTTTCAAAGACCTGGGTTGGCTGATAATGAAGACACAATTGCCTCGAGTCGATTGACTTTGACCAGATTTTGGTTGGGACGGTGATGGCTCATTTTTCTGGTGGAAAAACAGACTTTGACCGACTTTCTCATTCCAAAAGTCATTGTCCAAATTGCTTACCACATCAATCAAAGAAGACCTTCATTCATATACCACCTCATCAGATCTCTGAATTGTCTTAAAATTGTGTCACGTACAGTGAAATTTTCGTATTGCAGTGACCGTTGCTATGTAGGGAAATGTGGTGGCCGTTTTGTGCACAGCAAGAACTCACAAACAGTGAGGAGATAAATGATCAGTTCATCTGTTTTTCATGGCGCTGGTTGAGGAAGGCATGGTGCCAGGACACTGGAAGAATTCCCTGCTGTTCTTCACACGGTGGCAATGTATTTTTAACATCTACTTGAACCACCAGAACAAGGATATGGGGCCTTAGCTTAAGGCATCATCAGAAATGTCAGTCTAGAGTGTGACGTCAAGCTTCTGGTATGGGGCTCGAATCCGTAAACCTTCGGAGTAAGGGTGCTATTAACAGCAACAACAACAACTTGCAGTTATATAGCACCTTTAACGTAGTAAAACGTCCCAGGGCGCTTCCCAGGATCATTATCAAACAAAATTTGACACCAGGCCACATGAGATATTAGGACAAATCACCAAAAGCTTGGTCAAAGAGGTAGGTTTTAAGGAGCGTCTTAAAGAAGGAGAGGTAGAGAGGCGGAGAGGCTTAGGGAGGGAATTCCAGAGCCTAGGGCCTTGGCAGGTGAATGCACGGCCACCAATGGTGGAGCGATTAAAATAGGGGATGCACAGGATGCCAGAATTGGAGAAGAGCAGAGATCTCGGAAGGTTGTAGGCAATGTTCCCGTTAATTTTTTATTGGGTGCGCGGCCCCTTTAAGGGGCTGAGCGGCCCATTCAAAATACCGCACGGTTTTGCCATTGAAATGCCGGCCAGCCGGCTGCACGGGAGGCCCAGAGAGCTGCGCGGCCACGCAGCTTGAAGGGAACATTGGTTGTGGGGCTGGAGGAGGTCACAGAGATAGGGAAGGGCGAGGCCATGGAGGGATTTGAAAACAAGAATGAGAATTTTAAAATTGAGGTGTTGCCAGACCGGGAGCCAATGTAGGTCGGTGAGCACAGGGGGCGATGGGTGAACGGGACTTGGTGAGAGTTAGGACACGGGCAGCAGAGTTTTGCAGGAGCTTCAGTTTATGGAGGGTGGAAGGTGGGAGCCGGCCAGGAGAACGTTGGAATAGTCAAGTCTAGAGGTAACAAAGGCAGGGATGAGGGTTTCAACAACTAAGCCAAGCTGAGACAGTAATTTAAATGTCTTAAACTTTCCTAAACTCCTAACAAGGTAAGGACTAAAATGGGGAGGGAATAAATTGGAGCTTGTGTTTCACGGTCAATGTATTCATTCATCCCATTAGTTTATTAGTGATGGATTATTTGTGAAAGCAGCACATTTTTCACCCCCTAAAAAGTGCCATTCAGATGAATACCGATGGCAGCAGCATTTTACACTGTCTCCTCCTGTGGCAACAATTTGTACCAATTACCGCCCGGAGATAAATATATATACCGAGACTCACTCACAAAGAAGCAGAAGAACTTTCATTTATATAGCATCTTTCACAACTTCAGGACGTCCCAAAGCGCTTTGCAGCCAATGAAGTACTTTTTTGAAGTGTAGTCACTGTTGTAATGTAGGAAACGCGGCAGCCAATTTGCGCACAGCAAGCTCCCACAAACAGCAACGTGATAATGACCAGATAATCTGTTTTAGTGATAAAATTGACCAGGACACCGGGGTTAACTCCCCTGCTCTCCTTCGGAATCGTGCCAATGGAACTTTTACCTCCACCCGCGAGAGCAGACGGGAGCCTCGGTTTAACGTCTCATCCGAAAGACGGCACCTCCGACAGTGCAGCACTCCCTCAGTGCTGCACTGGGAGAGTCAGCCTGGATTATGTGCTCCAGTCTCTGGAGTGGGACTTGAACCCACAGCCTTGTGATGCAGAGGCGAGGGTGCTACCCACTGAGACACAGCTGACACCGTGGTAGCCACTTGTGCGAGACACCAGAGTGTTGTCACTGCCCGTGGAACTAAAACTGAGCACAAGTCGCTGCTTTTAGAACAGGAGAGGATGTCAAATGTCGATGCTAAAGCAGGGGCATGAGAAACTGTGATGAAGAGCATGGGAGACTCCAGCTTGACATTGTAGTGAGACCAGTGGGGAAAAAGAGCGGAGAATGGAAATATGCCATAAACTGAGAAATCAATGCAGTGGTAAAACAGGTTTAAGAAATCAGATATATAGATCCTTAAAAGCAGGATTGCATATGCAAAAAAAAAAAAATCGATTTAAAAGGGTAAATGAGAATCTGGATTTTATACATAGAGGCATGGAACAGAAAAGCAAGGTGAGGATGAATCTTCACAAGGCACTGGTTAGGTCGCAGTTTGGGGAATCTCATTATAGGAAGGATATTGGAGTCATAGAAAAAGTACAACAAAGATTTACCAGGATGATAGCAGGGAGCGGAAGATATGGTTTTTGAAAAGGAACTGGAAAGTAGAGCTGTATTCCCTGCAGCAGAGATAGTTAAAGGGCATCTAATCGAAGTAGTCAAAAAAATTGACCGTTTAAAAAGATAGAAAGTGAAATGTTATTTCTATTGGTCACTAAATCAGAAACAAGGAGGCATAAATTTGGGATTAGAACTATTAAAACATCAAGGGGGAGGTTGGAGAATTTTGTTTCCGTATAAAAGGGTTGTTAGAATATGGAATGAATCAGCAGAAGTGGCGACTGAAGCCAAGTCAATCACAGCAGGCAAGATAAAGTTAAATAAATACTTGAAGAAAAATATTAAAGACTATGGAGAAAGAGAAGGGAAATGGGATAAGAGTAGATAGCTCCAATGAACAGACATTGGAAACTAAATGACCTCCTTCTGTGCTGAAATTTGCAAAATTCTATGAAAACGGTTCTTCTTAAAATCTGCACATTATTGACTGTGCAGAATAATGTTCCCTTGATGCCTTGGTTTTCCTTCCTGCTGGTAATATAAGTGTCAGCTGTGGCTCAGTGGGTAGCGCACTCGGTCTCTGAGTCAGAAGGTCGATGGGTTCAAGTCCCACACCACACACTTGAACACAAAATTCTAGGCTTGCACTACTGAGGGAGTGCTGCACTGTCGGGGGTGCCGTCTTCTGGATGAGACGTTAAACCGAGGCCCCGTCTGCCCTCTCAGGTGGACGTAAAAGATCCCCAGGCACTATTTTAAAGAAGAGCAGGGGAGTTCTCCCCGGTGTCCTGGCCAATATTTATCCCGCAATCAACATTAAAAAAAAGAGTATCTGGTCATTATCTCATTGCTGTTTGTGGGAGCTTGCTGTGCGCAAATTGGCTGCTGCGTTTCCTACATTACAACAACAGTGACTACACTTCAAAAAGTACTTCATTGGCTGTAAATTGCTTTGAGACGTCCGGTGGTCGTGAAAGGCGCTATATAAATGCAAGTCTTTCTTTCTAATATTGAGAACAGGCCAATAAATCACCACAACAGGATATTCACTTTTAAAAATTCTCCATGAAACCGGGGTGGTGCAGTTCATCAGACCCTGGCCTTTTGTCTCTAGACCCAAGGCTCAGATCCAGCCCACATTGATGGGATGAAGCTTCCTCTGTCTGCAAGGGCCCCTGTGCGGAATGAGTTTGGCCAGGGTTAACTGACTTCCTAAAGGGCCCACACATCACAAATTTCCATAACTCAGCACTAAACGGGCAATCACACTCAGAAGCCACAGGATGGCTGTTGTAGGAAGTGGGAAAACATCACACTGGTACAGGAGGTGAGTAAAAGAAAAAAAGACTTGCATTTCTATAGCGCCTTTCACAACCTCAGGACATCCCAAAGCGCTTTACAGCCAATGAAGTACTTTTTGAAGTGTAGCCACTGTTGTAATGTAGGAAGCACTGCAGCCAATTTGCGCACAGCAAGGTCCCACAAACAGCAATGTGATAATGACCAGATAATCTGTTTTATTGATGTTGATTGAGGGATAAATATTGGCCAGGACACCGGGGATAACTCCCCTGCTCCTCTTCGAAATAGTGCCTTAGGACCTTTTACATCCACCTGAGAAGGCAGATGTGGCCTCGGTTTAATGTCTCATCTGAAAGACGGCACCTTTGACAGTGCAGCACTCCCTCAGTACTGCACTGGAGTGTCAGCCTGGATTTTATTTTTTGTGCTCAAGTCTCTGGAGTGGGACTTGAACCCACAACCTTCTAGACTCAGAGGCAAGTGTGCTACCCACTCAGCCACGGCTGAGAAATGCTTTGTCTGAAGATGAGGCTTAGCTACAGTGTTAGGGAGCTTTACTCCATATCTTTACTCAGAGAGTGGTTAAAATGTGGAACTCGCTACCACATGGAGTAGTTGAGGCGAAAAGCACAGATGCATTTAAGGGGAAGCTCGATGAGTACATGGGGGAGAAAGGAATAGAAGGGTATGCTGATAGGGTGAGATGAAGTAGGGGTGGGAGGAGGCTCGTGTGGACATAAACACCGGCACAGACCAGTTGGGCCGAATGGCCTGTTTCTGAGCCGTCAATACTATGTAATTTAACTGCAATGTATATGGGAGTGTTCAATACTGGGACTACGTGCCTGGAATGGAAAGCATTCTATTCCCCATCACTAATGTTCCTTGTGTTGATGAGCAGAAAATTCACACTCAAAAGTGCTTCAAAGTATTGGTAATAATGGCAAGTACACATTTCTTCCACCATTTTGTGTTTTTCCCCCCAATTGGTTCTTTAGAAGTAGTTCCCCATCCCACTAGTACGATGTAATCATGGCCAGGCGAACGACCTGGCCCCACAAAAAGTGCTGGAAATGACCCCGAGCGCAACGTGCTGGATGTAAAAGCAATGGAAGAAACGGGTTGCCTCTAGGCACGGAGGAGAAGAAGAATGACGCAGAGGCGCCAAAGTGCACTCGGAATGGGAGTACACAGCTGTCCATATGAGCAGCAGGGTGCAAGTCTAAACTGTCAAGCTGCACGCTTAAAGTGTGTGGTTAATGAGTCAGTACCCTAAAATGCCAAAAAATGAGTTATAAGCTTTAAAATAGTGTTTCTAGGGGTAATCCCCTGAATTAAAAAAAAGAGTTTAGGGTTTTAAAAAATCTTTTTTTTACAAGATTTATGCATTATGCTACGTGACAATTAACACAGTCAGGTTGCCGTGAAAAGAAATAAAGTCTTGGAAGTGTTCTTGTTCTGTACGGGTAATGAATATTGAGCATAATATTGTGTTGCACTGTACGGAGCATAGACAGGTCAACAGAACCACAAGAATAGCAGGGATGACTTTACAGGCATTTCATAATAATCTGGCTTATGCACTGCAGAGGAGCAGATACAAGTATATTGTGTGGTACAAAAATGTTTTCTTTCCCTTGCCGTTCCACGGTGACTTGTGCTGGAGTGATCTACAGGTGTCTGCAGCCCTCTTGCTACTTTGGCCAAGTAACCATACGTCATGTATGAGTGTAGCTAGTGGGGATGACCAGGCTATTTGATTTTGGAGGACCACTACAGCCATAACCCAATTCTGATCTCACCCGACGTCCACCAATATGCAATTTCCAGTATTAGTCGTTGGCCGGTAATCCAGAGTGGGGATTGTGGATGATTTTTTTTTTTTTTAAATCGCCTCTCTCTGGCCCAGAGACACTGAGACCAATTGTAGTGCTCCTGCTCCCTCCCCCCATCCTAGTTGTGGTTACTCAACTCAACACAACTCAAGTGTCAGCCGAGGCTCAGTGGGTAGCACTCTTGCCTCTGAGTCAGAAGGTCATGGGTTTGAGTCGCACGCCAAAGACTTGAGCACATAATCTTTTTTTATGGCCTTGCTAACCTGTGTCGCAACTTATACAAATACACAAATCACTAAAGTTGCGACACAGGTTAGCAAGGCCATAAAAAAAGCAAACCAAGCACTAGGGTTTATTTCTCGAGGTATGGAATTGATAAGTAGGGAAGTTATGCTAAACCTGTATCGAATCTTGGTTAGTCCACACTTGGAGTACTGCGTACAGTTCTGGTCGCCGTATTATAAAAAGGATATAGAGGCACTGGAGAGGGTGCAGAGAAGATTTACAAGGATGATAACAGGTATACCCTCGCATTTCTATCAGGAGAGGATGAACAGGCTGGGTCTCTTTTCTCTTGAAAAAAGGCTGAGGGGTGACCTAATAGAGGTCTTTAAAATTATGGAAGGTTTTGATAGAGTGGATACAGAGAGAATGTTTCCACTTGTGGGGAAGAGCATAACTAGAGGCCATCAATATAAGATAGTCACCAAAAAATCCAATAGGCAATTCAGAAGAAAAATCTTTACCCAAAGAGTGGTGAGAATGTGGAACTCGCTACCACAGGGAGTGGTTGAAGCGAATAGTATAGATGCATTTAAGGGGAGGCTAGACAAGCATATGAGGGAGAAGGGAATAGAGGGTTATGCTGATAGATTTAGATGAGGAAAGATGGGAGGAGGCTCGAGTGGAGCATAAACGCCGTCATGGACTGGTTGGGCCGAATAGCCTGTTTCTGTGCTGTATATCCGATGTAATCCAGGCGGACAGTCCCAGTGCAGTACTGAGTAAGTGCTGCACTGCTGGAGGTGCCATCTTCTGGCTGAGATGTTAAACTGAGACCCTGTCTGTATAGCATAGAGGCTTGTAACAGTCTCCCTCATGTGCTTATAGAGATTCCCCCTGAAATGCATCCCTGCTATTCGCCTCAACTACACCTTGTGGTAGCGAGTTCCACATTCTAACCACTCTCTGGGTAAAAATTGCTTTACTACCAATGGTGAACTGCGTGTGCCGTACCTCAAAGTTGGAAGAGTGGAGGGTAACTGTTGGGAAGGAGGGTTGGAGAAGATTACAAAGACAGGGTGGAGGAAGGCCGTGGACGTGCATGATGAGTTCTTTTATGATGCTGCTACATTTAACAACCAGAAGAAATCACTCTTGCACTCTCTCACTGTGAGGAGCACATTATCAGTGGCATCATGGCAATTTCAGAAATGATTGTCACGGGACGAGAATTCGTTTGGGGGGGGCGGCGTCTCGAGGGACTTGAAATGCCTCTGAGTCAGAAAGTTGTGGGTTCATCTAGGCTGACACGCCAGTGCAGTACTGAGGGAGTGCTGCACTGTCGGAGGTGCCGTCTTTCGGATGAGACGTTAAACCGAGGCTCCGTCTGCTCTCTTAGGTGGATGTAAAAGATCCCATGGCACTATTTCGAGGAAGAGCAGGGGAGTTATCCCCGGTGCCCTGGCCAATATTTATCCCTCAACCAACATCACGAAAACAGATTATCTGGTCATTATCGCATTGCTGTTTGTGGGAGCTTGCTGTGCGCAAATTAGCTGCCACGTTTCCTACAGTGACTACACTTCGAAAAGTATTTCATTGGCTGTAAAGCGCTTTGGGACGTCCGGTGGTCGTGAAAGGCGCTATAGAAATGCAAGGCCTTCTATTCTTTTCTTTTGTATTGTAACGTATCCAAGTTTGCTGATGATACAAAAGTAGGTGGAAAAGTAAGTGTGAGGAGGAGGCAAAGAGGCTACAGAGAGATACAGATAGGTTGACTGAGTGGGCAAGAACATGGCAAATGGAATACAATGTGGGGAAGTGTGAAGTTATCCACTTTGGTAGGAAAAACAAAAAAGCAGAATATTTTTTGAATGGTGAGGGACTGGGAAATGTTGGCATTCAGAGGGATTCTGGATGTCCTTGTACATGAATGACAGAAAGTTAATATGCAGGTACAGCAAGCAATTAGGAAAGCAAATGAAATGTTATTGTTACACAGGAATTAGAAGCTAAGAGTAAAGAAGTCTTACTACAATTATACAGGGCATTGGTGAAGCCACACCTGGTGGACTGTGTGCAGTTTTAGTCTCCTTACCCAAGGAAAGACATACTTGCCTTCGAGCGAGTGCGACGAAGGTTCACTAGACTGGTTCCTGGGATGGGGGGATTGCCCTATGAGGAGAGGTTGAGTAGACTAGGCCTATATTCCCCAGAGTTTAGAAGAATGAGAGGTGATCTCATTGAAACGTATAAAATTAGAGGCTGCGCGGCCCATTCAAATTTTCACACCCGCTCGGTTTCTTCCATTGAAAAGCCAGTGAGCGGCCTGCGCGGGACCTCCAGCCCACTGCCGACCGAGCAGCTTATCGGGAAAGTTGGCCCTTAATACCCTTGCCTAGGAAAAAAATCTATCCATCTCAGTTTTGAAATTTTCAATTGACCCCCCAGGCCTGGCTCTAATTTTAAGGTTACGCCCCCTTGTTCTGGACTCACCCCACCAGAGGAGATAGTTTCCCTCTATCTACTCCATCAACTCCTTTTAATCATCTTCAACACCTCAATTAGATCACCCCTTAATCTTCTATATTCAAGAGAATACAAGCATAGTCTGTACAACCTGTCCGCGTAATTGAACCCTTTTAACCCCGGTATCATTCTGGTGAATCTGCGCTGCACCCTCTCCAAGGCCAATATATCCTTCCTGAACTGAACGCAGTCCCCTAAATGGGGTCTAACCAGAGCTCTTTATACAACTCCAAAATAACTTCCACCCCTTTGTATTCCAGCCCCCTTCAGATAACATTCTATTAGCCTTTTCAATTATTTTTTGTACCTGTCCACCAGCTTTTAGTGATTTCTGTACTTGGACCCCCAAATCTCTCTGCTCCTCAACAGTTCCGAGCTTCGCATCGTTTAGAAAAATACTCTGATCGATCTTCCTGATCGATCGTGTGTCAGCCGTGGCTCAGTGGGTAGCACACTCGCCTCTGAGTCAGAATGTTGTGGGTTCAAGTCCCACTCCAGGGACTTGAGCACATAAAGCTAGGCTGACACACCCAGTGCAGTGCTGAGGGAGCGCTGCACTGTCGGAGGTGCCGTCTTTCAGATGAGACGTTAAACCGAGGCCCCGTCTGCTCTCTCAGGTGGATGTAAAAGATCCAATGGCCACTATTTCGAAGAAGAGCAGGGGAGTTCTCCCCGGTGTCCTGACCAATATTTATCCCTCAACCAACATAACAAAAACATTATCTGGTCGTTATCACATTGCTGTTTGTGGGAGCTTGCTGTGCGCAAATTGGCTGCCAGCGTTTCCCACATTACAACAGTGACTACACTTCAAAAAGTACTTCATTGGCTGTAAAGCGCTTTGAGATGTCTGGTGGTCGTGAAAGGCGCTATAGAAATGCAAGTCTTTCTTTCTTTAGAAAACCGCCCGCCCACCATAACCAGGCCTCTGAAGACAACAGGCCACGAGAGGCCAGGCAGTAAAATCTGCGCATCGCAATCAGCAGCCAGCCACCCACAGTCAAAAACTGAAACTAAAATGCTGAGCAGTCTCTGCTGCCGGCGTTCAGTTTCTGGCACATGTTCAAGTTTGAACTTCGAGCCTCGCTGCTGCAAAAAGGGGAACAGAAGCACAAAAAGGCACAGGTGACGTTTCAGAACACCACGGGAGTTAATAAGAATTTATTATTTGGTGGTTTTTGTGCTCCTTTTTAAAAAAAAAAAAAAATGGTGAGGGGCGTCAGTGCTGAAGAATAGAACAGTTTTCCCAATTTCACACTGGCCAGGTGCAGAATAAAGGTCCGGAGTTGTCAGCCTAGATTTTATGCTCAAGTTCCTGGAGTGGGACTTGAATCCACAACTTTCTGACTCAGAGGCGAGTGTGCTACCCACTGAGCCACGGCTGACACAACAACAACAGCCACTTACATTTCTATAGCGCATTTAACGTAGTAAAATGTCCCAAGGCGCTTCACAGTATCAATAAAAACATTTTTGACACCGAGCCACAGATGACCAAAAGCTCGATCAAAGAGGCAGGTTTTAAGGAGCGCCTTAAAAGGAGGAGACCGAGAGAGTTAGAGAGGCGGAGAGGTTTAGGGAGGGAATTCCAGAGCTTAGGGCCCAGCCAGCTGAAGGCACGGTCGCTGATGGTGGAGCGATTAAAATCGGGGATGCTCAAGAGGCCAGAATTGGAGGAGCGCAGAGATCTCGGAGGGTTGTGGGGCTGGAGGAGGCGACAGAGATAGGGAGGGGGCGAGGCCAAGGGGGGATTTGAAAACAAGGATGAGGATTTTAAGATTGAGGCGTTGTCGGACCGGGAGCCAGTGTAGACCAGCGAGCACAGGGGTGATGAGTGAATGAGACTTGCAGCGAATTAAGATACGGGTTAAGACGCCAATAATATAGCTAAGCAATACAGACCAGGAAGGATTGCAGCTCAATCCCTGGCCTCCGCCGTGTTAGCTGGTATGGGCATATAAATGGCCTTGACACTCCTGGATTAGTAACAGTTGAATTGACCAGAGTTGTCACTCCTGATCACCGTCCCTGACTGAAGTGTGTGTGTGGAAGTCAGAAAAGACAGGTTTGTCTATGATGCCCTCCTGTGGACTAATAGCTGCTGACAGCATCAGTCAGGGCTCACACATAAATAAGGACCATTTGGGAGACAAACCAGAAGGTGAACAGTAAACCATAATCTGTTCCCCAACTAGGAGACAACTTGGGGTAGATTTTCACCTTCACTACCAGGGTGATAAGAACATAAGAATTAGGAGCAGGAGTAGGCCATACGGCCCCTCGAGCCTGCTCCACCATTCAGTAAGATCATGGCTGATCTTCGACCTCAACTCCACTTTCCTGCCCGATCCCCATATCAGTTGATTCCCCTGGAGTCCAAAAATCTATCTCGGCCTTGAATATACTCAATTGACTGAGCATCCACAGCCCTTTGGGGTAGAGAATTCCAAAGATTCACCACCCTCCTGAGTGAAGAGATTTCTCCTCATCTCAGTCCTAAATGGCCGACCCCTTATCCTGTGACTATGCCCCCTCTAGTTCTAGACTCTCCAGCCAGGGGAAACAGTCTCTCAGCATCTACCTTGTCAAGCCCTCTAAGAATTTTATACGTTTCAATGAGATCGCCTCTCATTCTTCTAAACTCCAGAGAATATAGGCCCATTCTACTCAATCTCGTCTCATAGGACAGCCCTCTCATCCCAGGAATCAATCTGACCATCTGTCAGAGCAGATCAACTGCCCTTTATGAAACCCACTTGAAATTCATTTCCTTGATTTCACCAGGTGTGTTCTATGAAGGACAGGTGATTAGCACTGACAAATTACTGCCGAGGCAGCAGGACATAAATCTACCCCAATGCCTTCAGAGCAAAACCGCAGGGGAGCAAACTGAACAGGAATTCTTCCTGAGAGGAAAAAAAAAAAATTGCTTTTAGAAAAGTTTTCTAAACACAGCGCGGAGTTAAAACCACATGCGGCACGTAGTGAACGCTAAGAGATTGAGGGGATACCGTACGTGTCGAGGATACAGCTTGTGTAGGCGTTATGGTGACAGGTCATCAGTCCCCAGAGGGCTTGAGCTCAAAATACCACCTTGGCGAATTGTAAAAATTAAATCTAATCATTTGTGGGCTGACACCAGAGATAGAGAAAAAGAAGTTTATGAATGAAACCAACTTGCTCACTAATGTAGTTCAAGGGGAGGGAATCTGCCTTTTCCACCTGGTTTGGCCAACACGTGACTCCAGTCCCACACTACGACAACAACAACAACTTGCATTTGTATAGCGCCTTTCACAACCTCAAGACGTTCCCAAAGCACTTTACAGCCAATGAAGTACTTTTTTTTTTGAAGTGTAGTCGCTGTTGTGATGTAGGAAACGTGGCAGCCAATTTGCGCACAGCAAGCTCCCACAAACAGCAATGTGATGATGACCAGATGATCTGTTTTTTAGCGATACTGTGTGAAGGATAAATATTGGCCCCAGGACACCGGGGATGACTCCCCTGTTCTTCTTCAAATTAGTGCCATGGGATCTTTTACGTCCACCTGAGAGAGCAGACGGGGCCTCGGTTTAACGTCTCATCCGAAAGACGGCACCTCCGACAGCGCAGCACTCCCTCGGGAGTGTTAGCCTAGATTTTTGTCCTGAAGCTTCTGAAGTGGGATTTGAACCCACAACCTTCTGACTCAGAGGAGAGTGTGCTACCAACTGAGCCACGGCTGCACTAAAAACATCGCAAGGCTGTGTGGTTGACTCTTAATGGTCTCCGAATTGGCCCTGTAAGCAATTACTAGAAGGCCCAACATCATACAACTGGCACATCCCGAAAACAAATTTTAAAAAGTACGTTGCGATATTATTTAAATAAAACCAGTCTTGTTATCGACCCTAATAAAAAGGCTTTTATTTCCGGGACGCAAAAAAACGATACTGTTATTTTGTCAGAAAACGCTGTTTGTCATTTCAGTGCACGAGTGGAAATTATTCGAACCAATCACCGAGGGCTGACTGTGAGGCAGTTTCTGAATTAACGCCCAGTATTTTGAGGTTAATTTGCATGCTCGTTAAAGTGAAGGAGGTCAGTGGCGGAGAAAGTTACACGTTCAGACTTTTGCTATTTATTTAAGGGCCAATTTTATGAGCCTGTGTTGCTGCTGGGGGCAAATATCTAGACTTTAAAATGAATGGAAAATTGAGAGGGCGGAACAGCCAGGAATCCCCGACGTCCGTGGCCAGCGTGCAAGGCTGCAAGAGCTTGGAAAATTGCCCAGTCGGCACTGAGCACATCAGGCATAAAATGGGACCGAGGCAGAGTCACGTTCGATCCACTCTGCGCCGGAGGAGCCTGTGCCCACAGCCGATACTGCAAGTAATTAAATAGCATTAAATAATAACAGTGAATTTATACCTGCTTGTGGCTGTGCCCACAGGCACACCAAGCATAGCGTTTAGCTGCTTGGAGTTCGGCTTCAAAGGGATGTTTAGCTGCAATGACAGCTCTCTTTGGTGCGGTAGAGGTGCAGTACCAGTGCCTTCTCATCTGCGTTTGAAAGAAGAAAAAAGGAGCTGAAATCCTGGCTGGTGGTTTCGGTACCGAAAAGATTCCAATTACCAGAGTTAGATGCTGCCAACCACATTCGTGCCATGACCAAGACCGCCTATTTCCACCTCCGTACCATCGCCCGACTCCGCCCCTGCCTCAGCTCATCCGCTGCTGAAACCCTCATCCGTGCCTTTGTTACCTCTAGACTTTGACTATTCCAACGCACTCCTGGCCGGCCTCCCATCTTCCACCCTCCGTAAACTTGAGGTCATCCAAAACTCGGCTGCCTTGTGTCCTAACTCGCACCAAGTCCCGTTCACCCATCACCCCCTGTGCTCGCTGACCAACATTGGCTCCCGGTTAAGCAACGCCTCGATTTTAAAATTCTCATCCTTGTTTTCAAATCTCTCCGTGGCCCTCGCCCCTCCCTATCTCTGTAACCTCCTGCAGCCCTAGAACCCTCTGAGATCTCTGCGCTCCTCCAATTCTGCCCTCTTGAGCATCCCTGATTATAATTGCTCAACCATTGGCGGCCGTGCCTTCTGTTGCCTGGGCCCTAAGCTCTGGAATTCACTCCCTAAACCTCTCTGCCTCTCTTTTTCCTCCTTTAAGACGCTCCTTAAAACCAACCTCTTTGACCAGGCTTTTGGTCATCTGCCCTAATATCTCCTTGTGTGGCTCAGTGTCAAATTTTGTTTGCTAACGCTCCTGTGAACCACCTTGGGACGTTTTACTACATTTAAAGGCGCTATATAAATACAAGTTGTTGTTGTTGTTATACATGATTAACAACTGGCAGCCAGCATAGCCACAATGTAGAGCTTTTCCTTGCTGCACTAATCGTCGGCAGAACCAGATTTCAATGAGTAGTTAGGACCTCCCGCTCTGTTATTCATTGAAATATTTATTAGCATGTTTTTATAGTGGAATCATACACAAGAACTTTCCAGAGCAAAAGCTTTCAAAGAAAACCAATATATTTAGAAAGTGTTTTTTTTTTAAAAGAACAGTTTATTCATAAAGATAGGCCTCGGTTAAGTTGTGTCAGGAGCTGCTGTGTTGAGCAGAATCCCCAGACTGTAACAGCAGATTCTGAATAAGCACGGGTTCTGCCAACGTCCTTTGCTCTCATTTTATAGAAGCCAGATACAAGCATCAATATTTTTCCAGTTAGTTTCTCCCCTGACCCCCACTCCTCTTCTCAAGATACTGATTCATGCAAGGCCCTTGTTCCACAGGAACATAAGGACAGGAGCAGGCCATTCAGCCCATCTGGCAGTGTTCTCTGACTATATATGCTGTGCCTATATGCATCTCTTCACTTCACCTGACGAAGGAGCAGCGCTCCGAAAGCTTGTGATTTCAAATAAAGCTGTTGGACTATAACCTAGTGTTGAGCGACTTCTCACATTTGTCCACCCCAGTCCAACACCGGCATCTCCACATCACTGTTCAATTAGATCATGGCTGATCTGTATCTTAACTCTATCTACCCGCCTTGGTTCCGTAACCCTTAATACCCTTACCTAACAAAAATCTACCAATCTCAGTTTTGAAATTTACAATTGACTCCCAGCCTCAACAGGTTTTGGGGGAAGAGAGTTCCAGATTTCCACTGCCCTTTGTGTGAAGAAGTGCTTCCCGACATCACCCCTGAAAGGTCTAGTTCTAATTTGAAGATTGTGTCCCCTTGTTCTCCTCCACCAGAGAAAATCGTTTAACTTGGTCTCCCCTATCAAATACTTTAATCACCTCAATTGGATCACCCTTAATCTTCTATATTCAAGAGAATACAAGCCTAGTCTAGGCAACCTGCCTTCATAATTTAACCCTTTTAGCCCCAGTATCATTCTGGTGAATCTGCGCTGCACCCTCTCCAAGGCCAATATATCCTTCCTGAGGTGCGGTGCCCAGAACTGAACGCAGTGCTCCAGATGTGGTCTAACCAGAGCTTTATACAACTGCAGCATAACTTCCACCCCATTGTATTCCAGCCCCAACACTAGCAACCCCCAGATTGGCCACTTGAATGAACTTTCCTCATGTGTCAGTAGAGTGAGTGTTGACAAATTATTCAACCATGGGGGGCATAACCTCCAAACCCAAGCCGGTCCTCACCAAACTTGCAGTTTCCAGAAGGGGTCACCTCATAGCAATCTGGCCAAGTTTTACTTAAGGCAAAAGCACCCTTAGGCATTTGGAGATTTTATGCTCATCAGAGTTTAACTGAACACAATTTTCTTTCAACCATATGGTACTAGCACTGCTCCATTGCCCTTCTGTGCACTGCTTCCAGGTTTGAACATGTCCCTTATGTCTCGGTGACCCCAGACGTGAATGGAGTATTGAAGGTTTGGCCCAACTAGAGTGCTATACAGCTTCAGCATGACGACCTTAGACTTATACTCTCGCCTCTGAGTCAGAAGGTTGTGGGTTCAAGTCCCACTCCAGGGACTAGAGTACAAAAATCGAGGCTGACACTCCCAGTGCCAGTGCTGAGGGAGCGCCGCACTGTCGGAGGTGCCGTCTTTCAGATGAGACGTTAAACCGAGGCCCCTTCTGCCTTCTCAGGTGGACGTAAAAGATCCCACGGGCACTATTTCGAAGAAGACCAGGGCAGTTCTCCCTGGTGTCCTGGCTAATATTTATCCCTCAACCAACATCACTAAAAACAGATGATTTGGTCAATATCACATTGCTGTTTGTGGGACCTTGCTGTGCGCAAATTGTCTGCAGTGTTTCCTACATTGCAACAGTGACTATAAATCAAAAGTACTTCATTGACTGTAAAGCACTTTGGGACGTCTTGTAAGGAACTACATCAATGCAATTTCTATATTTATACTCAACTGATGTGGTAATATAGCTTAGCATTTGGTTTGCTTTGTTGATTGTGGCATCGCAATGACTAGACGAGGTCAGTGTCGAGTCTATTGTTCACTCCTGGAACTCTTTCAGCCTCTCTCCTAGCTAGTTTGACCCAGTTATTCCATCATTTCTTCCCTTTTTGTGCAAAATCGTGCATTATATCTATATTGAATTTTATTTGCCGTGGTTCTGCCTACTGACAAAAAGTGTCTAGTTCTTCCTACATAAGAACACAAATAGGAGCAGGAGTCGGCCATACGGCCCCTCGAGCCTGCTCCGCCATTCAATAAGATCATGGCTGATCTTCGACCTCAACACCACCTTCCCGCCTGATCTCCATATCCCGCGATTCCAAAGATCTATCTATCTCAGCCTTGAATAGACTCAACAACTGAGCATCCACAGCCCTCTGGGGTAGAGAATTCCAAAGATTCACAACCCTCTGGGTGAAGAAATTCCTACTCACTTCAGTCTTAAAAGGCCGACACCTTATCCTGAGACTATGCCCCCTAGTTCTAGACTCTCCAGCCAGGGGGAAACAACCTCCCAGCATCTACCCTGTCAATCCCCCTCAGAATCTTTCAAATGAGATCACCTCTCATTCTTCTAAACTCCAGAAAGTCCAGGCCCAATCTACTCAATTCCTGTAGTTTCCTGGCTGCTTCAGACTTGACTAAACCCTCCACTCTTGTTTAATATCAACCGCAAATTTTACATACTTGCATTGCATTTTGCTTGCAGACCAAGTGCCTCGATTATAAACCGTGATGGTACTAGGACCAATCCCTGGGGCATTCACCTCTCCAGGCTGACATCACTCCCCTAACTGGTATCCACTGCATCTTCTCTAGAACTACAGGTTTTAGCAAGGATGACGACTGCCTTAAGCTTATGTAGCAGCCTCTCATGAAGAACTTTATCCAATGCTTTCTGGAAGTTTAGCTACTTGGAACGTTTACTCGCTTCTGAGTCAGAAGGTTGTGGGTTCAAGTCCCACTCCAGGGACTTGAGCACATTAATCTAGGCTGACACTCCAGTGCAGTGCTGAGGGAGCGCTGCACTGTTAGGGTTGCCATCTTTCGGATGAGACGTGAAACCGAGGCCCCGTCTGCTCTCTCAGGTGGACGTAAAAGGTCCCATGGCACTATTTCGAAGAAGAGCAGGGGAGTTCTCCCCGGTGTCCTGGGGCCAATATTTATCAAAAACAGTTTATCTGGTCATTATCACATTGCTGTCTGTGGGAGCTTGCTGTGCGCAAATTGGCTGCACATTACAACAGTGACTACACTCTAAAAGTACTTCATTGACTGTAAAGTGCTTTGAGATGTCCGGTGGTCGTGAAAGGTGCTATAGAAATGTAAGTCTTTCTTTCTTTAAGAAGTCATGCTGCTTGGGCAGGCACGGTCTCCTTCTTCTGCAACAGTGTTCAGAGGCTAAACTCACTTACGGTGTGACACTCAGCCATGCAGACCAGAATGGTCTCAGCGTGGCTTCCCAGTCTGTACAGAGTTGCGCTCTCAGCAAGAACAGCAGCTGGGTGCTAAAATTGGCCTCAGTATCTTCGAGCTCAACAACAGCAACAACTTGTATTTATATAGCCCCTTTTTAAAGTATAAAACATCCCAAGGAGTGTATTCACAGGAGTGTTATGAAACAAAATTTGACACCGAGCCATTAGGACAGGCAACCAACAGTTTGGTCAAAGAGGCAGGTTTTAAGGAGCGTCTTAAAGGAGGAGAGAGAGGCGAAGAGGTTTAGGGAGGGAATTACAGATCTTAGGGCCTCGGCAGCTGAAAGCACGGCCGCCAATGGTGGAGCGATTAAAATAGGGGATGTGCAAGGGGCCAGAATTGGAGGAGCACAGATATCCCGGGGGGTGGTAGGGCTGTAGGAGATTACCGAGATAGGGAGGGGTGAGGCCATGGGGGGGGATTTGAAAACAAGGATGAGAATTTTAAATTTGAATCGTTGCCAGACCGGGAGCATAAGAAAACAAAATTCAGCCAAGGCTTTCCTTCCCAATCAGTATCCAATGACTCCCAGTGGAAAATAAACATGCATAGAAGTCAGGTAAAGACTGGATCAGGCTCAGCCTCATTGCATTCCGACACAGATCGCCAAGGCTCACACGTCAAGAATGATCACATGGACGAAGCACTAAATGGCTGCCAACACCCATGGAATCAAGAATCAGCATCTTCGGCAAGGGGCATGGGGTGAGGCGTGACATTATTTTAAAAGTAAAATAATTACTTAAACATTGTCTTATCTATCTGATTGTTTGGGGGAGGGGGTAGAACTAACCTGAAGGAGTTAGCGTACCACAGTGTGAGACTGTGTCAACATTTCAGAATAGGTTATATCAGTGGTTAGAGGAACAGGTAAAGGGATATGTAAACAGGGTAGGCACGTGGGATTAGGATGACTGATGGTGAGGAAAGATAAGCACCAGCATGGGCTGGTTAGGCAGAATGGCCTGATTCTGATTCCATTTTATCATTTCTATGTAATTCTATGTGAGAGATCTAAATATTCAGTAAATAAAGCCATTAACTCAGGGAGCTTAGCCAATTTGTCATTGCGACAGAAATGTGGGAGCAGATTCAATTGTAACTTTCAAAAGGCAATTGGATATATGCTTGAAAAAGAAAAAAATTAGCAGGGCTATGGGGAAAGAGCAGGGGGGAGTGGGACTAATTGGAGAGCTCTTTCAGAGAGCCGGCACAGGCACGATGGGCCGAATGGCCTCCTTCTGCGCTGTATGATTCTATTATGGAGAACAAGAGGCAGCAACAAAGGGTTGTTAAAGTTCATTTTTGTTTAAAGATAGAATGACAAAATTGCAAAAATTGTTTATACCAATCTGGCATAAAAGGAAATCTAAAAAGGTGACTCAACCGTGGATAACAGGGGAAATTAGAGACAGCATAAAATCCAAAGATAGGGCATTTAAAATAGCCAAAAAAAGCGCCAGAGCGGAAGATTGGGAACAGTTTAAGATAGAGCAAAGGAGGACAAAGGGCTTAATCAAGAGGGGCAAAATAGCTTACGAAAGCAAGCTGGCGGAAAATATAAAAACTAACTCCAAAAGCTTTTATAAGTATATCAAGAGGAAAAGACTGGTGAAAACCAAAGTTGGTCCATTGCAGTCAGATACGGGGGAATATATAACGGGAAATAAGGAAATGGCAGACCAACTAAATGCATACTTTGGGTCAGTCTTTACGAAGGAAGACACAAAAAACCTCCCTGGGATATCGGGAAAAATAGGGACATTGGCAAAGGAGGAACTGACGCAAATCAATATCTCTAAGGATATGGTGTTAAGGAAGCTAAAGGGATTGAAGGCGGACAAATCCCCAGGGCCTGATAACATGCATCCTAGGGTACTGAAGGAGGTGGCCCTAGAGATAGCGGATGCACTAAGTATGATTTTTCAGAATTCATTAGACTCGGGAACAGTGCCCATGGATTGGAGGGTAGCTAACGTTACCCCACTATTCAAAAAGGGGGGTAGGGAAAAAGCAGGTAATTACAGACCTGTAAGCCTTACATCAGTTGTGGGCAAAATGCTGGAGTCCATCATTAAGGATGAAATAGCGGAGCACTTAGCAAATGGGGACAGGATAGGACAGAGTCAACATGGATTTACAAAGGGTAAATCGTGCTTGACTAATCTATTGGAATTTTTTGAGGGAGTAACTGGTAAAATAGATGGGGGAGAGCCAGTAGATGTGGTGTACCTGGACTTCCAAAAGGCCTTCGATAAGGTCCCACATAAAAGATTAGCATGGAAAATTGAAGCTCATGGGATAAAGGGGAAAGTATTGACATGGATAGAGAACTGGCTGTCAGATAGAAAACAGAGAGTTGGAATAAACGGCTCATTTTCTGAATGGCAGGCAGTAACAAGTGGGGTACCACAGGGATCTGTCCTGGGTCCCCAGCTGTTCACAATTTACATTAATGACCTGGATCAGGGAGTCGGATGCAGCATTTCCAAATTTGCAGACGACACTAAACTAGGAGGGGGGGTGGGCTCAGAGGAGGAGACCAGGAAGCTCCAGAGCGATTTGGACAGACTGGGTGATTGGGCGGATAAATGGCAGATGCACTATAATGTGGACAAGTGCGAAGTTATCCACCTTGGGTGCAGGAACGGGAGGGCAAATTATTATTTAAATGGCAATAAATTGGGAGAGGGGGAAGTACAGAGAGACCTGGGTGTTCTTGTACACCAGTCACCTGAAGGCGAGCATGCAGGTGCAACAGGCGGTCAAGAAGGCAAACGGTATGCTGGCCTTCATAGCAAAAGGGTTGGAATACAGGAACAGGGATACCTTGCTGCAGCTGTACAGGGCACTGGTGAGACCACACCTCGAGTACTGTGTACAGTTTTGGTCGCCTCATCTGAGGAAAGATGTTCTTGCCATGGAGGGGGTGCAGCGGCGATTCACCAGGCTGATACCAGGAATGGCGGGATTGACCTATGAGGAGAGACTATGTAGTTTAGGGATGTACACACTGGAGTTTAGAAGATTGAGAGGGGACCTCATAGAAGTGTATAAAATTCTGACAGGTCTAGACAGACTAGATGCAGAAGGAATGTTTCCCTTGGCGGGTGAGAACAGAACTAGAGGACATAATTTAAGGATAAGGGCTAAACCATTTAGGACAGAAATGAGGGGGAATTTCTTCACTCAGAGGGTGGTGAACCTGTGGAACTCATTGCCACAGAGGGCAGTGTACGCCAGCTCATTAAACATATTTAAGAGGGAATTAGATATATTTCTACAGGCAAAAGGGGTTAAGGGTTACGGAGAGAAGGCGGGGACGGGATACTGAATTGGAGGATCAGCCATGATCTCATTAAATGGCGGAGCAGGCTCAAAGGGCCGGATGGCCTACTCCTGCTCCTATCTTCTATGTATCTATGTATGTAACTGATGGGTGAGACGGCCTCTTTGAACCTGTGCCAAGTCTGCTTCACTTCACTGCCAAGTGTTTGGGAACTGCACCCAGAGCAAGGTCCCAGCTAGACCTATTGGACTCCTGGTGAAATAAGCTATTGTGTCTATAGGGGGTTCTGTTTACCTTGTTAATTTGAAAGGAAATTGCATTTTCTCCTAGTTTACACAATAAAGTAGCCTTGAACCTTGGGGTGCCTGGAGAGGTCCATGCTCTCCTTGCCACTGCTACTGTAGCATGGAGGAGGAGGGTTTTACACGGGACAAACATGATTTACTTAACCCTCTTGCTATCTCGGTTTGTCCAGATTCTCTACATTGGGAGAAAAGCGAAAAGGGTGTCATTTGAACAGCTCAGAAATATCAACAAGAGGCTGGCCAGAGATTTGAAAAGAAAATACTGTATAAATGTAAACCACACCATGTGAAATTATTGGCAAATCGCCAAAACAAAGCTTAAAAATATATACAATAAATAAATCCTAGGTTTTGTCGGGAATCACTTATTCACAGTGGTGGCTGTGTATCAACTTGAGACTTTTTTGGTGTTTCTCTAAACCCAATTTTTCCCCCACTGACCCAATAAGGGATTTTTTCAGAACCCGGTTTATCAAAACCCCCTTTAACTCATCCAAAATTAATTTACTGAATGTAACTGGACTTATACCTGGAATGGGCGGGTTGTCTTATGAGGAAAGGTTGGACAGGCTAGGCTTGTATCCGCTGGAGTTTAGAAGAGTAAGAGGTGACTTGATTGAAACATAAGATCCTGAGGGGTCTGGACAGGGTGGATGTGGAGAGGATGTTTCCTCTTGTGGGAGAATCTAGAACTAGGAGGTCACTGTTTAAAAATTAGGGGTCGCCCATTTAAGACAGAGATGAGGAGAAATCTGTTCTCACAGAGGGTCGTGAGTCTTTGGAACTCTCTTCCTCAGAGGGCGGTGGAAGCAGAGTCTTTGAATATTTTTAAGGCAGAGGTAGATAGATTCTTGATAAGCAAGGGGGTGAAAGGTTATCGGGGGTAGGCGGGAATGTGGAGTAATCAGATCAGCCATGATCTTATTGAATGGCGGAGCAGGCTCGAAGGGCCGAGTGGCCTACTCCTGCTCCTAATTCGTATGTATGTATGTTACTGAATGTAACCAGACACCAGCTGAACATGGAACCTCAGCAATTCAGTGCCGTTCACAGATTGATCACTTTTAGGGTTTTCCTTTTCAATGGTGAACTGATTTTTTTTTTAAAAAGCTAAACCAAATTATACACAATCTATTTTCCTGTGAATAACAAGAATTTTGGCAGTAGGAATTAACTAAGATTTCCTGATTTGGACCAGGGGGGGAGAAGCGAGACTAATAAAAGAAAATTAAATACATTCTAAAAGGGGGCAGCAACAGATGTTAGAGTGAGAGAGAGAGAGCCCTTTTAATGAAAGAAAGAAATCCAGTTCAAGAATATTACGAATTGTAAAGTCGACGTTAGGAGGGGAGGAAACGTTTTGTGACCTCTTCGACCCAATCTTCTTGACAACATCTGAAAGCCCTTTCTCAATTTCTGTGCATCGGCGAGGCTAAAAGAGAGAGATCCAGACAGTAATGTTTATATTTATTGTGCCAAGTAGACACGGTCTGGTTTTCATTATCTAGTCTGCACTTCCAATGCTGCAACATGAGTTCATTTTATATACGAGCCTCCACAGCAAGTCTCCAGGGTGTGACTTAGCCCCACAACAGTTTGGTGTTCAGGTTTGCTTAGTGCGAGTGTCTGGTTATTCTGGTAAACGATGATATAGATCTCTCCCTGTACTTGTTAAGGGCTGTGCGGTTATGTATGGAGTGTTCAATTGGAATTATCCAGATATGTTTATAATGTGGGCGTCCTGGTGTGATAGGCGGAGACCTGTAGATATATCCAGTGTAGGTGTGATAGGTGGAGACGTGTAGATGTATCCAGTGCAGATGTGTTGGTGGACAATTGTAGATGTATACAATGCAGATGTGTTGGTGCAGACATCTAGATATATCCAGTGCAGATGTGTTGGTGGAGACATCCAGATATAGCCAGTGCAGATGTGTTGGTGGAGACATCTAGATATATTCCAGTGCAGATGTGTTGGTGGACAATTGTAGATGTATACAATGCAGATGTGTTGGTGCAGACATCTAGATATATCCAGTGCAGATGTGTTGGTGGAGACATCTAGATATATTCCAGTGCAGATGTGTTGGTGGACAATTGTAGATGTATACAATGCAGATGTGTTGGTGGAGACATCTAAATATATCCAATGCAGGTGTGTTGGTGGACAATTGTAGATGTATACAATGCAGATGTGTTGGTGGAGACATCTTGGATATATTCCAGTGCAGATGTGTTCCCTGGGGCCAAAATTTTTGAGGAGGGTGGGCTTCTGTTTTAAATCACTTTCTAGTCAAAATAAAACAGCTGAGAGCAAATGTTTCCATTAGTGTGGTATTTGACAGGTAGGAATAATAACCTGAATTCAATGAACAATCTATTGCCATCGGGACTAAATCACGGCTCAGTCTACAAGCCAGTGAGAATGACCTGAAACTGTATTAAATCATGAAAAAAGGCAAGAAAGCGGCAGATATAACTAGGAGAAATCAAAGCAGAGAATGTGGGAAACACTCAGTAGGTCAGGCAGCAGCTGTGGAGAGAGAAAAAACAGAGTCAACGTTCCAGGTCGATGACCTTTCGTCAGAACTGGAAGAGTGTTTCCAGCATTTTCTGTTTTTATTTCAAGTTTCCACCATCTCCAGTTTGTTTTCTAACTGGAGAAATGCTGGCCAAAGGCGGCTTGGAGACCACGACCCAGCTTTATAAAAAATCAACCTCAGTCTCTAAGGGAAAATTATTCCCCCCTCTAAAATGGGTAAAGCGTCCCTGAATTGAAAGGTTTTTTTTTTGTGCGGGGTGAGGGAAGGAGATAAATTATTTTTGTGCAATTTCAAATGAAGGATCATCGCTTTATTTGGTAGAGGACACCGATTTAAGGTCATTGGCAAAAGGTGAGACAAGGAGAAATCGTTTTACGCAGCGAGTTGTTGTGATCTGGAATGCGCTGCCTGAAAGGGCAGGTGGAAGCAGATTCAATAGTAACTTTCAAAAGGGAATTGGATAAATACTTGAAAGGGAGAAATTTGCAGGGCAATGGTGAAAGAGCAGGGGGGGAGCGGGACTAATTGGAGAGCTCTTTCAAAGAGCCGGCACAGGCACGATGGGCCGAATGGCCTCCTCCTGTGCTGTAAGATTCTAGGTGCTGCTCACAAGTTAGCATTTCATTGTACCATTTCATATTGTATAATCTACCTCTTTACCGGGATATGGCTTTGATGTTACAGGCCTCCTTTTACAGTTTAAGGTGTATTTTGCAGGTTTGGGTTCGACCGACTCCGACACACCACTTTCAATTATCAACTATATAAATGTTACTTTCGAGGAGCACCCCTGCAAAAACAATTGTAATCTTTATTTGTGAAAGCATACGTTTTATATGCAGCAACTGCTAACGAAGAGACAGTGTTGGAGAAATCTTGGGGGAAAGTGGGCTAAGATGTCTGACTAAAGAAAGAAAGACTTGCATTTATAAAGCGCCTTTCACGACCACCGGACGATCTCAAAGCGCTTTACAGCCAATGTAGTCACTGTTGTAATGTGGGAAACGTGGCAGCCCCAATTTGCGCACAGCAAGCTCCCACAAACAGCAATGTGATAATGATAAACCGATAAACTGTTTTTGTTATGTTGATTGAGGGATAAATATTGGCCAGGACACCGGGGATAACTCCCCTGCTCTTCTTCGAAATAGTACCAGGGGATCTTTTACGTCCACCTGAGAGAGCAGACGGGGCCTCGGTTTAACGTCTCATCCGAAAGACGGCACCTCCGACAGTGCAGCACTCCCTCAGCACTGCACTGGGAGTGTCAGCCTAGCTTTATGCGCTCAAGTCTCTGGAGTGGGACTTGAACCCACAACCTTCGTGACTCAGAGGCGAGGGTGCTACCCACTGAGCCACAGCTGACATGGTAGTGATGTTGAGGGAATGCGGCACAATGCTGGCACCATATTGTTCGTGGAGGCAGTAAGGATGTTATTAAGCATCTTTGTGACGGAGTTGCTACTTTAGAAGTGATGAAACAAATCTTACCTACAAGGTTCAGGGAGCAAGGACGACATGTATCTGGGAAAACTTGCCGTGAGTTTAAAAGCAACTGGGAGAATGTCACCTAATCTCAGTTTACAACCAAAGCAGTCCAGTCTCAATATCCCGTTTGGATCCCAGTTTTTCCCCCCCTATTTAATCTGCACTGTTTTACATTAAAGTGGTATTTTGATTAAGGGCTGACTTGAGTTTTTTTTTGTCACAAGGCAATAAAGAAAATTATATAACCCCGGGGAAATGTCTGAGTTTCCCCAAGGTTTGTGATCTTTGTATTAAAGAAAAATTAAGCAATTAAAAAAAGGGATGTTACAATCGAGAACTGCCCTCTGGATACAGTGAGTCACTGCAGGGGTGGAAAAGCATTGCAAACATTTCCCAGAAACAGGAACGCCAGGCCCCTGAATCCGTTTCTTTCAATGTTGGAAACAGCTTTAGTCAATCGGTGATATTTAATACAACAATTACACGTCGGTTTCATAAAATGTGCGTATGGCAAACAGTCCAACTCCTAAAGAAAGAACTTGTATTTATATACAGTGCCTTTCACAAGACGTAGGAACATAAGACGTACGAGTAGGAGTAGGTCATTTGGCCCCTCGAGCCTGCTCCGCCATTCAATAAGATCATGGCTGATCTGATCTTGGCCTCAACTCCACTTCCCTGCCCACTCCCCATAACCCTCGACTCCCTTATCGTTCACAAATCTGTCTATCTCCACCTTAAATATATTCAATGACCCAGCCTCCACAGCTCTCTGGGGAAGAGAATTCCAAAGACTCACGACCCTCCGAGAGAAGAAATTCCTCCGCATTTCCGATTTAAATGGATGCCCCCTTATTCTGAAATTATGCCCCTAGTTCTAGATTCCCCCACGAGGGGAAACATCCTCTCTGCATCTACCCTGTCAAGCCCCTTCAGAATCTTGGATGTTTCAATAAGATCCCCTCTCATTCTTCTAAACTCCAATGATCTCAGGATGTCCCAAAGCGCTTTATAGCCAATTAGGTACTTTCTGAAGTGGAGTCACTGTTGTAATGTAGGAAACGCAGCAGCTAATTTGCGCACAGCAAGCTCCCACAAACAGCAATGTGATAATGACCAGATCATCTGTTTTTAGTGATATTGATTGAGGGATAAATATTGGCCAGGACACCGGGGATAACTCCCCTGCTCTTCTTCGAAATAGTGGCCATGGGATCTTTTACATCCACCTGAATGGGCGGACACAGCCTCGGTTTAACGTCTGATCCCAAAGACGGCACCTCCGACAGCGCAGCACTCCCTCAGTACTGTACCAGGAGTTTCAGCCTAGATTTTTGTGCTCAAGTCTCTGGATACAATAATGTTTTAGTAGAAAAAATGTGATCTCAAATAAGGATTACATAGCCTTTACAGCACAGAAACAGGCCATTTTGCCAAATTGGTCTATGTGGGCGTGTCTGCTCCACACGAGCCTCCTCCCACCCTACTTCATCTCACCCCATCAACATATCCTTCTATTCCTTTCTCCCTCATGTGCTTATCTAGCTTCCCCTTAAATGCGTCTATGCTATACGCCTCAACCACTCCCTGCAGTAGCGAGTTCCACATTCTCATCACTCAGGATGTATTAATAACAGTGCAAAATGATTTAAAACAACAATTCACTTAGGGCAGTTGTGTGCACCGTTGTAATGATAATTGAATAACACAGATGACTGTCAAGTGACACCCAATGAGGGGTTAGGTAATTGAGCCACACTGGTTCGCGCTGGCAAATACATTTTCGTACACCGTGCAAGTCAACAAGTACAGAAAGGGTTGTCCTATCAGGAGAGATTGTGTAGAATGGGCCTATACTCTCTGGAGTTTAGAAGAATGAGAGGTGATCTCATTGAAACATTTAAGATTCTGAGAGGGATTGACAGGGTAGATGCTGAGAGGTTGTTTCCCCTCTGGCTGGAGAGTCTAGAACTAGGGGGCATAGTCTCAGGATAAGGGGTCGGCCATTTAAGACTGAGATGATGAGGAATTTCTTCACTCAGAGGGTTGTGAATCTTTGGAATTCTCTGCCCCAGAGGGCTGTGGATGCTCAGTCATTGAGTATATTCAAGACTGAGATCGATAGATTTTTGGACTCTAGGGGAATCAAGGGATATGGGGATTGGGCGGGAAAGTGGAATTGAGGTAGAAGATCAGCCATGATCTTATTGAATGGCGGAGCAGGCTTGAAGGGCCAAATGGCCCACTCCTGCTCCTAATTCTTATGTTATTATGTAACATACAACATTTGATGACAGACAAGGTAGAAATCTGATAGCCCAGGGGCTCCCTGGGCTCACCGCCCAAAAACCCCTATTTACCTGGCATGTATTGGAATAAACTTGACCAGAAAAGAAAGACTTGCATCTCTATAGCGCCTTTCACAACCTCAGGACATCCCAAAGCGCTTTACAGCCAATGAAGTACTTTTGAAGTGTAGTCACTGTTGTAATGTGGGGAACGTGGCAGCCAATTTGCGCACAGCAAGATCCCACAAACAGCAATGTGATAATGACCAAATTTTTTTGTGATGTTGGTTGAGGGATAAATATTGGCCAGGACCCCGGGATAACTCCCCTGCTCTTCTTTGAAATAATGGCCATGGGATCTTTTACGTCCACCTGAGAGAGCAGACGGGGCCTCGGTTTAACGTCTCATTTGAAAGACGGCACCTCTGACAGTGCAGCGCTCCCTCAGCACTGCACTGGAGTGTCAGTCTAGATTTTTGTGCTCAAGTCTCTGGAGTGGGGACTGTGAACCCACGACCTTCTGACTCAGGCGAGAGTGCTGCCCACTGAGCCACAGCTAAAGTGAAAACTGCAAACTCAAAATTCCTGAGTGTGAGCATCCTCGGCGCTTTTCAATTGTGTATTTTGGAGAAAAAACTTTTTTTTTTAAATGTGTTATCAAAAGGCATATGTAATAAATGGTCGGGGCATTTCCATGCAATGATTACGTGACGATAGCTGCTCCTGTTTGGTACCAATTTCAGGTTGAAGTGTTGCTGTTAGTAACACCTATTAAACAAAGGCTCTCTCATACACACACATTCTTATTTCATTCAGTCAACAGATTTAGAAGAGTCACGGAGAATGACTGAAGAAATTGAAAACACAGTCAAAACTCCTTCGCACTGTAACTGGCCCAAGTCACTTCCCCACGAACACCACACTCAACAAAAGAATTAAACAGCACATTAAAATTCCGAACCAGACGTTATCTTTTGCTCTCAAAGATCCTAGGTTATTCCTGTCTGTAGATGTTTTTCTTTATATTTGAGAAACATAGCATTAGTCAGCACCAAGGTTGAGAAGACAGGGTGGGCGGCGGGCGGTGGTGTGTGTGCGCGGAGCAGGGGGAAGGAGGGTGAAATCAAGAAACATTGGTTAGATGAAGCTATAGTTTTCTTTGACCCGTGACCTCTACCACTTCGAAGAACATGGGCAGCGGGCACATGGAAACACCACCACCTGCATGTTCCCCTCCAAGTCACACACCATCCTGACTTGGAAATATATCGGCCGTTCCTTCATCGTCGCTGGGTCAAAATCCTGGAACTCCCTCCCTAACAGCACTGTGGGAGTAGCTTCACCACACGGACTGCAGCGGTTCAAGAAGGCGGCTCACCACCACCTTCTCAAGGGCAATTGGAGATGGGCAATAAATGCTGGCCTTGCCGGCAACACCCACATCCCCATGATTGATTAAAAAAAAATTAAACTTTGAAGTTTAGACAGTGACCTTAGTATCACCATGTTTGTACCAGCAACAGAAATGTTTGATGCCAAAAGATTTGTCTTTCTGGGCCACATAGGTGTGTTTGTAGGATGTTTTCTGGGGTTAAAGGTGCTATATAAATGTAAATTATTGTTTCATAGGGTCTCAAACCCATATGTAAAGTTTAAATGAATACCCCCATAAGGATGGTACCAGAACTGAGAGATTACAACTATCGGGAAAGATTGAACAGGCTGGGGCTTTTTTTCTTTTTTTAAAAAAAAGAGAAGTATTAGAGGCAACCTGATTGAGGTCTATAGAATTATGAATGGGTTGGACAGGGTAGATGTGGAGAGAATGTTTCCACTTGTGGGAGAATCCAAAACTAGGGGCCATAAATACAAGATAGTTACTAATAAATCCAATAGGGAAATAATGAGAAGTTTCTTTACTCAGAGAGTGGTTGGAATGTGGAACTCGCTACCACTGGAAGTGGTGGAGGCTAATAGCTTAGATGCTTTCAAAAGGGAAGTCGACGAGTACATGAGAGTAAAGGGAATAGAAAGATATGCTGAAAGGCTGAGATGAGGCAGATGGAGTGGGAGGAGACTCGTGTGGAGCACAAACACCAGCACAGACTGGTTGGGCCGAATGGCCTGTTTCTGTGCTGTACATTCAATGTAATTAATGTGCATACATCGTAAGGTGTAAATAATAACCAACCGTAGGAGTTATTCATCCAGTGAGGCATCAGCACTTAGAATAACAATTTCCAAATCTACGTGTCTGCAAAATTCAACACAGGACAAACTAGTGAATCAGAAATATCTTAAGTGTGGCTAGGGCTTAGGCGCTTGGGTTTGGTGAGCTGTATTGTCAGGGTTTTGGGGGATGCGTACGTCCCACTGCAAGTTGTCTGGATACCTCTGCTTATACAGATAACCTTTTCCAAACTGCAGGCAGAACATTGCTGTTCTCAACTCGCTTCGAAAGATTCCAAAAAAGGTCTAATTCTGAAAATTTCGCTTTCCAGCATTTTAAAATCTGGCTACAAAAATGCATAGTCACTAAAAAATACACAGGGGTTTTACACTAGGGTGACCATATTTTGTAAACCAAATCCGGGGACACGCAGGGTGGGAGCACGGCAAAGTAGCCAGGACGAAAAATATAGGTTGCGGAGTGTAGCGAGGCAACATTTTTTTTAGCAGCCTATATTTTTCACATATACACTGCAAATGTAAAACAAATGTGCATATAATTACCGCGGGTGTGACGGCACACTACTGAAGCGCATTCAGACACTGTTTATAAATAATACAACAACACTGAGGCAGAAATTCCGATCCCTACGGGTGTGTACGCGCTGTGTACTCACCCGTAGGGCCAACGGAAATGCCGGTTTTAGGCATGCACTGCACATGCGCTGGAAACCGGCATTTCCGATCTGTCAAGAAAGCTCTTGACAGATCCTCCGCCTGCCCGGGAGCAGGGCCCCTGCGGGCGGAGAGTTCCGTTTTTTGGAGACCCTCCGCCCGCAGAAAACACTTACAATTCTTGCGCCTGGTAAAAGCAGGCGTAAGGCCTGCTTTTACCAGGATAAGAGTTGAAAAAAGTTTTTTAAAAATAAATAAAATTTCCACTGATTTATCATTTAAAAATACTTCAAAGAAAGGTAAGTTTATTTTTAGCCCCGTTAAAAACTTTAATTATTTTTTTCAAAAAATAAAACTTTTGTTTAAAATGCTTAATTTATTGTAATTTAAAGTCATTTTAAAAATGTGATTTTTTTTTTAATTTATTTAAGTTTTTCTATGTTTTTGGGGTGATCTCTATTCATATATTTGACAGGTCTTCCTGTCAAATGTATGAAGGGAGATTCCCTTCTCTGATTGGCTCCCCATGGCCCACGTGATCCCAGGGACGCTGCAAACTACCTGCGCCTCTGGGATACGTGGGCCCTGCGCACCGGCAGTTTGGAGAGGCCCAGCAACGGAACTCTGCACCTCCCGGGAGCCCTCGGGTAAGGGCGCAGATTTTTCCAGATCGCAATCCTCCGCCTGCGGGAGGCCAGCGAACGGAATTTCTGGGCCACTGTTCAGTCCATTGACCTGAAACTGTGATTATGTCTAACGGTATGATAGGCATATATTCCAATGAACGTGGCTCTAGTCTATGCGGAGACGAGTTCGTGAACCGGTGACTCTTCCGGGGGACGTTGTTTGCCCGGGGACACAGGACCTCATCCAGGGACCGTCTCCGGGAAACGGGGACGTAGGGTCACCCTATTTTCGAAGAGGCGTCAGGTGTCAATGGGTTGGTACTTTGACACCGTGCCTGATCATAGAATCATGGAACGGTTACAGCACAGAAGGAGGCCATTCGGCCCGTCGAGCCCGTGCTGGCTCTCTGCAGGAGTATTTCAGCTGATTCTGCATCGAAGCGAGGCGTTTCAGATGGTTTATGGCAACACCCAAAAAAAAAATGGAGGAAGAACTTAATTAAACATTGTAATACTATAAACTATTGCAGTCACTTTTTGTAAAAGAAAATTCTAAGTTCTGTATTATTTGAGGCATGTCAGGACTGCGTATTCCAATGCTCTATCCAGGCTGCTGTCTGTAGGCAGATTTTTTATATAATTGGGACGGATAGCAAATGTAATATCTCACAGATGGGGTACATTTACTGATGCATTAAGGAGGGAACAGATGGCAAGGAGCGAATTTCATGTCCGAGACACCAGAGGGCTTTGCATGACCTCCATAAACCACGAGAGTAAAGATCAAGCGCTTTATAAACTTCAGCCAAGTCACGAGAGTGTTGCACACTCCTAACCAAAAAAAAAAACCTGCTGCATCTTCACACTTGGAGCTGGTGTCTCTATTGCGACTGGCAAATCTCCCTCATCACCGGTGACCACAGTCATTACGGCTATTCCGTGGAGCTGCGTGGCTTCCTATTGCACTATTTTTTTCTTTAATTCAGCTGGCAGGAGAGGGCGAGCTATTTTTTCAGGTAAGTTCTGTTTGTTGAAGGTAGAATAATCATAGAATGGTTACAGCACAGAAGGAGGCCATTCGGCCCATCGAGCCCGTGCCGGCTCTCTGCAAGAGCACTTCAGCTAGTCCCACTTTCCCCCGTAGCCCTGCAATTTTTTTTTCCTTCAGGTACTTATCCAACTCCCTTTTGAAAGCCACGATCGAGTCTGCCTCCACCACCCTCTCAGGCAGTGCGTTCCAGATCCTAACCACTCACTGCCTAAAAAAGTTTTTCCTCAGGTCACCTTTGATTCTTCTGCCAATCAACTTAAATCTGTGTCCTCTGATTCTCGACCCTTCTGTCAATGGGAACAGTTTCTCTCTATCTACTCTGTCCAGACCCCTCATGATTTTGAACACCTCTATCAAATCTCCTCTCAACCTTCTCTGTTCTATGGAGAGCAACCCCCCCCACAGAGGCGCTAACGGAGACGCTACCGGCTTTGCGACCGGGCGTGGCGATAGTACCGACGCCTGCGAAATTGACGTGGAGGTTTGCGGCGGCGATAACCACTAGCGCCACGATATCCTGCGCCCAGAGATCGTGACGTCATTGCCGTGCGTACCGCCCCGGACCCGAACTTCGGTTCCGCCTCCTGCAGCATCGCCGGGCGAAAACACCGACAGCTGCAGGAGGAGTTATTCGGGAGGACGGGAGCACAAATTAAAGGGAATGTTGGCGCGGGTAGAAGGAAAAATTGTTAAGTGATTTTTTTCCGATTGCTCCTGGGCCGCGATCGATCAGCCCGGCACTCTGCTGGAGTGCACGGGGCTGATTAGGCCGGCTCGCGGCTGCCGTCAGGGACCAGCTAACTGGTCCCAATGCCGAGCCTGCAGTGATGGCCCTTCCCTTTAAGGGAGAGAAGGAGCCTCGGATCTCGGCAGCGCTGCACCACTAACGCTCCGCCTGCGTCCTTTAGCGCTCCACTTCCTTCCTGGAGTGCAAACACCGAAATTTGAAAAAGCTGGGAATCATGAGCGCCTGGCGCTAAGTTTCTCAGGTTTCAAAAGTTAGCACCCCAAACGGGGCGATACTGAATTTCTCCCCCATAGTGACGTAAGAGTTTCATGGGGGGAGTCGGGAGGGGGGAAGCTACCTTTTCAGTACCTCAGCTTCCAGTATTCATGTGCAAATCAAGACCATGAATGTTGGTAGACTATTTGACCAAAGTGATGTTGCACCCTTACCTGATCCTGCGCTCAACCAGCATTCACACATGCTCGGCTTCTAGCACAGGGTTGCGATCAGCAGCAGATTTCCCCCCCCGCCCGCCTCGCTCGCCCAGGCGCACCAAGGCCAATTATACCACCCCCAACTGCTGCCTTGGCCAAGACCAGCTAACTCATTGAACCTGGAGCATTCCTGGTGAGTATGGGACATTGGGCAGCACACCTACCCACTAACAGCCATCAGTGATCACCTCTTACAGAAGCTAGGCACTGCAGGGAATTCAGTGATCTCCTGGACCAGTTACGATCGCCCGGATGGATCGGAGAGGAAGTTCCTAGATTTTTTTTTTTCCCCCAAATTGGCCTGGGTTTTTTAATGTTTTTTTTTATGCATCTCCCAGAAGATCACATGGTTTTGGGTGGGGTGGAGAGTGTACATATTGTGGGTATATATACACAAGGTATCGCAATAGTGTGGGACAGGCTCGATGGACCAGAGGGTCTTTGCCTGTCCGTCATTTTTCATATGTTCGTATATATCAGAGAGCTCTGATGTGATTTATGGTATCTTCAATCGATTCCCAAACTGCTAGTAGACAAGCAAGTGAAATCCTAAAATACATACAGGTATGCAAACAAATCCCTTTACTACAAACAAGTTGCTATCTCACTCCCTATACTGGAATGTTTTATCAGATTAAAAAGGGACCAAAGGTTACAGGCACTTGTATATTGTGACAGACTGTACTGAAAACCAAGCTATTTATTGTCCTTGGTGACAACGTCAATAAAAGGCTTAGAGATAATTGGTTGGGTGGGGAACATACACTCAAAAGGAGGGAGCAGCGCGCTACCACAGAATGTAGAGAGTGGTGTAATTTTTTCTGAATATATCCCCAGCTCAATTGAACTGCCTGTTGCCCTGGTCTCCTATTGGGTAACGACACTACATTCTGTGGCACTAAGCCATACACACCAGAAGGTCTTGGGTATCTTTCCTAGTCTATTTTGTTTGAACCAATGGAGTGGCATCAAGTTCCCCCAATGCTAGAATTCAACAACCAGTTCCTGACAAGTACACCCTTCTACACTCTTTAAACAACTGGCCCAAACAAACTAAAAATGTGCGCATGCTTGCATAATTTTGTCCTGACTCTCAACAAAACACTACACGTCCTGCGGTGCCCACCGCTCACGGCAGACTTACTGGTGGACGCCGCGTGATTCCGCTTCAAGGTCTCCCAGGCATGCACGATTCCTTGTAAAAGGGGCAAGCAGTCCAACCATCCCCTCCCATCGGACCTATCCTGGACCTATGGATGGTAACTTATTTAAAGGAGGGATATACTTGCACTGGAGGGTGTTCAGCGAAGGTTCACTAGGTTGATTTCTGAGATGAAGGGGTTGTCTTATGAGGAAAGGTTGAGCAGGTTGGGCCTCTACTCGTTGGAGTTTAGAAGAATGAGAGGTGATCTTATTGAAACATATAAGATACTGAGGGGATGTTTCCCCTCGTGGGGGAATCTAGAACGAGGGGGCATAGTCTCAGAATAAGGGGTCACCCATTTAAGACGGGGATGAGGAGGAATTTCTTCTCTCAGAGGGTCGTGAATCTTTGGAATTCTCTTCCCCAGAGAGCTGTGGAAGCTGAGTCATTGAATATATTCAAGGTTGAGATAGACAGATATTTGAGCTACAGGGGAGTCCAGGGTTATGGAGAACAGGCAGGAAGTGGAGTTGAGGCCAAGATCAGATCAGCCATGATCTTACTGAATGGCAGAGCAGGCTCGAGGGGCCGAATGGCCTGCTCCTGCTCCTATTTCTTATGTTCTTATGTAACTCTCGCCGTGCCTAGGAGCAGACCGAACCCCAGGAGGTCCTACAACTTACTCGTGCAGTCCTGGAGGGTTGACAATGATGTGTGGCGCATTGGAGAGGCCAGACTTACAAGGAAAAAGGCACAGGAATTAATACCTCAAAGAAGGTTGAGAAGTGGATGCTAGAAATATGATAATGGGACATTAATTTATATGATCCAAAAAAAGAGGAAGTAAGATGCATCAATGACAGGTTGGGTGAGTGGGCAGAAGCGTGGCAGATGCAATATAACGTGGATAAATGCGAGGTTATCCACTTTGGTGTCAAAAACAGAAAGGCAGACTATTATCTGAATGGCAATAGATTGGGAGAAGGGGAAGTGCAACGAGACCTGGGTGTCCTTGTGCACCAGTCGCTGAAGGTAAGCATGCAGGTGAAGCAGGCGGTGAAGAAGGCAAATGGTATGTTGGCCTTCATAGCGAAAGGGTTTGAGTATAGGAACAGGGATGTCCTGCTGCAGTTGGACAGGGCCTTGGTGAGACCACACCTTGAGTATTATGTGCAGTTTTGGTCGCCTTATCTGAGGAAGGATGTTCTTGCCATGGAGGGAGTTCAGCGAAGATTCACAAGGCTGATACCTGGGATGGCAGGAATGACATATGAGGAGAGATTAGGTCGATTGGGCTTATACTCGCTGGAGTTTAGAAGAATGAGAGGGGATCTCATCGAAACATATAAAATTCTGACAGGACTGGACAAACTAGATGCAAGAAGAATGTTCCCGATGGTCGGAGAGTCCAGAACCAGGGGTCATAATCTAAGGATAAGGGGTAAGCCATTTCGGACAGAAATGAGGAAGAATTTCTTCACCCAGAGAGTGGTGAACCTGTGGAATTCTCTACCACAGAAGGCAGTTGAGGCCAATTCATTAAATATATTCAAGAATGAGTTAGATATATTTCTTAAAGCTAAAGGTATCAAGGGATATGGGGAGAAGGCAGGTACAGGGTACTGAGTTTGGATGATCAGCCATGATCTCATTGAATGGCGGAGCAGGCTCGAGGGGCCGAATGGCCTACTCCTGCTCCTATCTTCTATGTTTCTATGTTAATGATATTGCATATGTCCAATGCTCACTGGGCCAGATATGATTGCTGGGCTCTGGGTCACTTTTTGGTAGAGTTCAATAAAAATTTCACAACAAAAACAACTTGCATTTATATAGCACCTTTAACATAGTAAAATGCCCCAGGGCGCTTCACAGGAGCGATTATCAAACAACAGTTGACACGAGCCACATAAGGAGATATTAGGGCAGAGCTTGGCCAAAGAGGTCGGTTTTAAGGAGTGTCTTAAAGGAGGAAAGAGAGGTGGAGAGGTTTAGGGAGGGAATTCCAGAGCTTAGGGTCCAGGCAGCTGAAGGCACGGCCGCCAATAGTGGAGCGATTAAAATCGAGGATGCGCAAGAGACCAAAATTGGAGGAGCGCAGCGATCTTGGAGGGGTTGGGGGGTGGGTGGGGGGGGGATGGTTGTGGGGCTGGAGGGAGTTACAGAGATAGGGAGGGGCGAGGCCATAGAGGGAGTTGAAAAAAAGGATGAGAATTTTTAAAATTGAGGCATTGCTCAACCGGGAGCCAATGTAGGTCAGCGAGCACAGGGGAGATGGGTGAACGGGACTTGGTGCAAGTTAGGACACGGACAGCAGAGTTTTGGCAGAGCTCAAGTTTACAGAGGGTGGAAAATGGGAGGCCGGCCAGAAGTGCTTTGGAACATTCAAGTCTGGAGGTAGTCAGGCTCTTTATAGCAGTCTAGGAATGAAGTACCATAGGCAATCATTTTTAACATGTGGGAGACCTTCAAAAGGAGGCTGGGTCTCTTTTCTCTTGAAAAGAGAAGGCTGAGGGGTGACCTAATAGAGGTCTACAAAATTATGAAAGGTTTTGATAGAGTGGATAGAGAGCGTTTCCACTTGTAGGGAAGAGCAAAACTATAAGATAGTCACCAAGAAATCCAATAGGGAATTCAGAAGACATTTCTTTACCCAGAGAGTGGTGAGAATGTGGAACTCGCTACCACAGGGAGTGGTTGAAGCGAATAGTATAGATGCATTTAAGGGGAGGCTAGATAAACATTTGAGGGAGAGGGAATAGAGGGTTATGCTGATAGAGTTAGATGAGGAAAGGCGGGAGGAGGCTCGAGTTGGGCCGAATTGCCTATTTCTGTGTTGTATATTCTGCGTAATTGTATGTAAGTACTGTGGTCACCGTGTTCAGATGACAGGTGAACGAATTCAAGAGAAGTATTGGATGGCACTCGGGGACATTACACAGAAACCTCTTCACGTGTAGGAAGAGCACGGAGGTCAGTGACAACGGCACAGCATTAAAAACAATCCAGGCCTTTGAGTAGTTGTAAAGCTATGATCAAGATGCCCAAATATTTTGAATTAAACAAGTCTCCTGATGCTATAATTACCAGCAAAACATAGATGTTGACAAAAATAAGTCAGTAGAAAGTCTGAGGAAAACACTAATGTCAAGGTTCGGTGGGAATTACATTAACAAAAAACCTAGTGAAATCCAGAGCCAAAACTTGTTTCCTTCCCTCCCCTCCAATTTTGTTCCCCCACTGAGTTACCGTTCCGCGGGCGTTAGATACCTGGCCATTATCCAGGTGTGAGCCTAGTCAGTGTCTGTCAATAAGCTTGCAGAGAGGGACATCAGAGCTGAGCCCAATCCTGTCTTCACCCAGTGTCCAAACACAAGGAGTGGTGGGGTGGACGAAGGGGGGCAGGAGGACATGGAGGGGGGCAGGAGAAGACGGAGGGGGGCAGGAGAAGACGGAGGGGGAGGGGGAGGGGGCGGAGGAGACGGAGGGTGGAGGGATATGGGATTCAATGTACAATCAGAAGTGGAAACCCTGGCCGATCTTTTCCATTCCCGAACACTCTCCACCCCTACCTAGAGTACAATCGGCTAAGTTAGCACAAACTGGAACTCCAACCCAAGTTATATGGCTTAGAGAGAGTGACCTTAACCCTTGATTTTACAATTGTCATTTAACAATCTCGTTTTTTATGAGTGAACACTGGCAATAAAATAATGCTGATCAGAAAATCTAGGCACTTGCCTCAAACCATTGGGACGGCATGTCTGCAACTTCTCACTGTGGGTTTTGCTTTTATAATTGAACTAAACACTAACTCATCAATTATAATGAATACAAAAAAAAAAGACTTGCATTTCTCCAGCGCCTTTCACGACCTCGGGACATCCCAAAGCGCTTCACAGCCAATGAAGTACTTTTGAAGTGTAGTCACGGTTGTAATGCAGGCAACGCGGCAGCCAATTTGCGCACAGCAAGATCCCACAAACAGCGCTGTGATAACAGCCAGATAATCTGTTTTTAGTGATGTTGGTTGAGGGATAAATATTGGTCCCAGGACACTGGGAAGAACACCCCTGGCTCCTCTTCGAAATAGTGCCATGGGATCTTTTACATCCACCTGAGAGGGCAGACGGGGCCTCGGTTTAACATCTCATCGGAAAGGCAGTGCGGCACTCCCTCAGTACTGCACGGGAGTGTCAGTTTAGATTATGGGCTCAAGTCTCCGGAGTGGGACTTGAACCCATGACCTTCTGACTCCGAGCCGCGGGTGCTGCCCACTGAGTCACCAAAATAAAAATCTTATTTTTAAAAAAAAGACATTTAGAATAATTATCAAGGTGGAGGCGAAAAATTAGCCCAGGAAAAGGCAGGCTTGCATTTCTATAGCGCCTTTCATGACCACCGGACAACCCAAAGCGCTTTACAGCCAATGAAGTACTTTTTGGCGTGCAGTCACTGTTGTAATGTAGGAAACAAGGCTGCCAATTTACGCACAGCAAGCTCCCACAAACAGCAATGTGATAATGACCAGATAATCTGTTTTTAGTGATGCTGATTGAGGGATAAATATTGGCCCCAGGACACCGGGGGAGAACTCCCCTGCTCTTCTTCGAAATAGTGGCCATGGGATCTTTTACGCCCACCCGAGGGAGCAGACGGGGCCTCGGTTTGACGGCACCTCTGACAGTGCCGCGCTCCCTCAGCACTGCACTGGGAGTGTCAGGTGCTCAAGTGTCAGTGGATTTTTGTAATCAAGACTCTGGAGTGGGACTTGAACCCACAACCTGCTGACTCAAAGAGTTAACAAAATTAATTTTTTAAAAAATGTTTAATTAAAGGACATTTAGAATAATTATCAAGGTGCAGGGGGTAAAAAAATTTAGCCCAGGATGAGATTAACAAGCGTAACACATTGAACAGGTAAATAAGACAACTGCAGGGAACTTACTTGTCCCACTTACCTGCAGTGACGCTGCGCGCTGCCCCTGACACAGAGCTCGAAGCCCATTCATTGCAGCGGCGCTGTGCAAATTCACGCAGCCCAATTTCACCTTGAAAAGGTTTATTTGTGATCCTGTGTCAGTCGGGAAAGCGCTAAAAGATTAAACTGCAGCCGGAAGAAAAATCTGCAATCCGCCCCCTTTTAGTTCTTCTGGTTCCTGGGTCATCGACCCGAAGTCAAACCCAGCTGGACAAAGTTCCCCAAGAAGTTTAAAAGTGTTTGTAGAATAAAAGCGTTTCCGGGGCAGCACCACTTATCTTTGCTTAAGTCTGCTATTTTTAAAAAAAAAACCTTTTCAGTTAAGATGCTCTCCCAACACTTTTCAGGTTTAACCCTTAGTTTGCAATCTGTGTTAGGAAGTATAATTCTGCTGAATCCATGAAAGCTTTCTCCAATTTTAAGAGTGCAGACTTTACCTTGCACTTCTCATGGGGTGCTCGGGCAAATTTTCCTCTTCATTTTTTTTTACTGTCACCCCTATTCTGCAGCTCAGAGAGTGCATGCACACCCATCGAGCTATGCAGCCAGCACCAAAGAGGGCGCAAAAAAGATTTACAAGGATGATACCAGAAACGCGAGGGTATACCGATCAGGAAAGGATGGACAGGCTGGGTCTCTTAAGGCTGAGGGGGTGACCTAATAGAGGTCTTTAAAATTCTGAACATTTTTGATAAGAGTGGATACAGAGAGAATTTTTCCACTTGTGGGGAAGAGCATAACTAGAGCACATCCATATAAGATAGTCACCAAGAAATCCAATGGGGAATTCAGGAGAAACTTCTTTACCCAGAGAGTGGTGAGAATGTGGAACTCGCTTCCACAGGGAGTGGTTGAAGCGAATAGTGTAGATGCATTTAAGGGGAGGCTAGACAAGCATATGAGGGAGAAGGGAATAGAGGGTTATGCTGATAGGGTGAGATGAGGAAAGACGGGAGGAGGCTCGAGTGGAGCATAAACACCGGCATGGACTGGTTGGGCCGAATGGCCTGTTTCTGTGCCGTATATCCCATGTAATCCTGTGTAAATAAAAACCATCCAGGTATGAGACTCCCTTCTGACTGACAATTGACCACCCCTTCTCTTTTGCGGGCGTCAGCTGTGGCTCGGTGGGCAGCACTCTCACCTCTGAGCCTTGGAAGGTCATGGGTTCAAGTCCCCACTCCAGAGACTTGAGCACAAAATCCAGGCTGACACTCCAGTGCAGTACTGAGGGTGTGCTGCACTGTCAGAGGTCTTTTGGATGAGACGTTAAACCAAGGCTCTCGGGTGGACGTAAAAAATCCCATTGCACTATTTCGAGTAAGAGCAGGGTAGTTATCCCTGGTGTCATGCTACACCAACATCACTAAAACAGATTATCCGGTCATTATCACATTGCTGTTTGTGGGAGCTTGCTGTGCGCAAATTGGCTGCTGTGTTACCAACATTACAACAGTGACTACACTTAAAAAGTATTTCATTGGCTGTAAAGTACTTCGGGACATCCTGAGGTTGTGAAAGGCGCTGTATAAATGCATGTCTTTTCCGTTTAGCTGCTGTCAGTTGGTTTGGGGGTTGGCCGGGGAGGTTGGGCGGGCGTTGCTACAATTACCCTCAGTACCCCTAGGTGACAGAGGAGAAAATCAGCCAAGGTTCGTACTGCCGGCCTCTGCTGAATGCATGGACATAAGATGAAGACGCAATCAGACTTGGCTGTGAAGCCCTATGTGGTTGAATAGCCTCCTGACACTCACAGTCGAGGTACCAGAGCACAATAGATATGGCTAGAACCATTCCTCAGAACAAATCAGGGGAGGGAGAAAATTGACAGAAGATGGAAGGGATGGGGTGGGGTGGGGTGGGGCGGGGGTGTGCAGGTGGCAGAGAAAGTGTGCCAGCGCTCAGGTCAGCTCCTGCTGAATTCAATTTAATTTAGACAGAGCCCTTTACAGTTGCAGGTGGAGAACATCTGCAATAAACCTGGACTACAATAATAAATTGGCTGGGGAGTCTAGAACCAGGGGTCACGGTCTCAGGATAAGGGGTCGGCCATTTAGGACTGAGATGAGGAAGAATTTCTTCACTCAGAGGGTGGTGAATCTTTGGAATTCTCTGCCCCAGAGGGCTGTGGATGCTGAGTCATTGAGTATATTCAAGGCTGAGATCGATAGATTTTTGGACTCTAGGGGAATCAAGGGATATGGAGATCGGGCAGGAAAGTGGAGTTGAGGTCGATGATCAGCCATGGTCTTATTGAATGGCGGAGCAGGCTCGAGGGGCCAAATGGCCAACTCCTGCTCCTATTTCTTATGTTCTTATGTCTTATAAGCATTATGCATCAGCAAACTTTGTTTGAATTTGTTGCGTAATTTTAAGACCAACCCTATAAAGGCATGCAAGATTTTAAAAGGAAAGAAGGGACAATCTTACTTATTGAAAGGACGCTCACAGTGACTGTAAAGAACCTCTTAGCCAGCCAGTACTGTATCCCCCTGAGCACTGGCTGTTCCGGATTAGCCTCCATACCAGACCAAACCGCCAGGTCCCATATAAATAAATGATGATGCTTCAACATGCTGTAAAATGTGGCACACCAGAGTCCCCCCCAGGATCGAAAATGGTGGGTTTCCACGTCAAGAACAGTGAGGAGGTGTGTCGGTCAGGAGATTCAATTGATGAATACGTTTTTCATAATACAGATGGTGGAAAAGACATGCACCTTTTTAATTCATGTGGGCGTCGCTGGCAAGGCCGACATTTATTGCCCATCCCTTGGTGGTGGGCCTTCGTCTTGAACCGCTGCAGTCCGTGTGGATTCTTGGTAGCAGTTTGATACAACCGAGTGGCTTGCTGCACCACTTCAGAGGGCATTTAAGAGCCAATCTATACTTCAAATGTATTCATTGGCTGTAAAGCACTTTGAGATGCCCTGAGGTGATGAGAGGGTTGTACTACGAAGAGAGATTGTGTAGAATGGGCCGATACTCGCTGGAGTTTAGAAGAATGAGAGGTGATCTCATTGAAACATATAAGATTCTGAGGGGGATTGACAGGGTAGATGCTGAGAGGTTGTTTCCCCTGGCTGGAAAGTCTCGAACTAGGGGGCATAGTCTCAGGATAAGGGGTCGGCCATTTAGGACTGAGATGAAGGAATTTCTTCACTCAGAGGGTTGTGACTCTTTGGAATTCTCTACCCCAAAGGGCTGTGGATGCTCAGTCGTTGAGTATATTCAAGGCTGAGATCGATAGATTTTTGGACACTAAGGGAATCAATGGATATGGAGATCGGCGGGAAAGTGGAATTGAGGTCAAAGATCAGCCTACTCCTGCTCCTAATTCTTATGTTCTTATAAAAGGCGCTGTATAAATGCAAGTCTTGCCTTTTTTCTTAAAGATGTTTCTTCTGCATGTTCCCTCACCTCTGTGCAGCTGCTCCCTGCAAACCAGCAAGCTCTGAGCTTCTTTCAGTTTTAACAGGAATGCTCTTGCTCAGAGCAACCAACAGGAGGCCTCTACACTGTGCGGCCCAGAGACTCCCACCCCCGTCCTTCCACTGTTACCCCGGCACCTCCCACCAGCAACCCGGCTAAGACCTGTCAAGTGAGAGAGAGGAAAAAAATCATCCATCAGACATGTGACTGATGAATTGGAGCAAGAGCTTGAACCCACGATCACTAGAGGTTAGGAAGTCAATGTTTTAAAAGCTAGGGAACCAGGTGCTTCTTTGAGATTCCTGTATTAAAGAATGACCCTGGCTTTAAAAGGTAGATTAATAATATGATAAATTATATTTGGGCCAATCAAAAGAAAGAAAGACTTGCATTTCTATAGCGCATTTCATGACCACCGGACGTCCCAAAGCGCTTTACAGCCAATGAAGTACTTTTTAAAGTGTAGTCACTGTTGTAATGTAGGAAACGCGGCAGCTAATTTGCGCACAGCAAGCTCCCACAAACAACGATGTGATAATGACCAGATAATTTGTTTTTAGTGATGTTTATTGGACCCAGGACACTGGGGAGAACTCCCCTGCTCTTCTTCGAAATAGTGGCCATGGGATCTTTTAAGTCCACCTGAGAGAGCAGACGGGGCCTCGGTTTAACGTCTCATCTGAAAGACAGCACCTCCGACAGTGCAGCACTCCCTCAACAAAAGGATAAATAAATAAAGGAATTGGATAATATTTGAAAAGGAAAATTTTGCAGGGCTATGGGGAAAGAGCAGTGGAGTGGATCGCTCTTTCAGGGAGCTAGCAGAGGCACGATGGGCCGAATGGCCTCCTTCTGTGCGGTATCATTCTGTGAGTCTATGAATCACTCTATGAATTCTGTATATTATGACGGAGCTCACTTCAGCTTGGCACAGTTACTATTGTGTCCAGTCATTAGATAAAGATGCGTATTTATATCGCGCTTTTCACGGCCTCAGGATGTCCCAAAGCGCTTTACAGCCAATGAAGAACTTTTTGAAGTGTTCAAAATTTCAAAATTTGCAGATGACACAACACTTGGAAGTATAGTGAACAGTGAGGAGGATAGTGATAGACTTCAAGAGGATATAGACAGGCTGGTAGAATGGGCGGACACGTGGCAGATGAAATTTAACGCAGAAAAGTGCGAAGTGATACATTTTGGTAGGAAGAACGAGGAGAGGCAATATAGACTAAAGGGCACAATTCTGAAGTGGGTGCATGAACAGAGAGACCTGGGGGTATATGCGCACAAATCATTGAAGGTGGCAGGGCAGGTTGAGAAAGCGGTTAAAAAAGCATACGGGATCCTGGGCTTCATAAATAGAGGCATAGAGTACAAAAGCAAGGAAGTTATGATGAACCTTTATAAAACACTGGTTCGGCCCCAACTGGAGTACTGTGTCCAGTTCTGGGCACCACACTTTAGGAATGATGTAAAGGCCTTAGAGAGGGTGCAGAAAAGATTTACGAGAATGGTTCCAGGGATGAGGGACTTCAGTTATGTGGAGAGACTGGAGAAGCTGGGGTTGTTCTCCTTGGAGCAGAGAAGGTTGAGAGGAGATTTGATAGAGATGTTCAAAATCATGAGGGGTCTAGACAGAGTAGATAGAGAAACTGTTCCCCTTGGCGGAAGGGTCGAGAATCAGAGGACACAGATTTAAGTTGATTGGCAGAAGAACCAAAGGCGACATGAGGAAAAACTTTTTTACACAGCGAGTGGTTAGGATCTGGAACGCACTGCCTGAAAGGAGGCAGATTCAATCGTGGCTTTCAAAAGGGAGTTGGATAAGTACCTGAAGGAAAAAAAATTGCAGGGCTGCGGGGAAAGGGCGGGGGAGTGGGACTAGCTGAAGTGCTCTTGCAGAGAGCCGGCACAGGCTCAACGGGCCGAATGGCCTCCTTCTGTGCTGTAATCATTCTATGATTCCATTGTAACGCAGGTAACGCGGCAGCCAATTTGCGCACAGCAAGGTCCCACAGAGATGTGATAATAACCAGATTGTCTGTTTTAAGTGATGTTGGTTAATGGATAAATATTGGCCAGGACACCGGGGAGAAGCCCCCTGCTCTTCTTCGAAATAGTGCCATGGGGTCTTTTAGGTCCACCTGAGGGGGCAGGGTTTAACGTCTCATCTGAAAGGCGGCACCTCCGACAATGCGGCACTCCCTCAGCACTGCACTGGGAGTGTCAGCCTAGATTTTGCACTCGAGTCCCTGGAGTGGGATTCGAACCCATGACCTTTAACAGTAAAAAAAAATAATAAAATTAATTCTAGCTTCCCAATGGATCAGTGGGTAAATGAACCACATGGTGCGGTACTGAGCCTATGAGATCAAGAAAGTTCCAGCTTCAGTACCTAGCCTGTGTTGCGTTAATTGATCTCAGCCAATGCAACACTGGGGTTACTAAAGCTGGTCTTAGTGCCTCTAGGGAGGGCTAAAGATCAGGCCGGATTCTCACTCCTGGTCCCTCTCCAGTCAGTTTTGATGGAAAGCGCACATACATTAATATTGGGTGAGTGAGTACAGTATTGGGTTTGACAATGCTGCACCAAGTAGTCGAATAGCCTGCACCGCTCACTGCGCTGAGAGAGAAAATAATTGACCAAAAGGCACCCAGCACCCCTAGAACTGTCCGCAACTTTCCTACATTACGCGGAGATGCCGGTGTTGGACTGGGGTGGACAAAAATGAGAAGTCGCACAACACCAGGTTATAGTCCAACAGTTTTATTTGAAATCACGAGCTTTCGGAGCTCTGCTCCTTCCTCAGGTAAAGTGAGGGAATACAAATCAGTCACAAAGCATATATATATGCTTTGCTGATTTGTATTCCTTCACTTTACCTGACGAAGGAGCAGCCGCTCCGAAAGCTTGTGATTTCAAATAAAACTGTTGGACTATAACCTGGTGTTGTGCGACTTCTCATTTTTTTCCTACATTACAACAGTGACTGCACTTCAAGAAGTACTTCATTGGCTGTAAAGCGCTTTGGGACGTCCGGTGGTCGTGAAAGGCGCTATAGAAATGCAAGTCTTTCTTTCTTTTCTTCTTTTCTTTTACTCTAGCGGAAGAGTCAGCTTCAGGTGAACAGAAATTTGTATATTTAAAAAAAAATCTAAAATATAAATGACACTTTTTAATTTTATTATGGCCTACATGTCTGTCAAGTAGTCGTTTCTCAATTTTATCTCATAACTGCAGCCAGAGTGTGTTTATTTTGCCAGCGAATTCTGTTTCCAAGCTGTCCATGGGCTGATGATTTAAAATGCAGATAACCGAGAGGGCAGTCACTTCCTCCTATTTCCATTCATGCTTCATCTGTCAAGGCAAGGAATGTGGGATCAAAGGGCATTACCTCACATTTATTGGTTCTCTGCCAGAGGCAAGAGATTTCAGTAGTGACGGCGGCGGCGACGGAGCCTAAAACCACACCTTTCTTTTTCCTTTGTGCATTCAGGAGCAAGACCTTGAAGGGAAAGATAATAGTCCCCGGTGCAGTGAGGTTTATAAACAATCCCCCCTTTTTTTTTCCCGAGTGAGGAATGAGAAGTGAGTGGGCCGACAACCAGGAGGTTCATGCGAAAGGGGTCTGTCAACCTTCAGAAGTTTTCTGACAAAAAACCCGTTCGACCTTAATAACCTTTACATGTCTCCCTTTGTTTGTTCTGCTGGTTCCTGTTAGTTGTTAACAGGTGCAGTTCTGCGACCAGAAATACTAAGCAGATGCTCGTGCCATTTATTTTCTTTGGTGGCAAGTACAAAAATAGAAGATTGTAAGCATCGTTACTTGTTGTGAAAGGGGCTGGTGTTGCAGCACATTGGTGTATTAAACGGTTTGCCTCGGTGAGCAAGAGAGAGAGAAAGACTTGCATTTATATCGCGACTTTCACAACCTCAGGACGTCCCAAAGCGCTTTACAGCCAATGAAGTACTTTTTTGAAGTGCAGTCACTGTTGTAATGTAGGAAACGCGGCAGCCAATTTGTGCACAGCAAGCTCCCACACACACCACTTTGTGATAATGACCAGATAATCTGTTTTAAGTGATGTTGATTAAGGGATAAATATTGGCCCAGGACACCGAGGATAACTCCCCTGCTCTTCTTCGAAATAGTGCCGTGGGCTTTTTTACGGTTTAACATCTCCTCTGAAAGACGGCACCTCCGACAGTGCGGCATTCCCTCAGCACTGCACTGCAGTGTCAGTCTAGATTTTTGTGCTCAAGTTCCTGGAGTGGGACTTGAACCCACAACCTTGTGACTCAGAGGCGAGTAATGCTACTCACTGAGCCACGAGGAAGTGGGGGGATGCAGTAAGGGCAGCTGAACAGATGGTATCAACCTTAGTGACAAAAAAGTCCATGAGCTCCTTGTATTGGCTGTTGAAGTTGAGGGTCACAGGGGTGGTGGTGGGAGGGGGTGCGGGGGGGTGCAGGGGAGAGAGGTTTACAGAGATGGGTGATACTTATAGTTACATAGAGTCTACAACACAGAAACTGGCCATTCAGCCCAACTGGTCTATGCCTGTGTTTATGCTCCACACGAGCCTCCTCCCACCCTACTTCATCTCCACATATCCTTCTATTCCTTTCTCCATCATGTGCTTATCTAGCTTCCCCTTAAATGCATCTATGCTATTCGCCTCAAGTACTCCATGTGGAAGCGCATTCCACATTCTTACCAAATTTTGGGTAAAGAATTTTGTCCTGAATTCCCTATTGGATTTATTAGTGACAATCTTATATCGATGTCCCCTAGTTTTGGACTCCCCACAAGTAGAAACATCTTCCCTACGCCTACCCTAGCAAACCCTTATATAATCCTGGAGATCTCCATCAGGTCACCCCCTCAGCCTTCTGAGGGAGTGCTGCACTGTCAGAGGTGCCGTCTTTCGGATGAGACATTAAACCGAGGCCCCGTCTGCTCTCTCAGGTGGATGTAAAAGATCCCATGGCCACTATTTCGAAGAAGAGCAGGGGAGGTATCCCCGGTGTCCTGGGCCAATATTTATCCCTCAACCAACATCACAAAAAACAGATGATCTGGTCATTATCATGTTGCTGTTTGTGGGACCTTGCCGTGTGCAAATTGGCTGCTGCATTTCCCACGTGGCAACAGTGACTCCACCTCAAAAAAAAAAGTACTTCATTGGCTGTAAAGTGCTTTGAGACGTCCGGTGGTCGTGAAAGGCGCTATAGAAATGTAAGTCTTTCTTTCTTTTCTTGAGAAAAGAGTCCCAGACTGTTCAACCTTTCCTGATAAGTGTATCCTCTCAGTCATCCTTGTAAATCTTTTTTTTGCACCTTCTCCAGTGCCTCAGTTTTTAGTGCTATTATTTTTACTAATGCTTACTTTAACTCTCGTGAGTTCCAGTCCTTGATTCATTATTATTTTCCCTGGAACGTCAGGTATATGATAGTGGAGAAAAGAAGCCTGGGGTTATCTTTGCTCTCCAAGATGATTGGGAGAGGAGAGTGAAGCCCGATACCACTGGATGAGGTCCAATCGGCTGATGGATGGTTACGCTCAGCTTTTTAAATTCATTTACAGGATGTGGACGTCATCAGCAAGGCCAGCATTTATTGCCCATCCCTAATTGCCCTCGAGAAAGTGGTGGAGGGCAGTTAAGAATCAACCACAATTGCTGTGGGCCTGGAGTCACATATAGGCCAGACCGGGTAAGGACAGCAGATTTCCTTCCCTAAAGGACATTAGCAAACCAGATGGTTTTTTAATGACAATCTGGTAGTTTCATGGGTCACCATTACTGATACTAGCTTTTTATTTATTCCAGATTTAATTAATTAACTGAATTTAAATTCCACAGCTGCCTGTGGTGGGATTTGAACTCATGTTGCTGGATCATCAGTCCAGGCCTCTGGATTACTAGTCCAGTAACATAACCACTATGCTACCGTTCCTCATACTGTGTTGTAGGTCCACGGGACTTGAGAGTAGGGAGGATGCGGGGGGGGGGGTCATAATAGGGGGAAAGACCAGGATAGGAGACAGTAAGGGTTTTACTGGAGACAAGTGCATCAAAGGTGGAGGTGAGGGAGTAGTTGAGTAAACCAACAGCTGCAGAAGTATTGCAGCGAAGGGAAGGCCAAAGGCTAGGCAGTTGGGAGTTTGATAGTGGAGTGGTAAGTGACTTGGACGAGAGTTCTTTTTTCCAGGGACGGATGCAGGAGGATGTGGTGTAGGGCGACGTGGATGAGGAATAAAAGGAAGTGGTCAGGGGTGGCCTTGTCTGTGATCAGGACCAAGGGAGTAGCAAGGCCATGGGTGGTTGAAATCATCAAGGATGAGGAGTGCAGAGGCTGATGGAGGATGTCTCGGGGAGAAGGGGAGCGGGCAGGGAAGTGGCTTTGAGCCCAAGATCAGCCATGATCTTATTGAATGGCGGAGCAGGCTCGAGGGGCCAAGTGGCCTATTCCTGCTCCTATTTCTTATGTAGAAATTCAGGGTGGGGCTTGCCAACTGGGTACACAATGATGATTTTAAGTGAGTGATGGGAAGGGTGAGAAGGTACTAAAGTAGGGGGAAGAGACCATGGTGAGGCTTGGTGACAAGGGCCACACCGCGGAACTTTGAGCAGGGCAGGTGTAGGATTGTCAACTCTGGTTGGACGTTTCATCACGTGACCTCCAACCGCTATTGGTCTCCTGACCCATCCGTCCTCGCGGTGTCCCGCCTTCCCACGGCCAATTGGAAAGCGAATAGACTCTTCGTTACCCGACTGGACGATTCCCGACTCTCAAACAGCCTTGCTTTCCCAGCTCCAGTATTTTTATAATAAGCAAAAGTGCTCAAAGAAAATTTAAAAAAAAAGTTTTTAATGCCCCTATGATTTTTCTCCCAGGTTTGTTTGTAGCAGGGTCCTGGAGATTAATCTTCAATTCCTGGAGACTCCAGGGCCAATCCTGGAGGGTTGGCAACACTAGGCAGATAGTGGGAAGTATCGCCAGGTGGGAAGGCTTCGGTAAGCGGGCAAGATATTACACCTATGTCCCTACATTACAACAGTGACTGCCCCTCAAAAAATACTTCATTGGCTGTAAAGCGCTTTGGGACATCCGGTGGTCGTGCAAGGCGCTATAGAAATGCAAGTCTTTCTTTTTTCCCCCATCAGCCAACTCTTAAGCAAAGCCAAGATGTCAATTCAACCATCCGGGGCCTAGTTGGGGAATGAACGACATTCTACAGGGAAATGTGGAGGGGATTGGTGATTGCTGAGCTACTGGCCAAGGGGGTAGTGGTGAGCAGGAATGGGAAGGAGGTCGGGCTGGGCAGGAAAGTGAATGAGAGAGCAGGATGGGGTACTTGAGGTTTCTGCTCCCAAGGAAGCAGTGATGGGCCCTTTAGAGAATGCCAAGGGAGGCACAGTGAACAAGAGAGCTGTGTTCTTAATCAAGGGATATTCAAACCCGGATGGTGCCAGGAGAAAGTAGGAAGGCGGAAAAGTAGTGACTGGTTGGAGGCAACGTTCCCGCTAAGCCGCGCGGCCAGTCTGGAGGTCCCGCGTAAGACCGCTCACCAGCTATTATGTGGAAGAAATCGCGCATGCACGAAAATTTGAATGGGCCGCGCAGCCAGTTAAAGGGACCGCGCACGAAAAAGAGGAAAGATTGGTTGGAGGTAAGAATTGGGAGGAGTAATGAAAGATGGCATAACTGGGTGACAGGAAGGGGAGGGGGCTGGATAGAAGGGGCAGTGAGGGGAAAAAAAGGAGATAGAACAAGCTCGGGTCCAGAGCATGTAATAGACACACAGGGAGTTTTACAGAGGCATGACAAAAGATTAGGACATGTTCTGGTCATAAACAGAGGAACCTTTCCCCTTACTCCAGGTGCCTTGTACCAGATGTATCAAAAATTTACACTTGGGTACTTTAACAGTTACAATAAATGTTACAATATCTAACTAACCAATTGTCAGACGACAGGTGCCAACATTCACTGGATCAACAACCTCACCAAACAGTAAAGCACACCACAAAGCAAGGATCACAAATTCAACAGAAGTTGTCTCTTTTTAATAAAGTGAGTCTCTGACCTTTCATCGAGTCTCTCCCTTTGTCCCTCTCCCTATGCTCCCTCAGTGGGTCTATCCCTCTGGTTAGGCTACAGGAGGGTAGTTCAAAGTGATCAGCCCTGGAATTTGCAGTGGGTAATAACGGCGAACTAACAGCGTTCACTGTTATTACCCACTTTGAAACTGACGGCAACTTCAGGATGTAGCGCACACGCATCTAAACGCGGAAATCCTGAAGTTGCGGTCAGTCATTCACTGCTGCGACACAGGCTGCGCTGTGGCCGCCCAGCCCCATAGCCGGCAATTAGTGAAATTGATGAAAACTTGGGCTTTTCCGCAGTAATATCGCTGGTTAAATATCCCATTAAATGTTAGACCTTGTTGGATTGGGTGTAACTGGAATTTTAATAGCATATTGACTGCTAAACAAATGCTATGGTCCTGAAAAACGAATTTTAATTGTCAAATTTCTCCATTATGAAAAAAATCACAATGTTTAAGAAACTTTTTAAATTTAAAAAAGTATTTCTAAAAAGTTTGTTCGTATTTAATTCAGGTTTACCATTTCCCCATTTGAGCGCCCCAATCTTTGTTTTGCTCTAACATTTTTAAAAAGTCGGGATAAAAGCAGATTCTCATTTCCTGGTTCCCTGTCTGAGAGAATTCTGCATTGTGATTGGCTACTTAGACAGCTTGTTGACATCACAGCAAATTGCGTTAGGGATTCCCCCACTAACCTGCACTGAAATCACTTGCGTGTCGAAAAAGACAAACTAATAGTCAGACTCCAGGTGCCAACAGAGATCCTAAGGAAGCAGTGATGGGCCCTTTAGAGAATGCCAAGGGAAGCACAGGAACAAGAGAGCTGTGTTCTTAATCAAGGGATATTCAAACCCGGATGGTGCCAGGAGAGAGTAGAAAGGCGGAGAAGTAGTGACGGGTTGGAGGCAACGTTCCCGCTAAGCCGCGCGGCCAGTCTGGAGGTCCCGCGTAAGACCGCTCACCGGCTATTATGTGGAAGAAATCGTGCATGCACGAAAATCTGAATGGGCCGCGCAGCCAGTTAAAGGGACCGCGCATGACAAAAAAGAGGAAAGATTGGTTGGAGCTAAGAATTGGGAGGAGTAATGAAAGCTGGCACAGAGATCTTTTACATCCGAGAAGGCGGACGGGGCCTCGGTTTGAAGTCTCAGACGGCACCTCAGACGTTGCAGTGCTCCCTCTACTACACTGGGAGCATGAGCCTAGATTTTTATGCTCAAGTCTCTGGCCTTCTGACTCAAGGGACGACAGTGCTACACACACACACACACAGAATGGACACGACACAAGCAAATAAACAAGATCAATTTTCTTTTTTGAACAATTTGCTTTTTAGTAAAAATGTAATCCTTCATAGCAAAATATCTCTCTTACAATTGCTCAGTTCACATGCCGCGCATAGGCAACATGGCCATCAGGGATCTCTAAACAGTTGTGTATAATTGCAAAGTTATTTTTTTTTAAAAAAACAATAAATAAAACCATACAGATAAATCTCTTTCTAAGGCAAAATGTTTTCCATAGAAATATTACAAATGAGAATATTTAGATTTTTTTCTTTTTTTTTTCCACTTTTGACAAATAATATTTGAAATGAGTTTATTTACAAATCGGATGAAGCACCTGTACAACTTACACCCAGAGAATTACAAACATCAGACTATTAAAAAAAAAGCACGAGCAAAGGGGGGTTTGTCTGCAGGGTCATCCACTCCCTGCCTCGATACGGCTGTGCTTTTTCTTTTTTAAAAAAAAACTTTCCCCTCGGATTTCCTTCTCTTCTCTGCAGACATTTTGCCAGGCTATCCATCCACGCGCGAGCTGGCGCCCAATCCTCAACAAGGTGGGGGGGGAGAGAGGGAGGGCCGGCAATTCCGCTGGGGGAGGCTTCATCGCAGAGCAATCCCGCCCTCCTCCAGACGGTCACACGCATGCTTCTTCCAGCAGGGGTCACGGGGGGGGGGGGGGGGGTGGCGGTCAGAAGCAAGAACCCTCCAGACTATGCACGAGAGAAGTTGCAGCACCCCTACCATCCACACCTGTAGTCACAGCGGGTGCCCTGCTATCCTAAGGTAAGCCTCTACAAAAGATTAGCATGTTGAATGTAAAAAAAAAAAAATGTTTTGTTAAAAAAGCATGGTACATTTTATAAATGTGTTGTAATCTAAAAGGAAAAAGTTTTTACAAAGACGAGTTCTTTCTTCAATTATTTACATGACTTGCACAGTATCCTGGTGCTACACCATGTGTCGACGTGTCTGTAGCTACGGTTGAACACCGCTTTGCCATCAACTCTACCAAAAACAGCTAAGCCAGACTACAGTGCGCCACATGACTGCCAATCACAAGACACCCACTGCTCCCACGTTTAAAAAGTGCATAGCAACACAAATAACCAATTACGATGGAGAGATCAGCCAAGTATGTCCCCACCCCAACCCATTTATTACATTATCTAGCTTTTAAAAATCACAGAGGATTACAATCAGAACCCAACCACCACCCCCCCCCGCCCCCCCAAACCCCAGTTTGAACCAAAGTGACACATGGCATCAACAGGATCCGCGGCTGTTGGTCATGTTTCTGAGATGTATACCACCTGCAAACGTGCCTGGTCATCTCCATCTCCCGACCACGGGAGCTTTCCTCTCTGTGTGTGTTACACGTTGGGTTGCCAACTCTGGTTGGAAGTATTCCTGGAGATTTCGTCACATGACCGCCAATCGCGCCCCCCCCCCCCCCCACCACGCTCCCACCATTGGTCACCCAAAACCGCCATCCTCGCAGCGCCCAGCCAATTGGAGAAACGAACAGACTCTTCGTTAACCGATTGGCTGATTCTTGACTCTCAAACAGCCTTCCCCCACAAATCGGCAATATATATTTTTTTATAACTAAAGCTTTCAAGGAAAATGAAAATAAAACAATTTTTATTAAAATGCCCCTATAATTTGTCTCCTGGGTTTGCTCGCAGCAGCTTCCTGGAGAGTAATCTTCAATTCCTGGAGACTCCAGGGCAATCCTGGAGGGTTGGCAACCCCTAGTTACACTTAATCAAATCGTAATTCCCTTTTTTTAAAATCAAGGACACCTTTACGATTCAGATGCACGTAGCACGCGGAGGAAAACCTCTGTCTAACATCACTTAAGTCATGTTCGCCTCAGTATAAACATCAAAAACCTCTGTCCAAAAATCACACGACCATCATTTTATCAGTGGGATAGTGGAGAATAGGTTATTCTCATTCCATATACACAATTATATCTGACTTACTCACAATGCCATGTTTAAATGGGGCCCAGTCACCAATTAATCAAGTTTTCTCAGACGGAAATTGATGCCGTTAAAAGTTTGGATTTGACGGCAAAGTCCTACCTAGATCCAGCTGCAACTTTTTGAAGCTGTTCCAAAAATGCATTTCTCGCCCCCCAGCACCACCATGAAATTCAAACCTGCCACATTTTCCAAAAACAAATGAGAGAACACCGAGAATACATCAGTGGGATCCTACATCTCGCTGGCACCCTCGTTACCTCGGTGGTTGGAAAGGGCACCCACCCACCAGGATTGGCAATGCCCACCCCTCCCCTCCTCTCGAGGGGTTGCCACCTCCTCTTGGACGCATCCCTGGAGGTTTCACCACGTGATCACCCGCTTCCAATCGCCCCGCCTCCACGCCCCCGCCATTGGTCGCCCATCCTCGCGACGCCCCGCCATTTGGAAAGTAAAAAGACTCATTATCCGATTGGATGGTTTTGACTGTCAGTCAGCCAAGCCCTTTCTCCCCCCTCCCTCATCTCCCAACATTTTTTATAATTAATAAATGAAAATGTTCAATGGAGCAATCAAGCGTCCTGGAGATTAATCTTCAATTCCTGGAGGCTCCAGGCCAATCCTGGAGGGCTGACAATGCAACGGCCCTCCCTCAAGTTCTTTCAGCATCATGCTCCTCTGCAGCCAAGAGGGCAGCCTGCTCCCAGACCACTGCCTATGCTATTCCCGTACCACCATAAGGGGGCAGCAAGGCCTCAATCCCCCACCCCCAGATAGTCACCCTCCCCAAGCAGCAAAACTCAGGTCACAAAAAGGGGCAGAGTTGGAGTGGGGAACTACGCACCTTCGCACTCCGTGCCACCCTGGGCTTGCTGCATAGGCCACCATATGGCAAATGCCAGGTGGCGTTGGCAACACATCTTCGCACAATCCAGGCAACTGGATCGCTGCAAAAACGAGGAAGCGAGAGGTTAACGTATTCCATTCTTTCCGAGTTCAGGTGTCCCAACCCGCACCTTTGGAAGTGACATTCAAAGTCCTAAAGTGCGGTGTGACCATAGCGAAAGAAAAAGTGAGCACTCCTATCCGACGATATAATGATCCACCGTACTTGATTTAAAAACCAGGCAGTCAACGGCAAGATGGCACAAACAACCGTAGAAAAAAAAAAATTAATTGTTTTCTTCCCGTCTCTACTTGAAGGGGCCGGCTCATGCCGAGGTCCGCCTCCTGCTCCAAACCCAAAGCGGGACCCTTCTCCGTTAGTGCTGGTCAGCTACTGACCGCAGCGAGCATCACGGTTGAGTCTTATCCTGTCCTGAACTGATATACACACACACGCTCACTTGCTCACACACACGCACGCTCACACACATACATACTCGCTCACACACAAGCACACTCTCACACGTACGTATGGTCACACACGCTCACACACACACACTTTCCAGCAAGAGTCATTAGATAGTGATCAGGAGCATGAAGCCCAGTTGACTTGTCCTCCCTAATCCAGGGGCATTTATTGGTTAGTTCCGCACAGACCGAGGATTGAGCCTTCTGGTCTGTAAGGCTCAGTATCAGAAGGGAATGAACAAAAAAAAGCCCACAAATTTTGATACAATAATTAGATTACACTGAAAGCAGTAAACAGCCCCCTTCCTTTCCAGCTCTCCCTCAGTTAGCGGTGTCCCTCCACCTTACGGCCCCACTCCCTATGTGTCTCAGTCGCAACGCCACAGCCCCCTACACCCCCCCCGAGGGAACGCCATAGTCCAAGCCACCATGAACCCCCCCCCCCCCGCGGGAATATCACCGCGACCATCCTTTCAGGTTCTGCTGAAACCCGATCACACTGTGATGCCCAAAAACGTCTAACGTCCCCTTCCTTCAAAGGCATAAATTTAAGCAGAGGGGCTGACGGTGCCATCACCACAGGACTAGGTTATAATCAGGGTTAAAAACCCAACAGTTTGAACCCCCATCACTTGGGTAAATATAATCAACAGCAGACAGTTAAGAGGCCCTGAGAAAACGCTGCTTTCCTTGACCTATTGTAAGTTAAACTTTCAATTTAATTTTTTTTTTAAAGGGGGAAGTTTCTATTAATATAAAACTGTAAAGATCTAATTCACCACCTTCCTGATCTGTGGGGTCTACCGTACAAACTGCCTCTTCCTTATTGCAGAGTCCCGTAATAGCACCAACTCTTTTGCACAGTTCCTGCGGGTTGTATTTACAATGGTTTATAGATAAAGGTGCTGCTTATTTTATTTTTTTAATTGTTGTCTTTCTTGAAGAATACTTTAAATCCCCTCCGGCAGAAATCGCCGCGCTTAAAAAGCTCCTTTTTACCATGTTGAGCAGAATGGGGAGAAGAGAAACTCTCCGAGGGTCGCTGACTCTGAGTGGACGTATTCTTGGAGGTTTTATCACGTGGCCCCCTCCTGCCTCCAACCGCCCCCCCCCCCCCCGCACTCCCGCCATTGGCCGCTCGACACGCCCTACCTCGCGGCACCCCACCTTCCCGCAGCCAATCGGAAAGCGAACAGCCTCTTCGTTATCCGACTGGGTGATTCTTAACTGCCAGTCAAACAGTCTTTTATTCCCTATGTCCAATTTTTTTTAAATAATTAGTAAACAAAAGTGTTCAAAGAAAAATTAATTGAAAAAACGCTATTGCCTCTTATGATTTTTCTCTCCCCGGGGTTCGCTCGCAGCTGTGTCCTGGAGATGAGTATTTAATTCCTGGAGACTCCAGGGCAATCCTGGAGAGTTGGCAACTCAAACTGGACCCTTTATTAATAATCGCAACCGATGGTAAGGGAGGTGTCAATTTGCCGTCGGCTATAGTTCTTATAATTGAAAGCACCTACAGGGCAAGACTTATTCCCGCTCTCTCACTGTGACAGCACGAGGTCAGAACCTGTTGGGTGTTTGCCCTTGGGTGGGGTGGGGATAGCGGGGATTAAGAGGGAAGAGCTGAAGAAGAAATGATCCTAAATCAAAGATGCATAGCATTCAGATTTCCATATAAAGTGCAAGGTATTTTTCTGTAAGGAAGCAAAGACGTATCCCAAATCAGACTTTGCAGCCTTCCCCTCCCACCCCACCCCACAAAACCCATCAGTTGGGATCGTCCAACTTCTGGCATTGCGAGCCGCCCCGGTTGGACGGGTAATCACCGGTTGCCGACTGTAGAAGCACAAGCTTTTCCCCTGCTACAATTTTTTTTCTTTCTTAGCGAGGCCCGTGGTACATCCTGGGTCTCACACGGCTGCCGACAACCAGAGGAAGCAAACTCGACGGATTGGCTTGGCCGGCAAAAATTTGGAAGTTTGAAAAAAAAAAAACAGGTCTTCTTGGCCCACCAGCCTAAGACAATCTTCCTCTCAAGCTTGCCGCTGGCTGTGGGACGGGCGGTGGGTTTGCAGCAGGGGGGGGGCTCACAGGGCTAGAAACTCAATATAAAAGCAGCTTCGGCACAGCGCTGTTCCTGAATTATTAACGGAGAGGGTAGAACATCACAGACCGACCGGATTTAAAGGTCAGCTGGCAGAAATTTAAGCCTGCCTCTTGAAAATGCAACGGAGCTTTGCCAACACAACCTGGAGTTCTCAAGACTCCTGGTCCCCTGGGGGGGGCCCCCCCCCCAAACTCCAGGTCCCCAGGGGAGCCCCAAACTCTGGGGGAGCTCCCAGACACCAGCTCCCCCGGGGGAACCTCCCAGACCCCTGGCCTCTGGAGGAGCTCCCAGACCCCTGGAGGAGCTCCCAGACCCCTGGCCTCTGGAGGAGCTCCCTGACGCCTCTGGAGGAGCTCCCAGACCCCTGGCCTCTGGAGGAGCTCCCAGACCCCTGGCCTCTGGAGGAGCTCCCAGACCCCAGACCCCTGGAGGAGCTCCCAGACCCCTGGCCCCTCAGGCAGCCTGTGAACCAGTATCCACCACCATGTTCAGGAAGCTTTTTATGAAGACAACATAATCTCCTATGCGCTGAAATGTCGGACTGGACCCATCAGTGTGCGAAACAACCAAAACACAGAACAGTTCCATGAAGACGCTATGGTAATGCGATAATAAATGTAATGAAATGTCAGACTGGATTAACACTTTAGGTGATTTGGGGGGGGGGTTTCAGGTTTATAATCCTGAGTCTGTCGAAGAAAGGGAGAGGAGACGCAAGCGGAGAAACGTGGGTTCACGGAGGACAGTGGGAATTCCAGTTTGCGCCAAGGTCAGAGGGCAAGACACTCAGCCAGTGAACATCCACAGAAAAAAGTTGGAATGTGGATCATAACCACCTGAGCTCTGGCCTACACTTCTTCACCATCTGAGCTGGCGAACAGGACACACTGGGAAGCAACTCACCGAAACCGGGCCATGCTTACAAAGCAATAAAAAAAACACTGCAGGTCGCTCAGACTTTGAAAGAGAATGGTAGGTTCATGTTTTGGTTGAGACTCTTCATTATAACGAACTTTCTCTTTCAGATGCTGCTGTGCATTTCCTAGTTTTATGCCAGGTTTTCCAGCGTTCTCTGTCTGGGGAAACCTCCCATTATTGTTTCCTTTTATTCCATGTCTCCCGTTCTCACCTCCCCACAGCTGCTTCACTCCCCGAAGCTCGGTGACCAGGCTTCTGTTGAAGGTGCTTTGAACTACCAGCTACCCAGCGGTATAAGAGAATGGAGCATCGCTGGGTCAAAATCCTGGCACTCGCTACCCAACAGCGCTGCAGCAGCACCTTCGCCACGCGGACTGCAGCGGTTCAAGGAGGCGGCTCACCACCACCTTCTCAAGGGCAACTAGGGATGGGCCAATAAATGCTGGCCTTGCCAGCGACGCCCACATCCCCGAGAACAAATAAAGTTATAAAAAAAACCTGTGTGAAAGTGCTTGACTTTTCTTGCCAACATCCCCATAATATCCCAGGCAAACCATCTGGAGCTCATGGTGCAGGGCACTGCACACACAAGCCACACACCTTGGCACAGTGTTTCAAGCACTCCCAACTCCAGATGTTTCTGCTGGGCCAGTCTGGGCTGTAGTTCACCTGGGATGGGGGGGGGGGAAAGAGAGGAGAGTTTCTCAGTCCAGGCTCAAGATGCAGACAGCAGCAACCTTCTCTCTCCAGCAAACCCAAACCCAAACCATCCTGCGCCTCACAGTTTTTGTCTGATTGAAGAAGATATTAATTCTACGGATGTCACTCTTTTGACAGCTGTCGTAAATAAGAAAGAAAACACAAACATCCACACACACACACACAAAAAAGAGGGAGAGAAAAAAAATTACAATATTTCTCACAGAAGACCATGTGAGGGAAAGGTTTGGTCATTCAGATACCACAGATATTGCTAACCACACACTCAAGACTAGTGGATGGCATCTTGGAAGTATTTCCCATCCTCTGTCTTTGCGTCTAAAGGCGGCTCTCTGAGTTTCTGTACAGCAGCAATGATCCATTTTCCTAATTTCCACCACAACGGTGGAAACGTGATTCCAATGACTCGTTACGGTGTAGGGGCAACCCCCTCACCGCTGATCGACAAAAGACACCAAAGAGCTTCAGTAACCCACCCCCACCCCAACTCCCCACCCCCACCGCAAAAAAGCATTATTTTTTTTCCTGAGAGGATGCAACGAGCTTCCTTGTGCAACTTGCTTCCAGCTTGTTTTGTTCCGCCTTCCATGCGCAAGAGCCCGTCAGTCAGCAGCAGATCTCCAAGGCTGTTCCAACTCTTGACCCGTGACCTTTGACTCCAGGAAAAGAAGTTGTGAAGGAGCAAGATCCAAAATGGTTGCGGCCGATGATCAGTCGTGGAGCGGCGCATGTCGTCAGCTCTTTTCCTGGTTGACTTTATCGTTCAACCTCTTACAAAGAAGGGCAGCAAAAAAAAAACAAAAAAAAAAATTATTAGGTATCTGGAAGATTCATATTGATGCTGTGATTGGCTGGCAGAATATTGTAAAACCAGACCCGCCAATGTCACTCATCCTTGGGAGTGACTGGCACACATTTTACATTAGAAATTTAACCTACTTTGTGTCACTGTTAAAAATCTACATTTATATTAAAAGAAATCTCAGGTAAACTGCACTTCCTGTCCACAAACCTTACTTCCTGTTGTCAAGATTTTTGTTGTCATACTTTTCTGTCACCATTTACCATTATAATTTGCAATGTCAACAGTTCCCAGTTAATTTTGCCACGTCAACTGTCACAATATTGTCGCAGGCTCCGGCCACTAGGTGGCTCTATGGAGTGAGTTTTTGAAGCCTCTCTCCCAAATCTGTCACGATTTTGTATTTAGAAAAACATCTTATGTTCATCACAGGACAATATTGTGGTATTGAGAGAGAGGAAGAGACAGACAAAGAGAGAGATAGAGAGAGGAAAGAGAGAAAGAGAGACAGAGAGAGAAAGAAGAGAAGGGAGCCGAGAGGGAGGAAAGAGAGGGACAGAGAAAGAAAGAAGAGAGAGGAGCGGAGAGGAAAGAGAGACAGAGAGCGAGAAAGAAAAAAGAGAGGGGCGCTGAGAGGGAGGAAAGAGAGGGAGGAAAGAAAGAGAGGGAGGAAAGAGAGGGAGAGATAAAGGACAGAGAGAGAGGAGAGAGAGAGTGTGAGAGTGTGAGAGAGACGAGAGCGCGAGAGCAAGGGGAAGCTTGGAGGCCTGAGGTAGGAGGAGTATTGTGTGCGCGATATGTATGAAAGTTTTGAAGCTCACCTGAGCTTTCTGTACACTGCTGTCAGTGTGAACAGAAAGGAAAGAGTTGTTTGGGCCCGAGTGGACAGGCAGGGATGAAGATCCTTGCGCGAGGTTGTTGACGGGGAGTTGTGATGTTCCAGACATCTGCAGCCGCTGGAGTTCCCGCTGTCGGTGCTGCTGCTGTTGCATCATCTGATAAACCAATGCTTGCTGGTCCTGGGTCAGAATACAGGAGACACCATGTAACCCCCTCTACAGACATGGTTCAACGCTGGCCGACGTGTCCGAGAGTCTGCCAAGGTTTTTAAGCCTGCCTGACAGGTTCATTTAGCAAATACACTGTTGAGTGTGGCACCGAGTGAGAAAGCTCAGAAAGACCTCAGGTTCGAGCCGCAGCATAATCTGAGCTAGCCGACGCCCGGACTGTGGCAGGAGGTTGACAATATGCCTTAGTTCCGGTCAGTTGCCGTTGTTCCTGCTCTGTCACTGTGACCGTCCAGATTACAGAATTATATAGAATTTACAGCACAGAAACAGGCCATTTGGCCCAACTGGTCCGTGCCGGTGTTTATGCTCCACACGAGCCTCCTCCCATTCTCTTCATCTCACCCCATCAGCATGTCCTTCTATTCCTTTCGCCCTCATGTGTTTATCTAGCTTTCCCTTAAATGCATCTCTGCTATTCGCCTCAACCACTCCCTGTGGTAGCGAGTTCCACATTCTCACCACTCTCTGGGCAAATAAGTTTCTCCTGAATTCCCTATTGGATTTATTAGTGACTATCTTATGTTTATGGCCCTTAGTTTTAGTCTCCCCACAAGTGGAAACATCTCTACATCAACCCTATCGAACCCCTTCATTAAGACCTCGATCAGGTCACCCCTCAGCCTTCTCTTTTCTAGAGAAAAGAGCCCCAGCCTGTTGTCGTTCCCTGATAGTTATAACATCTCAGTTCTGGTATCATCCTCGTAAATCTTTTTTGCACCTCCTCCAGGGCCTCTATATAGAGTTGCCGTTGATCCTCGACCCCTACCTCAGTCCCTCTGCTGCCGAGACCCTCATCCATGCCTTTGTCGCCTTCAGACTATTCCAATGCTCTCCCGGCTGGTCTCCCATCCTCCGTAAACTACACTTCATCCAAAACTCTTCTGCCCACATCCTTTTCTGCACCAAGTCACTGACCTACAGTGACTCTTGGTTCCCCCAACTCAAATTTAAAATTCTCATCCTCATGAATACATACCTTCATGGCCTGACTCCTCCCTCTCTGTAACCTCCTCCTGCACTACGACCCAGCTCTTCAAAAGCTCCAGTCTTCTGACTCCAGGGTCTTGTGTATCCCCACCCGCTGCCTTTGCCGTACCTCTGATGGCCGTGTCTTGAGCAGGGTGGGCCCCACACTGTGGAATTCCATTTCTAAACCCTTCTGCCTCTCCAGCTCATTCTCTCTCTCTCTTGCTCTCTCTCTCCTCCATTTGTTTTGAGACCCTTCTTTGAATTCATTGATCTCATTGAAGCATACAAAATTATTACAGGGCTTGATAGGATGGATGCTGGGAGAATGTTTCCCTTGGCTAGGGAGTCTAGAACTAGGGGCCACAGCCTCAGGATAAAGGGTAGGCCATTCAGGACTGAGATGAGAAGAAATGTCTTCACACAGAGGGTGGTGAATCTTTGGAATTCTCTACCCCAGAGGGCTGTAGAGGCTCAGTCATTGGGTATATTCAAAACAGAAGTCGATAGATTTCTGACTAGTAAGGGCATCAAGGGATATGGCGATAGGGCCGGTGAATGGAGTTGAGGCAGAAGATCAGCCAGTGATCTCATTGATGGCGGAGCAGGCTCGAAGGGCCGACTCCTGCTCCTATTTCTTATGTTCTTAAAACCCACCTCTTTGACCAAGCTTTAACATCTCCATCTTTGGCTCGGCATCCATTATTGTCCTAATACCTTGGTGAAAGCACCTTGGGTTGTTTTACTCAGTTAAAGGCACGACAGAAATGGAAGCTGTTACGTTTCATTTTTGGCCGCCTAATTTTATCACCAAGCACTCCCGCTTGGGGTATGACACGGTTAGATCCAGAATAAAGCTCCCTCGACTCTGTCTCGACAACGCGCCTCAGCGCTCCCCCCTACTGCACCGCTGTGACATTATCCCATCATCAGCCATCTCCCGGCATCTCGAGAGAGAGAGAGAGAGAGAGAGAGATTCCCAATGGATGGCAAACCAGGAAACCGTGGCCCCCTTTATCTCGACACAGAAACGCGCCAGGTCTTACCGGAGTGAGCTGCTGACAGGTCAGCAGCTGCTGTAGCTGCTGTTGCTGTTGTTGTTGGTACAGGAACTGTCTTTGTTGGTCGGGAATGTGGCCCATTCCGGAGATGTTGCTGTGCACAGACACAAAGAGACAAACCTCAGCGTTTCTGGGACATACAAACGGTTGCATAAAAATACACTTCTACCTTGGGTGGGGTGGGGTGGGGGGGGGGGGGGGGTCACATATCGGATGCCTCGACGAGAGCACGCACTTTGAAGAGATTATGACTGGGGCAGATGTTGCATGAAGTTGATCAGTGGTGGCTGAGACCGGGGAAATTTACATCGGGTGCCTAAGCATTCTGGTAAAGCACAGAATGTTGGCATTCTGTGGATGAAGGAGAGAGAAATAAATAGGAGAGAGAGAAAAGGAGAGAAAGAAAAAGAGAGAGAAAGAGAAAATGAGAGAAAGAGCGCGAGAGAGAAAATGACGGAGAGAGAGAAAGCAAGAGCGAGAGAAAGGAAGAGAGCGGAAGAGCGAGAGGAAATGCAAGAGGGAGGGAGAGAGAGAGTGAGAGGGAGAGCTTACTCATACTTTACCTGTTATTATGAAACTCAATGTCTGTCAACCATTAGCTGCAGCACTGTTAGTGTATCAGACCATGTACAGCGTTGGTTGTAGTGTCGGGCCTAGCATATTTACTAAGCCTGATAAGTGTGCAAATAAGCCTAATGACAAAACATGAGCTTTGTCACAGCTCAAGACACGACACAAGAACCTGAAATTCCAGCCAAAGCTCTAATCCGCCAGCTGCAGGACCTTCCTTAAGCTTTGCCCATCAGGGTCAGGCCATTAGGTGGCCCGTCACCGACAGACAGAACTACTTTCCTCTCCCTTGCCTCGCTTCACCTGCCCCCAACCCCCGCCACCCCCCCCAACACACACGTACAAGAGTGCGGCAAAAACAAAATGAGCTGAGCATCCATACGATAACAACTAGAAGGAATTCTTTCTTTGTTCCTGAACAAAGCAGCCTGCGAGTGTGGGAGTGTGTACAGTGTTATGGGAAGCTCACCAAGAATAGCACAGCAGGTGCCAGTCTTGGCTCAGTGGGCAGCACTCCTGCCTCTGAGTCAGAAGGTCGTAGGTTCAATACCCACTCCAGAGACTCGAACGGATAATCCAGGCCAACACTCCCAGGGCAGTGCTGAGGGAGTGCTGCACTGTCGGAGGTGCCGTCTTTTGGATGAAACGTTAAACTGTCTGCTCTCTCACAGGTGGACGTAAAAGATCCCACGGCCACTATTCAAAGAGCAAGGGAGTTCTCCCCATTGTCCAGGGCATCTGGTGGTTTATCTCATTGCTGTTTGCTGTGCGCAAATTGACGACCACAACAGTGATTACATGTCAAATGTACTTCATTGGCTGTAAAGCGCTTTGGGATGGCCTGAGGTTGTGAAAGGCGCTATATAATGTTTAGCAGTCATTCATGGGATAATTCTGATAATTCAGTCATCTTCTGCACTACTTTGAATTAAGCAATGTAAATAACACAGCAAAGTAGGAATTTAGTGCTTTACAAAATATGACTATTTATGAATTATTAGGTACTTTGAATGAAGCGATTTTGAATTAAGAGTAGACTGTGGTTCCACAGGTGAAGAGACTACCCTTCCCCCCCAGCCCCGCCCCGTTCAACGGCACAGCACTACAATCACAACTTGCATTTGTATAGTGCCTTTAATGCAGGAAAATGTCCCAAGGCACTTCACCGGAGCGATTATAAAACAAAATTTGGCACCGAGTCACTTAAGGAGATATTAGGACAGACTTGGTCAAAGAGGTAGGTTTTAAGCGATGTTTTAAAGGAGGAGAGAGTGGCAGAGAAATGGAGAGGTTTAGGGAGGGAATTCCACAACTTAGGGCCCAGGCAGCTGAAGGCACGGCCACCAATGGTGGAGCGAAAATTTTTTTTTTAAAAATCGGGGCTGCGGAAGAGGCCAGAATTGGAGGAGCGCAGAGATCTAGGCGGGTTGTAGGGTTGGAGGAGGTGACAAGATTTCTCACTTCACACAAGCGCCCCCGTGTGTTTTTTTAACATGTGTAGATCGCCCCCTGTAGACCGCCTCAGAATGAAGGAATCAGGCAATCAAGAGGCAAGAACTTTATAACTGGGAGGAAGGAAGTTATTCACGGCAGAATTCCAATGCGACGTAAAGTGGAGGGGTGGGGTGGGGGGGGAGGGAGAGGCAATGAATTTGCAAACACTGGATTGCAGGTTGAAATTGGAGGTTGAAAGGGTTAAAGATGCAAACTAGAAGCTCCACAGATCTGAGCAACCCGCAGAAACGATTTTGAGCAACAGGCCTATGTTGCCTTTCCCATTTAGGACCATTAGAGGGAGCTCTGCTCTCTGTGTAGCTCATTGTGAGCCTCTGGTGGTTGATAGCTGGTACTGCAGCATTGATGCACTGTGTCAAAATAAATGTCCCCTCATACTAGCTCCACAGGGTGCAGTACTAACCCTCGACGTGCAGAGGTTCAGAACCTTTGCACCTGGAAGAGGGCTGTCTTGGAAGCAGGAAGCCTTGGTCTACATGGCCTCGCCCCTTCCTATCTCTGTAATCTTCTTCAGCCCCACAACCCCCCCGAGATATCTGCGCTCCTCTAATTCTGACCTCTTGAACATCCGATTATAATCGCTCAACCATTGGCGGCCGTGCCTTCTGCTGCCTGGGCCCTAAGCTCTGGAATTCCCTCCCTAGACCTCTCCGCCTCGCTACCTCTCTTTCCTCCTTTAAGACGCTCCTTAAAACCTACCTCTTTGACCAAGCTTTTGGTCACCTGCCCTAATTTCTCCTTATGTGGCTCGGTGTCAAATTTGTTGTGACAGTTTGGCTCAGTCAGTAGCACTCTCTTGTAGAGGACCAGAGAGTTGTGGGTTCGACAGCACTTGACCACAATAGTCCAAAGATGCTCCTTGACTGCAGTATGGAGATTGTCAGACTCATTTGTCCCAGTAGTAACAGATGTGGCTGCTGCAGGTTTGGCCATTGTAATTCACTGTATGAGGCACTCTGAGGCGTCTTGTAAGTCGGTAACCAGAGGGCACAGATTTCAGGTGATTGGCAAAAGAACCAGAGGCGACATGAGGAAAACATTTTTTTACACAGCGAGTTGTTGTGATCTGGAATGCACTGCCTGAAAGGGCGGTGGAAGCAGATTCAATAGTAACTTTCAAAAGGGAATTGGATAAATACTTGAAGGGGAAAAAATTGCAGGGATATGGGGAAAGAGCCGGGGGAGAGCGGGACTAATTGGAGAGCTCTTTCAAAGAGCCAGCACAGGCACGTTGGGTGGGCTACATGGCCTCCTTCTGTGCTGTATGATTCTATGAAGTGATATTTTCTTCCTTATAGAACAAGATCCGACAGGCTGTATCACACGTGACAGGGGAAGTAGTGTCTGAACCTTTTCCATATTCCATTCAGACACTTTCCCAGATTGACAGCGAACACGGAGGTCCCGCTGCGCTAGTTCCTGCTCTCCCCACTAAAAGCAATCGAGTCATCATTTATTTCAAATCATATAGACTCCCATTTGCATAACGTGACATCACCTTACTTGCCAAGGGGCAGCAATTACTCACTCCTGATAAAAATTCAAATTAAAGCACCCTAAGCCAGCAGCAAGACCGAGAAAGACAGATCACGGTTATATATTAAACAATGACTATTCCGCCTAAATCATCAGATTAGTTTGCTGATTAAAAATATGGTACCCTCTTTGTAAACTACCCTCGAACATTCAAGCTTCCGGAGTAATCCATCCCTTTAAATTAAATCAAAAAATTATACTTGCACATTCCCAGACTCAAATATTCCAACGCTCTCCCATCTTCCCCCCTCCATAAACTTGAGCTCATCCAAAACTCTGCTGCCCGTGTCCTAACTCGCACCAAGTCCCGCTCACCCATCGCCCCCTGTGCTCGCCGACCTACACTGGCTCCCGGTCTGGCAACGCCTTGATTTTAAAATTCTCATCCTTGTGTTCAAATCCTTCCATGGCCTCCTCGCCCCTCCCTATCTCTGTAACCTCCTCCAGCCCTACAACCCTTGGAGATCTGTGGTCATCCAATTCTTGCCTCTTACTCATCCCCTCCATTGGTGGCCGTGCTTTCAGCTGCCTTGGCCCTAAGCTCTGGAATTCCCTCCCTAAACCTCGCCGCCTCCTTCTCCTCCTTTAAGACGCTCCTTAAAACTTACCTCTTTACCTGTCCTAATGTCTCCTTCCTCGGCTCGGTGTCAGTCTTTGTCTGATTACACTCCTGGAAAGCGCCTTGGGACGTTTTACTAGGTTAAAGGCGCTCTATAAATGCAAGTCGTTGCTGTTGTGTCCAAGGAACATCATTGTACCACAGGTGAAAAGTAGTAAATTACACTCCCCGCTCCTTTACCCACCCGACACAATTATTTCTCCTCATTACCTGAAGCACAAAAAGACAATGTTGCCAGAAGCCATGCATACCAGCCTGCAAGCTGGCCAAGCGACAGATGAAGGTGAATGTGCATGAGAGGAGGCGGAGGGGGGGGAAGAGATGAATTGAAACACAAGGCAAATCAACTCACGTTGAGAGTGGGGTGCCTGTGCATAGTGAGGCCTGTAGGTTTGCTATGCTCCTGGCCCACTCGGTTTGCCAATCTTCCAGGGCTGTCCATTAGGAAGGCAAATGGTATGCTGGCCTTCATTACAAGAGGATTTGAGTACAGGAGTAAAGAAGTCTTACTCCAATTATACAGGGCCTTGGTGAGACCACACCTGGAGTACTGTGTACAATTTTGGTCTCCTTACCTAAGGAAGGATATACTTGCCACAGAGGGAGTGCAACAAAGATTCACGAGATTGATTCCTGGGATGGCGGGACTGTCGTATGAGAAGAGATTGAGTAAACTAGGCCTGTATTCTCTTGAATTCAGAAGAATGAGAGGGGATCTCATTGAAGCATACAAAATTATTACAGAGCTTGATAGGGTGGATGCTGGGAGAATGTTTCCCTTGGCTGGGGAGTCTAGAACCAGGGGCCACAGCCTCAGGATAAAGGGTAGGCCATTCAGGACTGAGATGAGAAGAAATTTCTTCACACAGAGGGTGGTGAATCAGTCACTGGGTATATTCAAAACAGAAGTCGATAGATTTCTGACTAGTAAGGGCATCGAGGGATATGGCGATAGGGCCGGTGAATGGAGTTGAGGCAGAAGATCAGCCATGATCTCATTGAATGGCAGAGCAGGCTCGAAGGGCCGAATGGCCGACTCCTGCTCCTATTTCTTATGTTCTTATGTCCGGGAGTTTCCCGGTAGTGGCTCAGTTGGCAGCATTCTCGCCTCTGAGTCAGAAGGTTGTGGGTTCGAGTCCCCACTCCAAGAGACTTGAGCACAAAAATCTCGGCTGACACTCCCAGTGAGGGAGTGCTGCACTATAAATGCGAGTCTTTTTTCTATCTCATGGACACTGCTGCAGGTTGGAGGCGGGAGGTCGTGTGATGAATCCTCCAGAAACGCCTCCAACCACAGCTGGCGACCCTCTGGCCTGCTGTCGTTAAACTGCTGATGCTACGCTCAGCCCGTTGCTGACGCGCCTTCTTCAGATTTACTTTCTACAATTCTAAGTGTGTGGAAAAAAATTCAGAAGCCTCAAATATTCTATTGTTCTGCTGGTCTTTCACCAAATTTGTCTGCTCTTCCGTGGGTGCTGTCCCTTACAGTCCTTCAACCTACATTATAACAGTGACTACACTTCCAAAAAAAAAAGTATTTCATTGGCTGTAAAGAGCTTTGGGACGTCCAGTGGTCTCGAAAGGCGCTGTAGGAAATGCAAGTCTGTCTGTCTTTCTTTCGACTGGCCATTCTTTAAGTGGGCACCTGGACAGCAGACTACCCGAATTGAGGGAGTTAAACGGCAGCTGAGCCCGATCGTGTCCCCATCCGAGGCCCACGCAACGGGACTTCCCCAGCAGGCCAATTATAGCAACCTCCCTGCTGCCCCTACCCGAGATCAGCAAACTGAGCAGGGATCAAACCTGGAACCTCCCCGTAGGGCTCAATACCATATATAATGCACGAGAGCTGGGCAGTTCTCCCTGGCGTCCTGGGCCAATATTTCTCCCTCAACCAACATCAGATTATCTGGTCATTATCTCACTGCTGTGTTTGTGGGAGCTTGCTGTGCGCAAATTGGCTGCCGTGTTTCCCTACATTACAACAGTGACTAACACTTCAAAAGCTGTGGGACGGCCTGAGGCACGATATAAATTTGTCTCTTTCTTCACTACACACAGTTGGCAGAGCTTCTCAAGACTGCCCTGTTCATTTTGTCTAAAATATTTCACTAGATACAGAAAATAATCAAAAATAATCAATAATCAAAAAGGCTAATGGAATGCTGGCCTTTACATCTAGAGGACTAGAATACAAGGGGGTAGAAGTTATGCTGCAGCTGTACAAAACCCTGGTTAGACCACACCTGGAGCACTGTGAGCAGTTCTGGGCACCACACCTTAGGAAGGATATATTGGCCTTGGAGGGAGTGCCGCGTAGGTTTACCAGAATGATACCCAGACTTCAAGGGTTAAGTTACGAGGAGAGATTACACAAATTAGGGTGTATTCCCTGGAATTTAGACGGTTAAGGGTTGATTTGATCGAAGTTTTCAAGATATTAAGGGGAACAGATAGGGTAGAGAGAGAGAAACTATTTCTGCTGGTTGGGGATTCTAGGACTAGGGGGCATAGTCTAAAAATTAGAGCCAGACCTTTCAGGAGTGAAATTAGGAAACACTTCTACACACAAAGGGTGGTAGAAGTTTGGAACTCTCTTCTGCAAACAGCAATTGATGCTAGATCAATTGTTAATTTTAAATTGGAGATTGATAGCTTTCTGTTAATCAAATATAATAAGAGATATGGGCCAAAGGCGGGTATATGGAGTTAGGTCGCAGATCAGCCATGATCTCATCGAATGGCGGAGCAGGCTTGAGGGGCTGAATGGCCACCTCCTGTTCCGATGGTCCTAGATTTTGTCCATTATTGTATGATTAGCTACAGACACACACACACATACACATGTTAGGCAGCACTGTTCGAACGAGGCCTGCCTGCCCACTGAAAAATGAGGTAATCTGACCTGTTACAGAGGCTGGTTGACGGTGGAACATTAAGGGATGCAGACGTATGTGGGAGGGAGTTATGGATCGGTGCCACAGATGCAGACGATTGGTTGACACCATTCAAAGGGCCGACAATACCGTTGCTGGCCAACGGGCTCCCCGGAGGGCATCCCATCATCCCACCCACCGCGGGCGTGGTGGAGAAAGTGGTCGTCACTGTGGAAACGCCGCCGCCCAGGCTTCCCGCGCAGGTCCTGGTCAGGCCGTTGACCTGCTGCTGAATTCCGGCCATCCCCGGGATCTGGAGCGAGACTGGACTCTGCTGTGGAGCAGGCAGGGCAGGAGGGGGGGTACTCTGCAGGGACGAAGATGAACTGCTCCTACTGTGGCAGCCAGAGCGCAGATCCTACAGAAAAAGGGAGAGAAAGATCCAATTAAACTCTACGGTGAGATCGAGTCTATTATCTGATTTAACCCTCGAATAATAAATATTAATAATCCATGCTTTTATAGAATACCTCATCACAATTAATTTTCCCTATTAAAAAAAAAGTGCTCTTTACTCTAGGACAGAGAAGCTCGAGAGCTGACCGGACCGCGGTCTATAAAATTCTGATGGGGTTTGATAGGGTAGAGGTAGAGAAGATGTTTCCACTTGTGGGGAGTCCAAAACTAGGGGTCATCAATATACAGTAAACTCTTTCGTATCCGGCACCTACGATGGTGCCAGTTGATGAAAAATTCCAGATTAACAGAGAGGTAGGCAATTTTTTTTAACACAAAAAAAATAAAAACCACTGACTAACTCGGACTCGGAAAAATGAAAAATGGATGGATTCGGCAAGATTACCGGTTATCCTATTTTGCCGGTTATTAAAGAATTCCTGATGATTAAGCGCCGTTTAAACAAGAGTTTACTGTAAGATAGTCTCCAATAAATTCAATAAGGAATTCTGGAGAAACCTCTTTACCCAGAGAGTGGTTAGAATGTGGAACTCGCTACCACAGGGAGTGGTTGAGGAGAATAGCACAGATACATTTAAGGGGAAGCTGGATAAACACACAAGGGAGAAAGGAATAGAAGGATATGTTGGTGGGTGAGATGAAGTAGGGTGAGATGAAGTAGGGTGGGAGGAGGCGCGTGTGGAGAACAAACACCGGCACGGACCAGTTGAGCTGAATGTCGTGCACCTGTGCGGCAAATTCTACGTAATGAATTACTTTTGAAGTCGAGTGACTGTTCTGTGGGTAAATGGATGCGCCATTTTACGCACAGCAGGATCCCACAAGCAGCAGCAATGGATGACCAAATAATCTGGTCTTGTATTATTAGTTTAAAGAGGAATGTTAGCCTGGACTCCAAGAAAACTTCCTGCTCTTCTTTGAAGAGTACCATGAGACCTTTAATGTACCCCACCTACCCCCCAAAAAAGGAGCGAGCCATTGGCTCACTGGTAGCTTTCCCGCCTCTGAATCAGGTGGTATAGGGTTGGATCCCCACTCCAGAGAGCCTCTGGCTCTGAATTCTGGGTTGACATCCAGCGGGATACTCGCTTCCGCTGGGTGTGGGTACCTTTCCCCCCTCATCGTACGAGGTTGTGGGAACCCATAAAACCCTTCACCCATATATAACTAACTATCCTATTGGTTGGTGTAAAGATGGGTTATGGCCATGGAAGGAGGGCTCACGCCACATGTCAGGGCGTTAATCAGTCTGCGAATCCTTTCACTACTTCACACTGTCCTCTAAGGGAAGAGGGCGAAGATACAAAAACAACAACATCCCCCAAAAAAGGCCAATGGGAGCGGAGTTTAACATTTTACCTTTGGCTCCTTGGACAATGCTGCACTCCCTCTGTACTGCACCAAAGTATCGTCTTAAAGGGAATAGAATGTCATCTTAAATTTAAGTAGAAAACTTCACTACAACCTCCTTAAATGTCTCATTTATTAAAAAGGTGTAGATTATTTGATTATTGCTCGCTTAACGGAGATTAAAAACGTGCATTAATTGGAACCGGAGGTGGTCATTCAGCCCCTTGAGCCTGTTCCGCCATTCAATGAGATCATGGCTGATCTGTATCTTAACTCCATCCACCTGCCTTGGTTCCATATCCCTCAATACCCTTGCCCAACAAAAAACTATCAATCTCAGTGCTGACGTTTTCAGTTGACTTTTTGGGGGGGAGAGTTCCAGATTTTCACAACCCTTTGTGTGAAGAAGTGCTTCCTGACATTTGCCCTGAATGGTTCTGGACTCCCCCAGATGACACTCACTGGTGAAATTAGGTCATTTATTTGCAAAATGGTCTGGTGCAGCCTGAACCAGCAGGCGTCTACTCCAGTAGAATATTGTAAAAGGTCAGACCCCTCCCCCCCCAAGGTGCGGAAAGCGTCAGACATCCCCAGACAGTGCGTCAAATACCTCAGATGATGCGGAGAGAGAGTTCTCGGTTATGAAGCTGCTCTTTGACGGGGGACTTTTGCTGCTGTTCAGCAGCTCAGAGCTGCAAGCTGCACCCAGAGAGAAGAGGAAAAAAAGACACTGATTAATGGTCAACCGAAAACCACTCATCGAGCAGAACGTCACTGTGCCCAACGCCCTTACATCGCAGCAGCTAAAACTCAATCCAATCCCAAGAAGCCAGGAAAGAATAAACTTCCATTTGGACAACGCCCACATCACATCTGCCGGCACGTCCCGGAGTGCTTCCCATCCAATGAATATACTTTCAAAGTGCAGTCGTCGTTGTTACGTAGGAAAACGCAGCTGCCAAACTGGGCACAGCAAGATCCCACAAACAGCAGATACCATGAATGACCAGATCATATATTTTTGGTGGCGTTGGTTGAAAGGTATGGGAAGGGTGGGGGGAGGGGGGGGGGGGGGAAATGTTGACCAGGAGAACACTCTGCTCTTCTTTCAATAAAACCTTGAGATCCTTTATGCTGGAACAAGCAGACAGGCCCCGAGTTTAACGTCTCCTCTGAAGGACACACCATAAAACAACGATTGCGCAGTGTGACTGAATAACCAGTTTTTATTAAGTGGGATTCCTGGGTTGTTACCCAGTGCTTCGGGCATCACATTGAACAACTCCATTCACGTATCCATGAAAACGGAAAATTGGCGGTCTTGCTTATAATATTCAAAGTGCCATTAACCAGCTAGTCACAGAGAAACACGCCTTACCGTTCTGAGAGGTGATTAAATGTGTCTGGGAGGATGGACCATTGCTGGACGTCACACTAGCGAAAGGGACGGAGAGCTGGACGTTCAGGAGCTGAAGACGCTCCTTCTTTGCAGAGAGATTCATGATCTGTTCCTGTAAACGTCGATTATCCAACTGAAGCAGGTGTAATGATTTTAACATGTCCACAACTAGGGGAATCAAAAAAAAAAATGAATTTAGTATTGTTTTTTCTCCCTCCAAAAATACGCCAAAATCACAACCAAAGCGGCCAAATCTTTTCAGCTTCACGATATTTTCTCCCTACCTCTCCTGAAGATCCAAACCCAAGTTGGGACTCTTGCTCAAGTGGCCATTCATGCGTGCAGCTCAGGCAGTGAGCTCTGGCAGCTAGCAGAACTTCCATTTACATGGTGCCTTCAACCTAATTAAACATCTCAAGGTACGCCACAGAGGACAGAACAGGTGCCGAGCGCTGATTCAAGAGTTGGGAGAGATGACTGAAACCACAGTTGTAAAGATAACTTTACAGACGGATCAGACTCGATGGGCCGAATGGCCTCCTTCTGTGCTGTACTATTCTATGATTCTTTACTATTCTACGATAGGCCTAGAGGTGTTTGAAGATGGGCAAGGAAAAAGCTAGGCAATGATTTAGGGAGGGAGTTATCATAGAATGATACAGCACAGAAGGAGGCCTTTCGGCCCATTGTGTCTGTGCCAGCCCTTTGAAAGAGCTAGCCAATTAGTCCCACTCTCCTGCCCTTTCCCCATATCCATGAAAATGTTTCCCCTTCACGTATTTATCCAATTCCCTTTGGAAAGTTACTATTGAATCTGCTTCCACCACCCTTTCAGGCAGCGCATTCCAGATCATAATAACTTTCTGCGTAAAAAAAATTCTCCTCATCTCACCTCTGGTTCTTTTGCCAATGACCATAAATCTATGCCCTCTGGTTACCGAACCTTCTGCCAGTGGAAACAGTTTCTCCTTATTTTACGCTATCAAAACCCGGCATGGTTTTAAACGCCTCTATTAAATCTCCCCTTAACTTTCCAGATAGATAGCAAGGCCGAAAGAATCACCACCAGGTCCCATCTTCACCCGACTTTCACCCGCGGGCACAGCTTACAGCTGAACTCGCTGCACAGCGGTCGGACATTCCGATCCCTGTTGCACGGAGTAAGTACTTACTGTCAATGCCTCCATCTCCGCTCCAGTGCTTGTCCAGGAGCTCTTCTATGTTGGACGTTGTCTGTGGTACGTTATCCAGCCGACTGGGTATGGTCTGATCATAGAGTATGGACAAGCCACCAATGGGTGAGCTGTAACATTGGGGGGGGGGGGGGGGAAAAGAGTTAGAGTTGAAATTTAAACTGGAAAGAAAGAATATCCCCTTTAATACTTGCATCTATATAGTGCCTGCACCTGACAATAGCTTCGGTCTTCCCAATATTTAGTTGGAGGAAATTTCTGCTCATCCAGAACTGGAATGTCGGACAAACAATGTGACAATTTAGAGACCGGGGTGGGGGGGTGGGGGGAGAGTCGAAAGATGTGGTGGTGAGGCAGAGTTGGGTGTTTGTCAGCGTATGTGTGGAACCTGACGTTGTGTTTTCGGATGATATCGCTGAGGGGCAGCATTTGGATGAGAAATAGGGAGGGGGCGAAGGATAGATCCTTGGGGGACCCCAGAGGTAACGGTGCAGGAGTGGGAAGAGAAACCATTGCAGGTGGTTCGCTGAGCAGCAACAGCATCCCACAAACAGCACTGAGGTGAATGACCAGTTACTCTACACTTTTCTTTTTTAAGTGGTGTTGGTTAAGGGAGGAGTGCTAGCCAGGACACCAGGAGAACTCCCCGTTCTACTTCAAATGGTGGCATGGGTCCTTAATCTGGAAAGACGTACTGGATCTCTGTATGCTGGGGGTCAATTGGAGCTTTCAAAGACTGAGATCGATAGATTTCTGTTAGGTAAGGGTATCAAGGGATATGGAGCAATGGCGGATCAGTCATGACCTAATTGAATGGCGGGACAGGCTCGAGGGGCTGAATGGCCTCCTCCTGTGTCTATGTTCCTAAGGCTGCCTAGATTTTACACATGGCTAAGCTCGACATGCCACCTTACATATAAAGCACAGAGGTACGAAATAAAGTAACATTTACGTTGGAGATAGGCTTCCTCTGGACGAACTGCCTCTACAGACAAAACTGCAATCGTTGTCATCCAGATCTGGTTCTGAAAAAACAAACAAAGCAACAGTGGGAATTAAAATCAAATTCTTAGAACAGAGGTTCGTTCACACACCCAATCTCTGTGTTCATGCTGGACCTTATCTCTGTAACCTCCTTCAGCTCGACAATCCTCTGAGAACTCTGCGTTCCTCTAACTCTGGCCTCTTGTGCATGCCCCACCATTGGGCCCCACCAAGCTCTGGAATTCCCTCCCTGAACCCCTCCGCCTCTCTCTCTCCTCCTTAAACCCAACCTCTTCGACCAACCTTCTGGTCACCTGTCCTAATGACTCCTCCTTTGACTCGGCGTCAATTGTTGCCTGATTACGCACCTGTGACGCGCCTTGGGAACATTTTACTACGTTAAAAGGCGCTATATAAATGCAAGTTGTTGTTGTTGTCTTCCTGCCTAGTTTATCAATTCATGAACAATTCTTTTTAGAAGAGGTACCCGATGACGCCGTTGTTAAGTACAAAGCTGTAGGTTTGGCACGAGACCACACAGAACCAGAAGGTCTCCCAGGGTTGCTCGCAAGTCTACGCTGAGTCAGTTGAAGGATTGTCCTGCGCACATATGGTCAATACTTGTGGTGTTGCAAATGGCTTTAGTTCCCTGGGCTCAGAAAGGGAAAGAGAAGCCAGGAATTAATTCCCTAATATGCTTCCCAGGTGGAGATACTGGATAGGGATCAAGGGGAGGAACCATGGTTGACTTTTTCCTCTCTTTGTGTACAGGTCTATTAAAAGGACAACTTGCATTTATATAGCACTTTTCATGACCTCAGGACGTTCCAAAGCGCTTTACAGCCAATGAAGTGCTTTTTGAAGTGTAGTCACTGTTGTAATGTAGGAAACGCAGCAGCCAATTTGCGCACAGCAAGCTCCCACAAACAGCAATGAGATAATGGCCAGATAATCCGTTTTAGTGATGTTGGTTGAGGGATAAATATTGGCCAGGGCACCGGGGAGAACTCCCCTGCTCTTCTTCGAAATAGTGCCATGGGATCTTTTACGTCCACCTGACGGGGGCAGACGGGGCCTCGGTTTAACATCTCATCCGAAAGATGGCACCGCTGACAGTGTAGCACTCCCTCGGTACTGCACTGGGAGTGTCAGTTGGGATAATGTGCTCCAGTACTCAGTTGAGTTAAGCTAACTCAGCACCAACCTCTGGGATCTTCCTGATCTGTGCCGCTTAACTCAACAGCGGACAATACATTTACCAACTGGAGAACACATGCAGAACGATTGCTAACATGGAGACCAAGGCAGAGAACGCAAATAGAGAGTAGAGCGAGAGGCTAAAAAATTAATTTCAGACAACAACAACTTCTTGCATTTATCTAGCACCTTTAATGTGGTAAAACATCCCAAGGTGCTTCAGAGGAGCGACTATCATACAAAATTTGACACCGAGCCACATAAGGACAGAAACATCGAATGCTTACAGCACATAAGGAGGCCATTCGGTCCGTCGAGCCTGTGCCGGCTCTCTGCAAGAGCGCTTGAGCTAGTCCCGCTACCCCCCGCCCTTTCCCCGTAGCCCTGCAAATTTTTTATCCTTCAGGTACTTATTCAATTCCCTTTTGAAAGCAGGTGGCCAAAAAAGCTTGGTCAAAGAGGTAGGTTTTGAGGAGCATCTTAAAGGAGGAGAGCGTGGTAGAGAGGTGGCGAGGTTTAGGGAGGGAATTCCAGAGCCTAGGGCCGAGACAGCTGAAGGCACGGCCGCCAGTGGTGGAGCGATTAAAATCGGGGATGCACAAGAGGCCAGAATTGGAGGAGAGCAGAGATCTGGGAGGGTTGTAGGGCTGGAGGAGATTACAGAGATCTGGGAGGGTTGTAGGGCTGGAGGAGATTACAGAGATCTGGGAGGGTTGTAGGGCTGGAGGAGATTACAGAGATCTGGGAGGGTTGTAGGACTGGAGGAGATTACAGAGATCTGGGTGGGTTGTAGGGCTGGAGGAGATTACAGAGATCTGGGAGGGTTGTAGGGCTGGAGGAGATTACAGAGATCTGGGAGGGTTGTAGGGCTGGAGGAGGTTACAGAGCTCTATAAAGTAGGTAAGTTTCACCCACGTCATCGTTTCAGCCCCTAGAGTAAATTACAGTCTTATTATTCGCTCCCATACATCCAGAATCCTGCGCATTCCAGCAACGAATAAATATTTTTATTACAAAGCAAATGAGGCGGCAAAACCCACCAGCCACCCGATTCCAAAACAAAATCCCGTTTCAAAAGGTGCGCCCGTTACCTGTGTGGGTGAATGAAGAAATTAATAAATAAAAGAGGAATTCCGTAACTGGAAAAAGAAAAGGTCCACATTATTTTCTTGTGTGGGCCCCAGCATAAATCACTGAAGTGAAAACATAGCTGAATGATTGTCCTGTGCACATGGGGCTTATGATCTCTCGAGCACTGATAGATCGCTCAGCCAGCTTTCGTGCCCATGGAGTGTGTTTGATCTCCGCTCCATTGCAATTCGTTATTTAGCTTTCCCCTCCAATCACTTTCCGCTATTTACTTTCCCCAGCCATTGCAATCAGTCTCCACTGCCACTCCCCAAACTCTCAATGGGCCTCGGCTCTCCTTACAGCCTCCTGGCTTTATGCAGCTTTTCCTTTGGCCAGAGTGGCTTGACTTCCTGACCTTTCACCTCAAGCCTTCCCAGTTATGTACCGAGGTCAGTCCTTTGAGGCCTTGCAGAAATTCTTTCGTTCGTGTCAAAGAAAAACAACAGATTTTCAAGTCTAAAGCCTAATGCCAAATGTTTAACTTCCTAATATTGAGCTATATTCCTCAAAACTCTCACCGCACGCATCTTTTCCTTCCTACAATCTTCAGGCTTTTAAAGCTCAAAGCTTGATATCATCTAAACGCTACTTCCTAATTTACCTAATCGCCTCTTCTAATCTTTTCAACCTTAGTAGTGTCTTGCAGTATGACCTTGGTCCTGAACTCCCAATGGCATTGCACACAGGGAGTCTTCAGTGAAGCAAGATTAAGGGATGGGGGTGGGGGGGGGGGAATAATTAGACCAAGGCATGCAGACGTAATTTAGCTTTCATTTTAAAATCAGACATGCTGTCCTTATTCATGCATGACAGAGTTGGTTGGAGCAAAGCAGTGCAGGCTGAGGATGGAGAACTGAGGCGCTATAGCGCCACCCCAGGTGGGAGGATGTAATTACAGCGTGACACGTTTACATAGGTGGTTCCAATATTCCCTCTAATTTTTTTTTTGGTGCACGGTCCCTTTAAATTTGTTGCGCGGCTGTGCATGACCAGCATCTTTTCCAGCGGCAGTAGCTGGTGAGCGGCCTGCGCGGGACCTCCCGATTGATGCGTGGCCGCGCGCCTGCTCACCTTAGGGGGGGAACATTGAGCGGTTCCCGTTATAGACATAGGAATTTATAACGTGTAAAGCTGACGGGAAGTGCGTGCCGACGTAGTTTATATGACATATTACGAGTTGATTTCCAGTGATGCTGCAAACAGAGTTAAGACCAAGGATATTCTCTCAGCTGGAGCAGGGCTGGAGAGTGGGGGCTAACTGGACCACGACACAACAGATGTAAATCAGATTCTATTTTAATGTCATACAGACATGTCACATTGTAATTACACCTCCTGCAGCGCCTCCACTGGTGGAAAGTGGAACTGCAGCATAGGCAGGAGAATAGCCTTCCAACTCTCGAGCCTAGACTTTATGATGGATATTCAAAATGCTGGGGTTAACCCAAAACATCAGAAAATCTAGGCCTCACGGTCTAGATTCCCACATGAATAATGCCCATGGATTGCAATATCCATTGAACCTAAACTTAGCAAGCAGTGGTACCTTCTGGAGAGGAGGAGAGAGAGAGGGTGCGCGCGAGGCGGGAGGGGGAGCCCGGGGCGGGAGGGGGAGCGCGCGAGGCGGGGGAGCGGGCGAGCGCGAGGCGGGGGAGCGGGCGAGCGCGATCGAGGCAGGGGAGAGAGAGAGAGAGATCGAGGCGGGGAGAGAGAGAGAGAGATCGAGGCGGGGAGAGAGAGGGGCGGGGAGAGAGAGGGGCGGGGAGAGAGCGGGGCGGGGAGAGAGCGAGCGGGAGAGGGGCGGGGAGAGAGCGGGGCGGGGAGAGAGCGAGCGGGAGAGAGCGAGCGAGAAAGAGCGAGAGCGCGCGAGAGCGAGCGCGCGGGAGCGGGAGCGAGAGCGCGCGAGAGAGAGCGCGAGAGCGCGGGAGCGAGAGCGCGGGAGAGAGAGCGCGGGAGAGAGAGCGCGGGAGAGAGAGCGCGGGAGAGAGAGCGCGCGAGAGAGAGCGCGCGAGAGCGCGGGAGAGAGAGCGCGCGAGAGCGCGGGAGAGAGAGCGCGCGAGAGCGCGGGAGAGAGAGCGCGCGAGAGCGCGGGAGAGAGAGCGCGCGAGAGAGAGCGCGAGAGAGCGCGGGAGAGAGAGCGCGCGAGAGCGCGGGAGAGAGAGCGCGCGAGAGCGCGGGAGAGAGAGCGCGCGAGAGCAGCGGGAGAGAGAGCGCGCGAGAGCGCGGGAGAGAGAGCGCGCGAGAGCGCGGGAGAGAGCGCGCGGGAGAGAGAGCGCGCGAGAGAGAGCGCGGGAGAGAGAGCGCGGGAGAGAGAGCGCGGGAGAGAGAGCGCGGGAGAGAGAGCGCGGGAGAGAGAGCGCGGGAGAGAGAGCGCGGGAGAGAGAGCGCGGGAGAGAGAGCGCGCGAGAGCGCGGGAGAGAGAGCGCGCGAGAGCGCGGGAGAGAGAGCGCGCGAGAGCGCGGGAGAGAGAGCGCGCGAGAGCGCGGGAGAGAGAGCGCGCGAGAGCGCGGGAGAGAGAGCGCGCGAGAGCGCGGGAGAGAGAGCGCGCGAGAGCGCGGGAGAGAGAGCGCGCGAGAGCGCGGGAGAGAGAGCGCGCGAGAGCGCGGGAGAGAGAGCGCGCGAGAGCGCGGGAGAGAGAGCGCGCGAGAGCGCGGGAGAGAGAGCGCGCGAGAGCGCGGGAGAGAGAGCGCGCGAGAGCGCGGGAGAGAGAGCGCGCGAGAGCGCGGGAGAGAGAGCGCGCGAGAGCGCGGGAGAGAGAGCGCGCGAGAGCGCGGGAGAGAGAGCGCGCGAGAGCGCGGGAGAGAGAGCGCGCGAGAGCGCGGGAGAGAGAGCGCGCGAGAGCGCGGGAGAGAGAGCGCGCGAGAGAGAGCGCTCGAGAGCGCGGGAGAGAGAGCGCGCGAGAGCGCGGGAGAGAGAGCGCGCGAGAGCGCGGGAGAGAGAGCGCGCGAGAGCGCGGGAGAGAGAGCGCGCGAGAGCGCGGGAGAGAGAGCGCGCGAGAGCGCGGGAGAGAGAGAGCGCGCGAGAGCGCGGGAGAGAGAGCGCGCGAGAGCGCGGGAGAGAGAGCGCGCGAGAGCGCGGGAGAGAGAGCGCGCGAGAGCGCGGGAGAGAGAGCGCGCGAGAGCGCGGGAGAGAGAGCGCGCGAGAGCGCGGGAGAGAGAGCGCGCGAGAGCGCGGGAGAGAGAGCGCGCGAGAGCGCGGGAGAGAGAGCGCGCGAGAGCGCGGGAGAGAGAGCGCGCGAGAGCGCGGGAGAGAGAGCGCGCGAGAGCGCGGGAGAGAGAGCGCGCGAGAGCGCGGGAGAGAGAGCGCGCGAGAGCGCGGGAGAGAGAGCGCGCGAGAGCGCGGGAGAGAGAGCGCGCGAGAGCGCGGGAGAGAGAGCGCGCGAGAGGCGGGAGAGAGAGCGCGCGAGAGGCGGGAGAGAGAGCGAGAGGCGGGAGAGGCGCGAGAGGCGGGAGAGAGAGCGCGAGAGGCGGGAGAGAGAGCGCGCGAGAGGCGGGAGAGAGAGCGCGCGAGAGGCGGGAGAGAGAGCGCGCGAGAGGCGGGAGAGAGAGCGCGCGAGAGGCGGGAGAGAGAGCGCGCGAGAGGGAGAGAGCGCGCGAGAGGCGGGAGAGAGAGCGCGCGAGAGGGAGAGAGCGCGCGAGAGGGCGGGAGAGAGAGCGCGCGAGAGGCGGGAGAGAGAGCGCGCGAGAGGCGGGAGAGAGAGCGCGCGAGAGGCGGGAGAGAGAGCGCGCGAGAGGCGGGAGAGAGAGCGCGCGAGAGGCGGGAGAGAGAGCGCGCGAGGCGGGAGAGAGAGCGCGAGGCGGGAGAGAGAGCGCGAGGCGGGAGAGAGAGCGCGAGGCGGGAGAGAGAGCGCGAGGCGGGAGAGAGAGCGCGAGGCGGGAGAGAGCGAGAGGCGGGAGAGAGCGCGAGAGGCGGGAGAGAGAGAGCGCGAGAGGCGGGAGAGAGAGAGAGCGCGAGAGGCGGGAGAGAGAGAGAGGCGGGAGAGAGAGAGAGACGGGAGAGAGAGAGAGGCGGGAGAGAGAGAGAGACGGGAGAGAGAGAGAGACGGGAGAGAGAGAGACGGGAGAGAGAGAGAGACGGGAGAGAGAGAGAGACGGGAGAGAGAGAGAGACGGGAGAGAGCGAGAGAGCGAGAGGCGGGAGAGAGAGAGCGAGAGGCGGGAGAGAGAGAGAGACGGGAGAGAGAGAGAGACGGGAGAGAGAGAGAGACGGGAGAGAGCGAGAGACGGGAGAGAGCGAGAGAGCGAGAGGCGGGAGAGAGAGAGCGAGAGGCGGGAGAGAGAGAGCGAGAGGTGGGAGAGAGAGAGCGAGAGGCGGACAAAGGAGGAGAAAATTCAGGTTAAAAAAGACGAATTGCAAAAAAAATTACGACTTAATTATCTCAAATGGTAAGCTCCAAAGGGGAGGAATGTTCAAACTTTTTTGCATTTCTAATGCGTATCTAAAGTTTAATCCACATTAATGTGCAGACATCTCCAGTTCCTGACACTAACAGATCTTGGTGTTCAGATTTAGGATTTCTTTACCAATGAGCCTTTTCCAAACCTCCAGGCCCATAAAATTTGAACAGGACAAAGCAACAAATCTGAATTACAAAGAGGACTGAGCTGCCGGGACGGTTTGAGCCTGGCATCGCCCACAGACTGTCGTTGGGACGCTTCTGCTCCAAGGAGTCCTGCTCGCGGCACTCAGAAGAGAAGTGAGCCTCCGGTTACCACCTACCTGTTTGACTGCTTTCCACCGGGTTTAAGAGCGAGGTAATGGACGAGCCAGGGGTAATTGGTCCTCCAAAGACATTGGAAGGAGTGAGACTGTATGATGAGCCAGGTAGGGAAAACACCTGCACGGAGAAAGCAGCACAGTGATAACGAGCGACAACTCAGAGTTAAAAGGCAGTGTTAAGACATTAACTTTTCAAGTGGAACCCCTGAGGGTGAGGCTTCCCCGTTAAGAGTCTGCTTTGGGATGAACTCCCTTGTAAATAGCGGATTCTTCCCAATCAAAGGTTTGCCCCCGACTGCAGCACTCTCTCGGCTTCATGTTCAGTAGCTCCAATAAAAAAACATACATGCTTGTACAAGCTACATAAAAAGGTTATAAATCTCACTCTGCGATAAGCATTTAAATATGCTCCGCGTGCTGGCTGCACGTTTAATTAAAAAAAAAAGGGACAGGGCCACCAAATGGAGGTCCGATTTATTTCCCAACCGAACCGCAGTTTATTTACATGCAGGAGACATCGCGGGAACCTCTTGCGTTAAAAATTACTACGTGCTAAGTGCAGAGTGACAGAAGGCGGAAACAGTAACCAGACTGACGCAGCAGTCCCATCCGACTGCATCGGGAAAGAGCAAGAGCGTAAAATCTAGAGCGAGAAGAGGCCATTCAGCCCATCAGGCTGACGCTATCCAGAGTCCAAGCAGGTTTACTCTAGCCCCGCACCCCGCCCCACCACCTATTATTCCACTACAGGAGAGATTGGGTCGATTGGGCTTATACTCGCTGGAGAATAGAAGAATGAGAGGGGATCTCATCGAAACATATAAAATTCTGACAGGTCTGGACAAACTAGATGCAGGAAGAATGTTCCCGATGGTCAGAGAGTCCAGAACCAGGGGTCATAATCTAAGGATAAGGGGTAAGCCATTTAGGACAGAAATGAGGAAGAATTTCTTCACCCAGAGTGTGGTGAACCTGTGGAATTCTCTACCACAGAAGGTAGTTGAGGCCAAGTCATTAAATATATTCAAGAATGAGTTAGATATATTTCTTAAAGCTAAAGGTATCAAGGGATATGGGGAGAAGGCAGGTACAGGGTACTGAGTTTGGATGATCAGCCATGATCTCATCGAATGGCAGGCTTGAGGGGCCGAATGGCCTACTCCTGCTCCTATCTTCTATGTTTCTATGTTACTTTTAGGAACACTGCGTCAGCCGTGGCTCAGTGGGTAGCACTCTCGCCTCGGAGCCGGCAGGTTGTGGGTTTCAAGTCCCGCTCCGGAGACTCGAGCACAAAATCCAGGGCAGCTCTCTCAGGTGGATGTAAAAGATCCCACGGCCACCATTTCGCAGAAGAGCAGGGGAGTTCTCCCCGGTGTTCTGGCCAACATTCATCTATCAACGAACACCACTGAAACAGAGATTATCTGCTCATTATCTCATTGCTGTTTGTGGGAGCTTGCTGTGAGCAAATTAGCTGCTGCATTTCCCTAATTTACGACAGTAATTACACTTCAAAAGTACTTCATTGGCTGTAATGCGCTCTGGGACATCCTGAAGTCGCTATATAAATGCAAGTCCATCTTTAGTTTCTCTACTTAGCCTCTGATAACTCGTTCAGTGATCAACCTACTGAAGCTCTCCCTTTGTTTTACTTTTCAAAGTTGGCCGATCTCACGTCATTATTTTCAAGCATGAATGCACTGATTTCCATGGATTGTAAAAAAAAAATTTATTTTTAAAAATAAAATATGTTTTACACAGACCCGAGTTTACATTCTTACAAACCAAGGCCACTAAGTCACTGTTTTCATGGAAAAAAATGAATGGAGCCGTGGAACGTGATCCTCAAAACTGCCAGAGAAAATCCCAGATACTCCAGGAATCCCAAGTAGAAAAAAATGCAATTGGACCTCCCCAGTCAGCAGGAACCAACTAACTGAAGGGAAGCAAGCATGGACTTTGCCCCTCAAAATCCCAGAAACTGTTGGAATGCCATGCAATTCAGTAGCTCCAATCATGACATTTCACGTCACTATTTTATCCATCTTAACTCACTTTTTTTTTTAATACATATAGAAAAAGCAGTTCGAAGCTCGACCGGTGACTCGGTGAGTGAATGCAGCACATGACAAGTCTCCCGGCTGTTCAATCCTGAGCTGCATGTCTGGTTTCGTTTAAAGGTTACATAGTCAGCAATAAATCCCAGTACAGGTCTCGGTGTCGGGACCATTTAATCTCATAAGTGACACCGAGTATTGCTCTCTCCTTCCAGAGAGAAAATAGTCACAGGTCCACGAGTAGATTAAGATTCATCAGGCGAAAATCATTCACGACAACCCAAATACGTACGTGCGTGTGTGTATTGGTGTGTATTGGTGTGTGTGTGTGTGTGTGTGTGTGTGTGTGTGTATTGGTGTGTGTGTGTGTGTGTGTGTGTGTGTATTGGTGTGTGTGTGTGTGTGTGTGTGTGTGTGTGTATTGGGGTGTGTGTGTGTGTATTGGTGTGTGTGTGTGTGTGTGTGTGTGTGTATTGGTGTGTGTGTGTGTGTGTATATAACATTGCTCTTAACATAATAATTGTGTGTGTGCGCGCGTGTATGTGACTATATAACATTGCTCTTAACATAATTGTGTGCATGTATATGTGTATGTGATGTAAGTGTATGCACGTGTGCATGTATGTATGCGTGTGCGTGTCTATATATAACATTGCTCTCAATATAATAGTGTGCCTGTATGTATGTGTGCATGTGCACATGAATGTGTGCGCGTGTATGTGTCTGTGCGCGTCTATATAACATTGCTCTTAACATAATTGCGTGCGTGTGTATGTATGTGTTGTGACACTATAACATTGCTCTTAACATAACTGTGTGCGTGTGTGTGTGTGGATGTAAGTGTATGCACGTGTGCATGTATGTATGCGTGTATGTATATGCGTGCGCGTCTATATATAACATTGCTTTCAACATAATAGTGTGCATGTATGTATGTGTGCATGTGCACATGAATATTTGTGCGAGTAGGTATGTGTGTGTGTGTGTGTGTGCGCATGTCTATATACAAAACATTCCTCTTCACATAATGGTTTTGCACACCCAGAAAGTGACAGCTTTGTTACATACGAACTGTTCATTCATGCAACTCTGGAAAGTAAATAACTTGCATTTATATAGTGCCTTTCACATCTTTAGGATTTGTCCCAAAGCGCTTCATAGACAATTAATTATTTTTGAAACACAGTCTGATGTTATGTAAACAGCCAATTAGCATGCAGTAAAATCACCAAAACAGTCATTGAGATAAATGACTCGTTAACCCATCTTGGGTGATGTTGGTTGAAGGATGAAGGTTGGCCTGGAGACCGGGAGACCTCCCCGCTCTAATGCGAGTAACGCCATGGGAGCTTTAACATCCACCTGTACAGGCCAGGGTGGGGCTTTGGTTTAACACCTCATCCACAGGATGATACCTTCAGCAATGCAGCATTCGTCTCAGAATTGCACTGGTCGGTCTTGATTACCTGCTCAAGACCTGGAGTGCGGCTTGAACCCACAGCCTCCTGGGCTGTGAGGGCGCAAATATATAGAAGTTACAAGGTGGAAATAGGCCATTCGGCCCAACCCAGCCCGTGTTGGCGTTTACCCTCCACACATAGTCCTCGTCACATTTGCCTGTCCTGTTCTCACATCCCTTTATCCTTCAGTGCTACCACTGAGCCAGACTGAGCAACATGGCAGCTTAGACAAGATGCAGTGTTTTTTAAAAAAAATTCGTTCATGGGATGTGGGCGCCGTTGGCAAGACCAGCATTTATTGCCCATCCCTAATCGCCCTTGAACAACTGAGTGGCTTGCTCGGCCATTTCAGAGGGGCAGTTAAGCGTCATTGCTGTGGGTCTGGAGTCACATATAGACCAGACCGGGTAAGAACGCTCATCATATTCAAAATAAACAACTTTGCTGTTAATTCCCCATTAAAAATAGCAAAATAATTCTATACACGCACTTTAAGCATTCGTTTACTGATATTGCACGGTGTGATTTCTAGTCTTGTATGTTAATGTGATTGGAACAGGAGGAGGGCATTCAGCCTCTCGAGCCTGCTCCGCCACTCAATTAGATCATGGCTGTTCTGTACCTCGACTTCCATTTACCCGCCTTTGCTCCATAATCCCTTGATACCCTTGCCCAACAAAAGGTATCTCTCTCCCCATCTTGAAATTTTCAACTGCCCACAATTGCTCTGTACGTTCCTCACAGGGTCCCAAGTTAATGAAGCCCCTGCCCAGTGAAGAACATAGCCAGACTGATTAGCAAGGTCCCCAGTCTGTGCCAAGTTGTAAGATGCCAACGGGAGTTACATCTGGCTTCAATTGCACAGCTGACCTGGGATCAAGCAGTCTAGTTTTCTTTTTGGTATAAAAAAAGCCACCACAATTTTAAAATTCTCATCCTTGTTTTCAATGCTCTCCATGGCCTCGCCCCTCCCTATCTCTGTAATCTCCTCCAGCCCCACAACCCCCCAGAGATCTCTGCGCCCCTCCATTTCTTGCACATCCCCGATTTTAATCACTTCGCAATCAGCTGCCTCTGGAATGCCCTCCTTAAACCTCTCCGGCTCTCTCTCCTCCCTTAAGACGCTCCTTAAAGCCTACCTCTTTGACCAAGCTTTTGGTCACCTGCCCTAACATCTCCTTATGTGGCTCGGTGTCAATCTTTGTCTGATTACGCTCCTGCGAAGTGTCTTGGGACGTTTAACTACATTAAAAGGGCGAGGTCATGGAGGGAATTTGAAAACAAGGGCGAGAATTTTAGAATCGTGAGGACTTTATTTATATCGCAAAGAAAAATAGACTGTTTGATCTTAGGTCAGCTGTGCAATTGAAGCCAAATCTAGCTCCCCTGCTCCTTGCCACTTCTACTGGCCGTGTCAGCTGTGGCTTCGTTGGCGGCACTCTCGCCTCTGAGTCAGAAGGTTGTGGGTTGGAGTCTCACCCCAGAGTCTTGGACACAAAAATCTAGGCTGACACTCCAGTGCAGTGCTGAGGGTGTGCAGCACTGTCGGAGGTGCCGTCTTTCAGATGAGACGTTAAACCGAGGCCCCGTCTGCCCTCTCAGGTGGACGTAAAAGATCCCATGGCCACTATTTCGAAGAGGAGCAGGGGAGTTCTCCCCGGTGTCCTGACCCTTAATCAACATCACTAAATAAAACAGATTATCTGGCCATTATCACGTTGCGTTTTGTGGGAGCTTGCTGTGCGCAAATTGGCTGCCGCGTTCCCTACATTACAACAGCGGCTACATTTCAAAAAAGTACTTCATTGGCTGTAAAGCGCTTTGGGACGTCCTGAGGTCGTGAAAGAAGGAGATAGATAGATTTCTAGACACAAAAGGCATCAAGGGGTACGGGGAGAGAGCGGGAATATGGTATTGAGGTAGAGGATCAGCCATGATCATATTGAATGGCGGAGCAGGCTCGGAGGGCCGAATGGCCGACTCCTGCTCCTATTTTTCTATGTTTCTATGGAAGAAGTTCGAGATTGAAGTTTTTAAGCAAGTGCAGAGCCAGGAAATTGGGGGTGGGGGGTGAGTTGGGGGGAACACGGTGGCATAGTGGTTAGCACTGGTGCCTCACAGCGCCAGGGACCCGGGTTCGAATCTGACCTCGGGTGACTGTCTGTGTGGAGTTTGCGCATTCTCCCCGTGTCTGCGTGGGTTTCCTCCGGGTGCTCCGGTTTCCTCCCACAGTCCAAAAATGTGCGGGTTAGGTTGATTTGGCTATGATAAATTGACCCTTAGTGTTAGGGGGGGATTAAATATGTGGGGTTATGGGGATAGGATGGGATATGCTAGGGGGAATTAAATACGTGGGGTTACGGGGGTAGGGTGGGATATGTGCAGTGTGGGGATTAAAGCAGGGACAGGGTAATGGATTTGGATGATCAGCCATGATCGTATTGAATGGTGGAGCAGGCTCGACGGGCCGAATGGCCTACTCCTGCTCCTAGATTCTATGTTTCTATGAAAGGCGCTGTAGAAACGCAAGTTGCTGTTGGTTGGGCACAGGTGAGCCAGCTCCACTTCCCCCAGGTGAAGGTAGGGATTGGCAGTCTCAGTGCCAGTGGTATTAATTCAAGCTGAAGCACCATAAAATGCTACAGAGACCACAACCTCTCCTGCCCTTGTAAATGGCTTCCAGATGTTTCAGAGAGGTTTTTCTTTTATTGTGCTTTACAAACTCCTCTGAGGAGTCTGTGTCAGGCCACTTTACAAACTGCAATCACACCTCATCATTTCCTGTCCAACACCTCTTTAATTGAGTAACAGTTCCGAGGACAAGAGCACACTTCTCGCTGGGTGTCGGGCTGCTCTCTCTCTCTCTCTCTGCTGCAAATCGTCAAGTTTATCCCATTAAAGTTGAGCTTTTTTTTTTAAAAACGGCTCTTCACACTGCGGACCAGCTCAGCATCCTTACTCGGAAGGCACCACAGACCCAGGATAGCACGGCTCTCCAATTCTGCCCTCCACCCGATCACAGGCCTTCCCCTTCATTCTTTCCTTCCCCCCAACTCACCCCCCACCCCCAATTTCCTGGCTCTGCACTTGCTTAAAAACTTCAATCTCGAACTTCTTCCATAGAAACATAGAAAAATAGGAGCAGGAGTCGGCCATTCGGCCCTCCGAGCCTGCTCCGCCATTCAATATGATCATGGCTGATCCTCTACCTCAATACCATATTCCCGCTCTCTCCCCGTACCCCTTGATGCCTTTTGTGTCTAGAAATCTATCTATCTCCTTCTTAAATATATTCAGTGACTTGGCCTTCACAGCCTTCTGTGGTAGAGAATCCCACAGGTTCACCACCCTCTGAGTAAAGAAATGTTCCGATGGCAGTTCATCGACTCTGTTTCTCTCGCTCTGCACAGATGCTGCCTGACCAGCTGAGTGTTTCCAGCATTTTCTGTTTATATTTCAGATTTCCAGCATCCAGTTTTAGTAAAAGTGAGGAGGCGGGCCCGTGTGTTTGCTCTCTCTCGGGCTCAGTATAAAAGTGAGTTGGAATGTAGCAGTGGGAGATTGCCGTACACACATCGCGGTCCCAAAACTTGATCACACTTTTTAAGTTCCAGAAAGAGCTTTGTGAGCAAGGTGTCAACACTAGCACTCATGCCTCGGGAGTCAGAAGGCTGAGGGTTCAAGTCGCACTCGAGAGATGTGAGCCCATAATCCAGGCTGACGCTCCAGCGCAGTGCTGACGGAGTGCTGCGCTGTCGGAGGTGCCGTCTTTCAGATGTGAGTTTAAACCGAGGCCCCGTCTGCGCTATCAAGTGGGAGGAAATGATCCCACGGCCACTATTTTTGAAGAAGAGCAGCAGAGTTCTGCCCGGTGTCCTGGGCCAATATTTATCCCTCAATCAATATGACTAAAAATAGATGATCAGCTCATTATCACATTGCTGTTTGTGGGAGCTTGCTGTGCGCCAATTGGCTGCCGCGTTTCCTACATTACAACAGTGACTACACTTCAAAAGTACTTCATTGGCTGTAAAGCGCTTTGGGACAGATAATCTGTTTTTCTTGATGTTGACGGAGGGATAAATACTGGCCAGGACACCGGGGAGCACTCTCCTGCTCTTACTAGCGGAGTGCCGTGGGATCTTTTACATCCACCTGAGAGAGCAGACGGGACCTCGGTTTAACGACTCACCCAAAAGACTGCACCTCCGACAGTGCGGCACTCCCTCGGTACTGCACTGGGAGCGTCAGCCTGGATTTTTGTGCTCAAGTCTCTGGAGTTTGGGCTTGAACCCACAACCTTCTGACTCAGAGGCGAGGGTGCTACCCACTGAGCCACGGCTGACACATGAAATTCAGTTCAAAAGGGCATATCTTAAAAAAAAAAATTGCATAATTTTGTTCATTTGGTTGAATAAACTCCTTTTTCAGTAATTAACCTTTAAAGTGGTAATTAGTCATTTCAATGACAGGCCTAAGGCTAGCTGGTATGGGAAAGAAATGCCAGAGTTGTTCAGTGGGGGGGTGCTGTCCTGGGTTTGGGGCCAAGTAGAGCGAGCTTCACTCCGCGCCTAACTGTGCAGTTCCTGATCTGGGACTGTCGCCCTGGGTGAAAGTCTTCCATTTACAACATTCAACTTGACGTGCACATATTATGAATAAAAAAAAAATATTGCAACCCGTTGCAGAAGCTGTGCAAGCTGGCTTTTGGGGTTGTGTGTGAGTTTTCGTTCCCCCCCCCCCCCCCCCCCCATCCCTCGGCAAAGTAAGGGTTAATGGTGACTGTGAGGAGTGTCAGGTGTCGGATCACATGGTGCTTTTTGCAGCACTGCGCAGTTCCTGAGCTGCAGGTTAATTTTAAAACCAGTAGGTGGCACTCCACACTCTGACTCAGCTCATGGTAATCGCTCTGCCTTCTCCACTCTCAAACCTGCAAGATCCTCGCTGGACGCGCTGCTGGTTGGGAAAATCACCTCACAAAATGTGAAAATGCCTTAGAATGCTCGGGGACTTTTTAAAACACGTTCGCTCTCTGATCTCAGCCTGGCGGATGAGAGCAGAAAAATTGGCCAGGGCTACTCATCGTAGAATCTAACAGCACAGGAGGGGGCCATTCGGCCCATCGTGCCTGTGCCGGCTCTTTGAAAGAGCTTCCAATTAGTCCCGTCCCCCCCCCCACAGCCCTCTGAACTATTCCTTTTCAAGTATTTATCCAATTCCCTTTTGAAAGTTACTAATCAATCTGCTCCCACCACCCTTTCAGGCAGCGCATTCCAGATCACCATAACTTGCTGAGTAAAAATCATTCTCCTCATCTCCCCCCTTTGGTTCTTGTGCCAATTATCTTAAATCTGTGTCCTCCAGTTACCGACCCTCCTGCCAGTAGAAGAAGTTTCTCCCTATTAACTCTATCAAAAACCCTCAATATTTCAAAGAGCTCTATTAAATCTCCCCTTGACCTTCTCTGTTCTGAGGAACACAGGAACAGCAGGAGGCCATTCAGCCCCTCGCGCCTGTTCCACCATTCAATGAAACCATGGCTGATCTATATCTCCACCCACCTGCCATGGCTCCATAACCTTTAATACCCTAGCCTAGCAAAAATCTATCGATCTCAGACTTAAAATTATTAATTGAGTCCCAGCATCCATTGCTTTTTTTTTTATTCGTTTATGGGATGTGGGCATCGCTGGCAAGGCCAGCATTTATTGCCCATCCCTAGTTGCACTTGAGAAGGTGGTGGTGAGCGGCCTTCTTGAACCGCTGCAGTCCGTGTGGTGAAGGTACTCCCACAGTGCTGTTAGGGAGGGAGTTCCAGGATTTTGACCCAGCGACGATGAAGGATCGGCGATATATTTCCAAGTCAGGATGGTGTGTGACTTGGAGGGGAACTTGGAGGTGGTGGTGTCCCCATGCGCCTGCTGCCCTTGTCCTTCTAGGTGGAAGAGGTCGCGGGTTTGGGAGGTGCTGCCGAAGAAGCCTTGGCGAGTTGCTGCAGTGCATCTTGTAGAGGGTACACACTGCAGCCACGGTGCGCCGGTGGTGGAGGGAGTGAATGTTTAAGGTGGTGGATGGGGTGCCAATCAAGCGGGCTGCTTTGTCCTGGATGGTGTCGAGCTTCTCGAGTGTTGTTGGAGCTGCACTCATCAAGGCAAGTGGAGAGTATTCCATCATACTCCTTAGTTGTGCCTTGTAGATGGTGGAAAGGCTTTGGGGAGTCAGGAGGTGAGACACTCACTGCAGAATACCCAGTGGGACATTGCTGATAAAATAGCTGCCGTGTTTTTTCTAAATAACAAACGTACTCCAAAAACAATTCATCTCCTAAATGTTCCTCGGTGCTATACAAATGAAAGTATTTACTTCTTTGACCAACTATGAACAGTGCAGTGACAGTCTGACTGCCCACCCAGCTCAAAGGAAGTCTTGCATTTCTATAGCGCTTGTCACAACCTCAGGACGCCCCAAAGCGCTTCACAACCAATGAAGTACTTTTTGAAGTGCAGCCACTGTTGTAATGTAGGAAACATGGAAGCGAATTTGCGCTCAGCAAGATCCCACAAACAGCAATGTGATAATGACCAGATAATCTGTTTCAGTTGTTGGTTGAGAGATAAATATTGGCCAGGACACCGGGGAGAACTCTTCTTCGAGATAGTGCTGTGGGATCTTTTACATCCACTTGAGAGGGCAAGCGGTTTAATGCCTCATCCGAAAGACGGCACCTCCGACAGTGTGGCACTCCCTCAGCACTGCACTGGGAGTGCCAGCCTAGATTTTCTGCTCAAGTCGCTGGAGCGGGACTCGAACCCACAACCTGCTGACCCAGAGGCGAGGATGCTGCCCCACTGAGCCACGGCCAACGCCTCAGGAAACAACCAAGAGGGGATAAATAGGAAATTGAAGATACATTTGCTGGTGGAAAGGTCTTACCTGCGAGGAGCTGATGGAGGCGGTAGCAGTCATACTGCCGGGCAGTGGCGGGCGGCTGAAGTGCATCAGGTGGGTGGTACGGTGATGGGGGAGGATGTTGGAGGAGAGTGGCGTGCTGCAACCGACTCCTAACACTCCACCACTGAGCGATATGGGAACTTCCTTATTCGCATAGACACCTACCAGGGCAGAGAGAAGCATCAGGAGCTGAGATTTGGTGGTTAACGACGGAATAGAACACAGCCCTGGATAGAACCGAACAGAGGTGAAACCAACAAGCGACCAATTCCCAAACTTAAAGCTACAGTCCCACAACGTTCCCTGTAAATTTTTATTTTTGCGCGCAGTACCTTTAAATCTGCTGCGTGGCTGCGACCACAGCTTGCGAGTGGCACCTTCCCGATCGCTGTGCGGTTGCGCGGCTTATAGGGAACATTGCCGTCCCAGATGGGCTTTGTTAGACTAGGGTAGTCACCTAGTACTAGGTTCAGGAGGAGGTGGGATAGTGGTTGGAGTTCGGAGGGGGGTCGGTTCGAATCCTTTCGAGGAACTTGCTCGGTGTTGGAGTAGGAAGGCGGGAGGGATCAATGACCTGGGAGACGACTGCTGGCTTTGCCGCGTCCTAACTTATCTCGCGGTCTGGTGTTTGGTTTACCGATGACGGAAATTCATTGAAAACTTTACTAAACAAGCGTCGCCGCTTGGTGAAATGGGGAAAGGAAGCGGGATTCTCCTGGTGCCTCAGACTCCGTAAAAACTAAACTAAATAAATAAAGGGATGGGGGGGGGGGCCAATTTAAGCAACTCGTTCAGACGCAACAATGGAAAGTTGCGGAAACATGCGAGGGAGGGGACGCGACTCCTGGTGGTAACGCCTCCTTCACCGAGAGTACGGTTTGGATGCGGAGGTTGACATACCGGATGATCTGGTCGTTGCCGGAGAATCAGGGACCCCCCCCACCCCCGCAGACCGGACGTGCTGAACCTACGCTTGCTTCTCCGAACCGCGCTCCCATCAAGCTACGCGCCACACCAGGATTTGAGTCACGCCTGGAATCATTCAACCTACTGCGATGGAAACAGCTCCATCCCATAATTATAAACATCCAAATCGGACTGATTGGCCTACCTGCCCGTGAAACATTTGTTAATTTTTTTTTTCCCGCAGTGTGTGGCTTTTTTTTTTCTAATATAAGGAAGCGTTTCCCCCGTTTCTGTAATTGTATCCCGCCCCGACTTGTCCCCTTAGCTCGACACCTCTGCACCCAAGAGTCCTACTGTTTGAGTCCCACTAAAGCTCCTATTGCTGGCTGCTCGGAGGCACAAGGGACCACCCAAAAAGAAAGAGACTTGCATTTCGATAGCGCTTTCACGGCCACCAGACGTCCCAAAGCGCTTCACAACCAATGAAGTACTATTTTGAAGTGTAGTCACTGTTGTAATGTAGGAAACGCGGAAGCGAATTGGCACACAGCAAGATCCCACAAACAGCAATGTGATAATGACCAGATAATCTGTTTTAGTGATGTTGGTTGAGGGATAAATATTGGCCCCAGGACACCGGGGAGAACTCCCCTGCTCTTCTTCGAAATAGTGGCCGTGGGATCTTTTACCTCCACCTGAGGGGGCAGACGGGGCCTCGGTTTAACGTCTCATCTGAAAGACGGCACCTCCGACAGTGCAGCACTCCCTCAGCACTGCAGTGGAGTGTCAGCCTAGATTTGTGTGCTCAAGTCTCTGGAGTGGGACTTGAACCCACAACCTCCTGACTCAGAGGCGAGGATGCTACCCACTGAGCCACAGCTGACACAAGTATGATGCGCTCCTCCAACTTCATTCCCCATCTGGCGAGAGAACTCTTTACCATCACGGAGTAACTCGGCACTTAATGTTGCCCAGTTCGGGGCCTGGGCAGAATAAAAAGACTTTTCCCGGGGGGTGGGGGGGGGGGGGAGTTATTTAAAGAAAAACATCAAGCTCCCCAATCTCTCAGTGAACGTTTTCAGTTGAGTAGCTGGTTTGTACACAGCACGATCATCCTGGCTTCGATCCCAGGTCTGTGCTGAGATGATCAATCAGAGCTGGGACTGTAGTGGGGACATTTCATTGGGTCTCAGCTCTGCTTGGCCAGGGAGGGCGGGGGGGGAAAAGAACAAAGGGGTTAATTTTAACCTGACTTGCTGGGCGGGGAAACCCACAGGAACGGGCGGGATTGACTTCAATGGAGAGTCAATTCGGGCTAGGGGGTAAAACCAGCGTTGCACACAATCCCGTCGAGTTTCCAGATTGGGTGGGTGGGGGGGGGGCGAGGGGTGGTTAGGTGAAAATTGTCCCCTCCAAGTATCTGGATTTCCTGATCAGTGACCACTGCTGCAAGGTGAATGCTTACACAGGATATACGGCACAGAAACAGGCCATTTGGCCCAACCAGTCTGTGCTGGCGTTCATGCTCCACTTGAGCTCCTCCCATCCTTCCTCATCTAACTCTATCAACATAACCCTCTATTCCCTTCTCCCTCATATGCTTGTCTAGCCTCCCCTTAAATGCATCTATATTATTTGCTTCAATCACTCCCTGTGGTAGTGAGTTCCACATTCTCACCACTCTTTGGGTAAAGAAGTTTCTTCTGAATTCCCTATTTGATTTCTTGGTGACTATCTTATATTGATGGCCTCTAGTTTTGCTCTTCCCCACAAGTGGAAACATTCTCTCTGTATCCACTCTATCAAACCTTCCATAATTTTAAAGACCTCTATTAGGTCACCCCTCAGCCTTCTTTTTTCAAAAGAAAAGAGACCCAGCTGTTCATCCTCTCCTGAATGCTGGGCGATTAACAGGATTAATCTCGTCTTGGAGCCAATCAGGGTGTCAGGAATCATAAAACATCGCGGCGCAGGGAAACCGACCACCAAACATCCGACAGCAAGTTAATGCAGGTGATGGGGGTCCACCAGGAGCGAATAGCGCAGGAAAGAAAAGGAACATGTAAGGTTCAGATAAACTCTCCACAGCCTCAGAAACGGTACGAATCGGACAAAAAAAAGGCAGAAAAAACTCAAATACAGTATATATATTTTTAGAAAACACAGACAGAAGCAAAATTTATTAAAAGACAACGCCCAAGAGAATTCAAAGTTAAGGGGGGGGTTGAGTCAAAAGGGGAACACCCGTGAGTTCAAAAGCGGGTGATCTAGATGAGCTAAAGTTTAAAGAGCAGATATTAAAAAAGGAGCACAATAACCCGAGAGAATGACATTTATAAGGAACATCGGTTTAATCGAAAGGGGGCACATTAAAAGGGAAGCAGGTCGGGTGAATTGTGAAGTGTGGTGGGTTCAAAACTAGGGGTCATCAATATAAGATAGTTCCACAGTACTATCCATGTAGTGTTAGAGGCATCAGTTGACTTCCTCATCTTACACATCACTATGTGAAGGGCCAGTATGATAATAAATCCAATAGAAGAAACTTCTTTACCCAGAGAGTGGTGAGAATGTGGAACTCGCTACCACTGGGGAGTGGTTGAGGTGAATAGCACAGGTGCCTTTAAGGGGAAGCCGGATAAACACATGAAGGCGAAAGGAATAGAAGGGTATGCTGATAGGGTGAGATGAAGTCAGGTGGAAGGAGGCCTGCCTGTGTGGAGCATAAACTCAGAGGGTGGTGAATCTTTGGAATTCTCTACCCCAGAGGGCTGTGGAGGCTCAGTCGTTGAGTATATTCAAGACAGAGATCGATAGATTATTGAATATTAAGGGAATCAAGGGATATGGGGATAGTGCAGGAAAGTGGAGATGAGGTAGAAGATCAGCCATGATCTTATTGAATGGCGGAGCAGGCTCAAAGGGCCGACTTTTGCTCCTATTTCTTATGTTCTTATAAACACTGGCATGGACCTGATGGGCCGAATGGCCTGTTTCTGTGCTGTAAATACTATGTAATGATTAGGATGGTGAGGTGTGTTTGCTGTGGGGTGAATAAATGAAGGACTATTTTGCCGTGTGGTACTCAGTACCCTGTTGTTAGTGTTCTTAATTTCTTTCTGTTTCGCCTCTGCCCTGCTCCCCCCTCCCCCTCCCCCGCCGTTGCTCCTGGTTTCAGAAGGTGGACCCGTTTACTTGCGCCCCCCCCCGCACCCCAGGGGCCTCAGCAAAACACTGCTCAGTATTCAGCTAACGAGTCAGTGCCCACAGGTGTCAGTGACTCACCCTCAAATCGTCTCTCCTTCCCTGGGAGAAAGGACTTCGCTTCCACTCTGTGGCTCCCTCGCCACCCACGGCAGCCTGGCCGAGATTGGGAACTCGCTATTTAGGGAAAGGGAGATTCTCGTATCAGAACACTCCACAGTATGCCAAGACCTACAGAATTTTTTTTTCTCAAAACCGTTCAAGGACGGGGCCTGTTCCCTGAGGCTCAGTTGGTAAATCCACCACCTAATGTGAAACTTTTTTTTGAAGGGCGTGGGGTGGGGGAAGGTAAAAGCAAGGGGCTAAAAGAGGGTAAAATCAGGAGGTGGGTGGTGCCTAGATTGCCTTCTAAAGGCAGGAGGACTGTAGGAGGAATGCGGGATCGAACAGTAATTGAAGTCCTGGGCGAGACAGACCAGAAAGGCCTGCTCTGTCCCGAGTTATTGAATCGCTGCTGGGAGGCGGCCTACTATTGACCTCAATATCCAAATTAGAATCATACAGCACAGAAGGAGGCCATTCAGCCCATCGTACCTGTGCCAGCTCATTGAAAGTGCTCTCCAATTAGTCCCACTCCCCCCTGCTTTTTCCCCATGGCCCTGCTAAATTTCTCCTTTTCAAGTCATTTATCCAATTCCCTTTTGAAAGTTACTATTGAATCTGCTTCCACCGCCCTTTCAGGCAGCGCGCTCCAGATCACAACAACTCGCTGCGTAAAGAAAATTCTCATCTCCCCTCCGGTTCTTTTGACAATGAACTTAAATCTGTGTCCCCTGGTTACTGACCCTCCTGCCAATTGCTCCTTAGTTACCAACAACAACAACTTGAATTTATATAGCGCCTCTAACGTAGTAAAACGTCCCAAGGCGCTTCACAGGAGTATTAACACAAAAAATGACACCGAGCCATATCAGGAGAAATTAGGACAGGCTTGGTCAAAGGGGTAGGTTTTAAGGAGCGTCTTAAAGGAGGAAAGAGAGGCGGAGAGGTTTAGGGAGGGAATTCCAGAGCTTAGGGCCTAGGCAACAGAAGGCACGGCCGCCGATGCTGGAGCGATTAAAATCAGGGATGCTCAAGAGGGCAGAGTTAGAGGAGCGCAGATATCTCGAGGGGTTGTGGGGCTGGAGGAGGTTACAGAGATAGGGAGGGGCGAGGCCATGGAGGGCTTTGAAAACAAGGATGAGAATTTTGAAATCAAGACGTCGCTTAACCGGGAGCCAATGTAGGTCAGCGAGCACAGGGGGTGATGGGTGAACGGGACTTGGTGTGAGTTAGGACACGGGCAGCCAAGTTTTGGATGAGCTCAAGTTTACGTGGGAGGCCAGCCAGGAATAGTCAGGTCTAGAGGTAACAAAGGCACGGATTACCGTATCAAAACCATTCATAATTATGAACTCCTCTATTAAATTTCCCCTTAACCTTCTCCGCTCTATGGAGAACAATCCCAGCTTCTCTAGTCTTCTCCACACAACTGAAGTCCCTCATCCCTGGCACCATTCTGGTAATTCTCCTCTGCACCCTCTCCAAGGCCTCGACATCCTTCCTAAATTGTGTGGTGCACAGAATTTGACCACAATACTCCAGCTGAGGGAGGGGGAAAAATGATTAGCCCAATCACATCCTGGTGACCCCTGCTGGAAGCCACATGTGCATAACTATCAGGCGAGGGCAGCATAAAGCTTGTCTGTGATGCCCCCCACAGTCAAATAGCCTGCCGATGCTCGCTGGCTGGACTCCCAAATAAAGAATGGCCATGTGGGCAAGGCACCAGTGGGCAGCTGTGTAGCGACTGCGGGGGAAAATAGAAAGAAAACAGGACGACAAAAAGAAAAATGTACTTGGGGAGATCCCGTGACATTAAATAAAAATTCACCGCTGTGAATTCTCGTTTTCCAATTTCATTTTCTGGTCAGGTTGTCTTTCATAAGAAATGCTCACCCCTGCCCGTCCCCTTCCCTTCCCCCCACCCAGAGATAAAGGTTGCTGGGGTGGGGTGGGGTGGGGTTGCCATATTCCTGGAGGCGTCATCACATGATCTCCTCCTCCAGTTCTGGGCACCGCACCTCAGGAAGGATATACTGGCCTTGGAGGGAGTGCAGCGAAGGTTTACCAGCATGATACCCGGACTCCAGGGGTTAAGTTACGAGGAGAGATTAAACAAATGAAGGTTGTATTCCCTAGAATTTAGAAGGTTAAGGGGTGATCTGATCAAAGTTTTCAAGATATTAAGGGGAACAGATAGGGTAGATAGAGAGAAACTATTTCCGCTGGTTGGGGATTCTAGGACTAGGGGGCATAGTCTAAAAATTAGAGCCAGACCTTTCAGGGGCGAAATTAGGAAACTCTTCTACGCACAAAGGGTGGTAGAAGTTTGGAACTCTCTTCCGCAAACTGCAATTGATGCTGGGTCAACTGTGAATTTTAAATCTGAGATTGATGGTTTTTTGTTAACCAAAGGTATCAAGGGATATGAGGCAAAGGCGGGTATATGGAGTTAGGTCGCAGATCAGCCATGATCACAGTGAATGGCGGAACAGGCTCGAGGGGCTGAATGGCCTCCTCCTGCTCCTATGTTCCAACCGCCCCGCCATTGGTCGCCCGACACGACCACCCTCGTGTTGCCCCGCCTTCCCACGACCCATCGTTATCTGATTGGATGAATTTTCAGAAACCAGCCCTTCCTCCCATCTCTAAGATTTTTATTACTAATAACGGAAGAGGTCAAAAGAATTTTTAAAATTATATATATATATATATATATATATTTTTTTTTTTTATTTTTTTTTTTAATTGCCCCAATGATCTTGCTCCTGAAAATTAATCTTCAACTCCTGGAGACTCCAGGGCAATGCTGGAGGGTTGACGACTCTCAGGTGGGGGTGGGGGGTGGGGGGGTGGGGAGAGGGAAGCGTTCCCTGCTCCTGTGTCGAGTTCAGGAGACGAGGTGATTGCAAACCGCTGTGTGGAGCGTGGTGTCTGAAAGCTGTGTGAATAATGAGTGTCGGTGACCCAGGTCAGCTTGCACTGTGGGCCTGCTGCTCCCCTTCCTGATTCTCCCTCCACCCCCCCACCCGGCCCCCGGTTTAAATGACACTGCGCACTTGCCATTTCCAAGTGCCCTCCAGATCGAGATTAGCATATTTACACAAGATTGTCAACTTGGTCGCCCAGCAACCACCCTGCACTTGCGGTGTTCTAAGGGTCCTATCGCTGCCTTTGGAGTGACGGACTCTCTCTCCAACACCCCCCTGCCCGCCACAGAGATTGGCTCCTTTTGTTGAAATCTAAAGGGCTGGCTGAGAGCCAAGCACAATGACCCCCTCCCCGCACTATACACAAGATAATTATCCGGCGCAGAGAGAACCCACATTGTTTATGGCTCCGTCGCAAATTCGAGAAACCACATAAAAACCACTGCTCTGTTACTCACACCCCTCGCTGTAAAACTCTCCTGGTACGCACACACACACACACACACACACACACACACACGGCTTTACAGCTCTTTTGCTAATGGAAAAGCCATTTAAGCCAGCTTTTCTATAAAACGCACCGTGCTGTAACACACGCTGATGGGGATGTGGGCACGTTCAACTAATGGAGGAACCACACCATCTCCATTACACACCTCACTGCAACGCTCTCCACTCAACCCCGAGCTCCGATATCACACAGACTGTTTACAGCTCCCTCATTAATAGGGAAACAAGTGCCCTGCCTATAAACCAGCCCCCTAGTAGACACTTCTGATTACATAGAGTTTACAGCGCAGACACAGGCCATTCGGCCCAACCAGTCCATGCCGGTGTTTATGTCCACACGAGCTTCCTCCCACCCCAACTTCATCTCACCCTATCAGTATATCCTTCCATTCCTTTCTCCCCCATGTACTCATCGAGCTTCCCCTTAAATGCATCTATGCTATTAGAACATAACATAAGAAGTCGGAGCAGGAGTCGGCCATACGACCCTTCGGGCCTGCTCCGCCATTCAATAGGATCATGGCTGATCCGAACCTAGACTCACGTCCACTTCCCTGCCCGCTCCCCATAACCCTTAATTCCCTTATCAGCTAGGAAACTGTCTATCTCCGTTTTAAATTTATTTAATGTCGCAGCTTCCACAGCTCTCTGAGGTAGCAAATTCCATAGATTTACTACCCTCTGAGTGAAGAAGTTTCTCCTCATCTCAGTTTTGAAACGGCAGCCC